>VZSV01000059.1:1924546-2114039 GCA_013398735.1 Nothocercus julius | reverse complement strand
AAAAAAAAAAAAAAAAAAAGAACTTTCAGCACTGCTTACGCCGTCATTCAAGCTGATGAGTAGCTGGTTTGACTTTGATGGAAACACGCTGCAGCAAGTCTGCTCCTGCAGCAAAATGTCCCTGCTCAGAGTCTATAGCTCTGCACTGGAGATAGCTGGAGATCTCAACTCATCTGTTTCTTGCTGTAGACCACAGACCCATGCAAGTAGAAAAAGCAGCTTTTAAAAATTCACATTTTAGCTCGTATTCAAAAATGAGGGCTTTCTTTGATAGCATTCTGGCTGTTAAGTTACCTGGAAAATGGCTAAGCAGAAAGTCAGTGGGTGGTTGTAACAGCTGGGCTGAACGTGTGTAAATTTTCATATTATGTGAATGTTATGCTGCAGTTTGTCAGATTCTGCTGTTGCTACAATATTTCTTCCAATTTGGATATTTTTGGTTAATGTTCTGTTAGATTGTGTTTTTACATGGTTCTGTGCTGAAGGTTAGTATTTTTTGTGTTTTCATTTTTGAGAAAATAAATACTCGTTTTGTTGAACTCTTTGATACATTTTTCATAATGGCTTAATAGCAGAGCTACCATGCAAGCCTATTTCCCAGCAATATAGTGTGATTTCCATACGGGTGGGGAAAAAAATCCAAGCATCTTGATGTGTCATTAAAATTTAAAGAAGTATTTTATGAAATTCTCCCTGGCATTTCTCAAAAAGATTCATAAAATTTTAGTGACACAGTACACACAGCATAAAAACAAAGCTTTATAAACCACCAGGCTGCTTTTCGTCTCAGCAAAGCCTGACTGGGACTCAGTGGAGCCCAGCAGACAGGCCTGACTGAGCACCCGTGGTGATGATCATGTAGGATGTGGTCGTCAGTAATGGCCCAAAGCCTTTGCATGCGTGCTTTCCGTTTTCTGCCAGGTTGTTCTTCATCACGGGTGTTCTGCAGAACATGCCTGGTGCTTGAGTACAAGCAGGTGCGCTGCTCAGCAGTGTCTGTCCTGGCCGTGACACTGTCATGGAAATGGGGGGGACTCGGAAGAACCTCTTGGCTGTTAGGCCAGACTCCAAATTTGAAGACATCATGTCCTATCCTTGTAATTAATTTCTGGTTGTTTAGAAGGTTGTATGTCATCTTCTAGTACACGTTTGAGAGAAAGAACAATATGGCTGTGTCACAATCCGTATTGCTATGGATTGCTACATCCACAAACAACCGTAAAGATTTTTTTTTCTTGTCCAGAACTGGTTCATCTATTGCAGATTTATTTTGATGCCCTGTAACAAAAGCTTCAGTAAAATATTGACAAGATATATGCACAGTACTGTAGTCATGAACTGACTTGCAGATCCTTCAATTCTTGTCCTAGCAGTATTAGCATAGGTTCTGTTTAATCATAGAATTATCTAATAGTTCTGCTACCTGTAATTAATTTCAGTTCCTTCTACTGCCAATCCCTGCTAAAAATCTTATGCTAAAATATTCTTCTTTATAATTTAATGATGTCTTCCTCTCATTGCTATGTGATGCCATACCTTGAACTAAACGGGAAGGCGTTTACGATTTTGGAGTTCTCCAGTAACACTTGTTACAGATTTCGCCCCGTTTTAAGGAGCTGCAATGGGATTTTTTTTTAATAACAGTGGCTGAAAATTATCTAGATGTGGTTCTCTGCCTTCAGTACACCTGGTTTTCCCTAGTCTTTTCTGTTACTGTTTCACTACCTGATGTCTAACACTGCTGCAGAATTGGTTGTTTACATAGGTGATATTCTAGTTTATCTTCAGTATATACAAGCAGGGTCATCTGTACCTATATAAAGAAGCATTTTTCTTATTGCCGATAAAATTATCATTGCATACACAACTGTTCCTTTTATCCTGTCTCCCTGCTTTCAGTGTTTTGTGAAGATAACTGTTGATCTCTTTCTTTTTTTCCTCTCCCCTTGGCTGCGCTTTAGTGTTGTCAGTCCTCTGCATTTCCATCTTCTTTGTATTAAGCAGGCTTTCTTGTACTGTTTTTTACCTGCCTACTTAGCTTCATTGATTTATGATGCCATTTTAACATGTCTGATTTTACAGGGAAGAAGTTTGATTTGTAGCCTCCCGTAGCTGTTTGTTGGAAACTTCTCACACCTTCGCATTGGCTTTACCATGTATTCCAGACAGTTCTCTCTTTAAGAGTTAAATATTTAAAGAGCAAGCTTAAACTTCTTATTTGAAGTCCATATTTGCTTGGCTTCTCTATACACCTTCTTTGATCTGATCTGTGGAATCTCTTATCTAAATCTTATTTATTGCGCTTTCATTAATTTTCAGCAGCTAAATGCTGCAGTTTTTGATTTTCATGAAAATCTACTTTTTTTAAAAAAGGATGCCTGGCTTGGCAGCTTGTGCCTCTGATGTGACTTTTGGGAACAGTTCAGCAGATCCAGCTGGTGCTCCCCCTGCTTCCCCAAATGTTGTGGCTGTTGTGGTGGACCCCCATGTTGTCATCTGATGGGACTTCAGGGCATGTAATGGGTCCTGATGGGTCTTGGCTTATTCCCTTCCACCTGTGATTTTGTTGCATTTGCGCCTTGCATAGGGGGACTTCTTCATGGCTACAGCTCCTAGGCATTAAAAAATAAGCATCATGTTGACCAGGAGGTCAAAATGTGACCTGCTGGGAAGGGTGGAGCGAGGGACAGGAGAGGTGCAGTCCTGTTCCTGTAGCCCTTCACTGAGCATTGGGGGATTTGCTGGAAAGGCCTGAGATGAGAGTTTAAAAATGTAAATAGTAGACTTGGTCAAAAAGCACTATTGTAGATGCAGAAATGCGCAATTGGGGTTGAAGATTATGTAGAGTTTTAAGGCATCCCTAATTTGAATGCAAACAGTGATGCAAGTTATGTTCTGACTTATTTAAGTTCATGAAGTTCATAATAACCATTTTAGTGATTTTTTTTTTTCCCTGGATACTTATTTTGTGTTTTAATGGCTACACTTTAATGCGTAATATGATGCTTTTGATAATATGTCTGAAAAGAAAAAAGAACATTCTTGGATAACCTGGAGAACTTTGATATAAAAATAACTATGGAAAATAACTTTTTGAAAAGCGGATGGCTTTAAAACTATTTATATTCATAACTGCAGTGTATGGTCATAAATGCAATAGTGAAGTAAAAACACCAGTCAGATTTCAGACTTGTTTCCAAGCCTGGAGGGTCATATGTTGTTTATAAGTTTCAACTATTAAACATAGTAGTATTTCTGGAGATATGTTTTAGCTATCAAATTACAGTAGCATGAAATAAACAGACTTTTATTACTGGAAATTAAAGAAGAAATTTTGTTTTGTGTTATATTTGACTTACTTGAAGATAAACCTGAAGTGCGAGTGTCATCTTGGTCAGTTTTTGCTGCTTTTACAGTTCTCCTGTGTGTGCTAGGCAGAAGAGGAAGGCAGGTGATGTGTGATACTGTCTCCAGATATTGTGAGTCTCAGTCCAAAGGAGACTTGGGCCACTTTTGTGCTTGGGTTTGAACTGGCTGAGATGAGCAAGCAAGTGCTTAAATGTCTCTGTGCTTGGGACCTGACATCTGCTCCCTTTTTAAATTCATTTTTAGGGTTAAATATGTCAAGTCAACACTTGGATGTGTAGTTTTAATAGGTGTCACTAGAAAGAGTGAACAAATAGTTTCATGAGCAGTGAAAATTAGAAAGTTTAATTTTCTATCCATTTTTCCATCTTGGCTAGTTAAGTGAATTGTGATAAGTGCTTTTTTTTTTTTTTTTTTTTTTTTTTTTTTTTTTTTTAATGTTGGTTTCTCGTAACCCTGGTAAATTGCCATGCTTTTCTGTCCTGTTTTTCTTCTACAGAGCATTTTGGATAGCAGCATGTGGGCTGCCGTACTCAACACAAGAGATTAGTTCACAGAATAAAGATTTGGTGTATTCTCAATTCTTCCCTTATCAGCTGCCTAGGTTCACAAAAGTTATCCTTGAGACATCTGCTGTCTACCAGAGTAGATGACACTGTTGAGCAGGTTTTTTAGAGGATAAAAAGAGAATGCACACAACTATTGACTGTTTGACTTTTCTTAAAGTCTTAGAAAAAAGCTGCATCCTGAGTTGCTTATAATTTCTATGTTTTCTTTATTAGCAAAATAGTCGAGAATTTATATCCTTTGCATAGAAAATGATACAGTAACATTAGACATCTTTCTCTTTCAGAGGAGAACAAGAAAGCAGAGCTTTGTGTAGGAGGACTTTGCATAGTGATTTTTTTTCAAATCTTAATCATATTTTGATAAGGCATACTTAAGTGGTTATTGCTCTACTGACACTCCTGCATGTTTGTGTGAATGTTGCCTCTATATTTTAAATGTTTTAATCAGAATGACTTGGTGGTAAGAGCCACCATGCCCTGCTCTGTCACTGATCTTGTAGACGTGCTTCTTTTTGCTGCCTTGATTGGATGCACCTTTGAATTGGTTGTTGTTGTTAGGCATTCTGTGAATAATGCATCCTAATTCCGTAATTACACATTTACCTACTGTAAATTGTCTCATATTTACCTAGTGCCACATAATTAGGGAATTACACAATTTGTACAATAGATTTTGCATTTCATGTTTTCTACTTAGAAAAATATAGATGGAAGAGGCTTAGGAGGTGTAGGGGTGTGTGTGTGTGTGTGTGTATATATATATATATACACACACACACACACACACACACACACATATTTCCAAAACTTTTTCATCAGTAACTTAGGAACACCTACTAATTTTTTAATAAAATAGAATTCCATTTGTGCCTGTAGCTCCTCACGAGCTGCGAAGGGCAGAACTTAGCACTGCCAAAATGAATGTTAAAATTCAAAGCCTAGAACAGATGCTCCGGTTCTCAGTTTCTTCATCGGGCCTCTTTTGTTAATGTAAAGCAATATTTCTTTAAAGAATCCATGTTGAATGACTCTCATCAGAGATTCATGTTTTCTTTAAGTTTGTAGAACCTCAATGTTCATTAAAATATCATATTTTGCATGAATATTCCACCTGTCCAGAAACTATTAGCAGAGAAACCTACATGACCACAGAATTCAAGGATGGTTGATTTGCTGCCAGTTCATGTGTGATGCCCGTTGGCTGTGCCTTTCACTAACATGGGTTCCTTCCTGTATCTGGGAAATAGTTTGAAAATGGCCATTTGGAAAACCCTCTTCTGTCTTATTTACCTTGAATGCAAGAAGACCATGCAATTAGTAAAACATTTGCTGCTTTTGTTGTTTGACATCTGAGAAGTGATGCAATTTTTTTCCTTTAAAGAAGAACCTAGAGCAAAACTACCCCTAGATTACTTTGAACGCCAGGCCTTTCCTGGTAATCAAGTGTTTACAGAAAGATGCTTTGTTCGAACCTTTTCTGGGGCTCTGTATGCTTAAACAAAGGGCTTTTAGACTTAAACACAGCTGTTCATTTGAAAATGAAAAATCAAATTAAGCAGAACCAGTTTTTGAAAGTTAATGTTGTATAGCAACTGAAACAAAGGAAGAAAATACTGTGTTTTACGTTTCACTTAAATAACTTTTTTAAAATAAAGTTTTCAACTAAAAAGTGTGGTTTCAAAGCTGCTCATCTCTTGCTGTATCCCGCAATAGAACATCTGCGTTCATTCTGACGCGGATGAATGACATGAATTAAACCCAAACTGTTGAAGTGCTCTTTTTAACATAATTACACCTTGTTCATTTTGGAGACACAATGCAGGGATGAAATGCCAATTAAGCCTGGTATGTTAATGAGATTGAGACTGAATAGGGGATTAGAGCGGACACAAATCCCAGTGGAATTGATTTGATATAATCCCTCAAGTTTGTTCTGTTTTCAAATGTACAATAACATTTCTATTAAAATTTCCAGGCACAGTATAAAAACAAAATCCAAAGAACATGTTCCATTTGGAGACATAGTTAAAGAAGTTTTAGGCTAGGTCTTACTTTGATACTACTTGTTTTTATTGTCTATATTAAGGCCATATTGAAAGAAACCTTTGCATGTGTCTGACTTTGTTCTCTCTGTTGTGCATTTTTGTCATGCATGTTATCCTGGAGCTCCAAGCTCTGTTGTTTTACTACAGATTGCTTAGGCCTGGCAGATGAGGATATGGAATTAATGACATAAATAATGATGCTTTCCACTTGTAAAGATTCACTGTAACAACTAAAACCATACTTTTCAAAAATCACATATTTTTCCAAGTACTTTGATGCTATTAGGACACTGGATAAAGACCCTGAAAATGGTGCTTGCTGCATGCTGAAGTTCACTTTGCAAAATTCATCATTTAGTCTTTTCAGGTCAGCTGGATTGTATCCAGCTTGGTTTTGGTTTTATTTGCTTTGTCCCACAAATGGAAATTTTTGTGTGCAAGACTGGGGAGTTACCGTATTGTCAGCCACTCAAGGCAGTTTTATAAGGGGAAGATTCACATACATGCTGGAGAAGAAAGGAGAATTCCTTTCTGTTCCTCCTGTATAGTTTAATTTGTTCTTTTATTACACAGAGATGGAAGCCCTTGGGAAGCTTTTTTTATTTGTCCTATATTAAAGGTGTATTAAAACCTGGATTCACTTGGTGGTGAGGAATCAAGTTGTTTAAATAAGTGATAATTCTTATCTTTTAAGAGTATTTTTAGGTTTTCTTTCCTAGCAGAATTTAAGTGTTAAAGATAGTAAACAAGTACCCTGTTGTTTTACAGATACAAAATCAAATAGCAGCTTCAAATAATCAAAGTATTGGCCTTTAGTACTGAATCTTGGATCAAACCTCTCAGAAATGGTTGTCTTCATTAAATGTGTTTTTCTTCTGCTGCTCCTTTTAGCTAATGGCAGCACCATTTGTCATCAATCTGTTTTCACATTTGCTTCAAAGCATCTCCTGGGTTAACAACTAATATTGAAGTTGGCTATTGCTAGAGACAATGCTGGTTTTGAGAAGCAAGGTAACCTGAAGTCTCCATGGTTGTGTTCAGTGCTCTAGTTAGTGCTGCCTGGGGTACCTAAAAATCCTTGTACTGACATCTCAGCTCTTCATGTACGAAGTTCTCCTGGATTAACTTGTGTAAGAGGACCTGTTTTCTTCACACTGTTCAAAGATCAAAACAGGCTCTTTCTGGCTCTGAAAAGACCATGTATCTCCTGCTTTCTACTCCCAGCTTGGTGTGTTTCAATATTATCCTCTGTAATTTGAATAACTTTACAGATTCTGCTTGGGAGAGTTTACTGAGTGCTTCCCTTCCAGATAAAAGGAGGAAAGAAGCACAAGAGGGCACGTGCCATGTGCCAGAGCTGTCGCGTGGCTGCTGCAATGGGCCCTCCTTGAGCCCATGGTGATAGTCCCGTGCCCGAAGCCGAGGGAAGGCGCTCTGGAGGAGAGCAATCCTGTCCGTGTTTGCTGCCCGTGGTGGTGTTGCCCTGGATTTGATTCACAGCAGGATTATCTCTTTACTTACAAGATGCTGGTGTCTTGACTTCATTTCTTACAGATTAACTTAATCTTTTCTCTATTTGAATAGCAGAGCTTTGAAGTGTTGTCGCATGGTGCTGCCGGGGCCTGTGCGTGGGATCGGGCAGGGGTCCCGGCTCCGGATTCCTCTTCCCGCTGCCGCTTGGCAGACTGTGATGCTCCATTGGCTGTGTCACTTAAAGAAAAAACAAAAAGCCTGCTGCCTGTTCCGGCTGAACCTTCAAGGGTGGAGGGACGACTTGATTTGTATTCACCTAGGATTGAAAATTAAAGTGCAACTTGGGACTTGTGTCCCTTTTTTTAAAAAAAAACAAAAACAAAAACAAACAAACAAAAAAAACAACCATGGGGAAGGCTGAAATGAGATGTTCAAGAAGAAAACAATTACATTTTTAAGGTAGTCCCTTACCTAGGAATTGATTCGCTTACCAAGACAGTTGGCTTAACAGAACTGTCTGATTATAAAATATGGACCTTGATGTTTTTGTGAAACTTTTGTGTTATTTCTAAACCTGTTTCAAGAGGAAAAAAGTATGGCTGGAATGTGCACAAACTCCAGTTTGGCCATTCCTCTTGTCACATCCTCTGGAACAACATGCGCTGACTGAGTCTTGTGCCTGTATTGTTGGGGCTGCTCACAGCCTTGGATGGCATCACTGGCCTTCCGCACTTCTCCCAGGGGTGCTCCTGGGTGGATTTTGTAGCTCTCTTTCATCCCAGGCAGAGAAAACGAATGCCATTTGGTTCCTGTGTTGAGTCTTTTGGGGTTTTTATTCTCTAAGGCTGGAGCTGGAATGTGCCCTGAGCAGCTGAGTTGAGCTGCTGCACATTCTGCCTGTTGCGCCGTTCTCCCTATGCCCGCTTAAATAGGGAGATCTTCTTACCGTTTCCTTGTAATCAAATTTCAGGGACTTTAATAAGTGATACTGCTGATGATGCAGTTGGGCAGTGAAATTCTGATCGTTACTTATCTGAGCGTGGCTGTTTTGCCCCAGGCAGCTGGTTAGATAAATTCCCATCCTTATCTTTTAGTTTTCTAGATATTAGCAGCAGCATCTCTTCTGTGACATTTCTCTTGGAAGGTTTTGCTCTAAAGCTTGTGTGGTGGTTACTTAGTCTTGCTTATTATCGATCCAGGAATCGAGAGGAGATCGGCAATTTGAATTTAACCAGTTAAGACTGCAGCTGGTAGTGCTGCTTTATAATACATGTGCCTGAGATATTATCAGTATTTTCAGTTTGCAAGGGCAAACAGGAGTGAGTTTGAAATTAGCAGTGCCCTTTTGTTTATTATGATCCTTTCTCCCTGGGCAAAGAGGAATTTCTCACTGTCACAGGCACCGCACTGGAGCCTGTTCTGGTGGCAGTTTTCTTTTACTCATAATTTACCATGTTGACAGCTGCTTAAGGAGCTGGTTGTATGTATTGGTTCAGCTAGAATGTATAATTAAAACAGGTTTTACTCCTGAAACATCTGCTGCTTTGTTCAATTTAGAAGATGGGTTAAGCTGCCTGCAGCTTGTGTTTTCCAGTGGCAGAATAGCTCAAGGAAGAAGGGAGTGAGATACCAAACTGCTGTGGATATGTGAACTGTAAGAATGCGGTGATGGGATGCTGTGAAGGCACTAAATAACTGCAGAGGGTCAAATGACTCATCCCACGAAGGCTGAATTACTGGACTTTATCTTCTAAAGGTCTCTGGCCTGACCAGTAAATAGTTGTTGGAGAGGATCATCCGCTGGTGGTCTTGATCTTGTTGCCTTCTGCTCGCTTAGCATCACGGCGCCAACACCATCGTAAATACATAATTTATTATTCTGAGACAGGCTAATTTGAAAACAACAAGTTTTTTTTAATTCCTTCATATTAGAATTAAAAATGTGCTTCATAAAAAAGGTAATGTTTCTGCCTAGCTCTAAAGGAAAGGCTTTTCCTAATCACTGTGGTTGCTGGTAAGTTATTGAAATGGGTCTCTTTGCGTGTTTGCTTTAGCCATGTTCTTTTGGTTATGTTGTTAATAATGCATGGTGAATGTCAGTTAAAAACTAAACAGAAATTTAGATTTTGCTCAGAGCCCACTGAAAAAGAAACATTCTTTCAATGGAATATTTTGCTAATTGAAAAGGAAGAAAGCAAAAACAAACAAAAAAACAACAATTTGGAGTGGGTGTGTGAGAAATCCTGATAATTAGAAAATGATTCTTCCAGCTCACATCTGCCAGAGAATGGTAAATCTCATACATTTAAAAATAAGGGAGAGGAGCAGAGAGCAAATTGGTAGCTCCCTGTTCCATCACTGAGGGGAAAAACAGTTAATTAGGTGATATTTCTCTTCCTTTGACATGTGTAAATGAGAGTGTGTTACTAAGAAACCTGTAACACAAGTGATAAAAATTAAAACAACCCCCAAAAAATCAACCTCTTAGGTGATTCTTTAGGCAACGGTATAAACTGAATACTCTCAGCCTGGCTTGAGCACTTGGGCCAACTTGGTGCCCTCTTCTCAGAAACTGTCCCGCAGATCAGGTCGAATCGGCAGTGAGAAGCATCTCCCTGGAGCCTTTTGGGGCTAGCTAATAATTTTCCATGTTTTTGAAGTGAAGTTAAAACAAGGGGCCGTAAATCCCGACCCCGCAGTTGCTTGGCTTGTATCCAAGGACCTCCTACCACCGCGTCCCCCGCAGCAGACCCAGCCCTGCTCAGCCTCCTGGCCTCAGCACTTCCTTTCCTTAGCAAAATCCAAGCGAGTCGGTGCGTTGCCACGGCGGGCGCTTCGCCGCTTGGTGGAAAAACCTTTTCCCTCGGTGCTTCCGCACTTTGCTCCGAGCTGATCTGCGCTGGTGAGAGGCCGTGGGGCTGGTGCCCCCCGAGTGTGGCCGGGGCCTCGTCCCCCGCGGAGCTCCCCGCCGCGTTTAAGCAAGGGGTCTCGTGGGCTCCATGGCGGGTTTGTTTTCAATCGCGCCGTCCCTCTTCCCGTTTGCGCTCTGCTCCGTTTTCCTATTAAATGGTGATTGCTCGTTGCCGAAGGAGGCAGCCAAGTGTAAATTTCATTTTTTGCTTCAGCTAATGTTGTTGTATGAGGTGGCTTGGCATATCTGTGAATATTCCTTGAAAGAGGAGGAAGAAAATCAATAGATGTGTTAAAATGCTTTAAAAAAGGAGGGATGGGGGAAGGATGGTGCAGGGGAGATCTTGAGGAAGAGGAAACTGTCTAATTCGATTACAAAAACTTTTCAGTTTCATTTGCTTATAGAGGCTTCTGGCCATTCTACTTTTTATTGTGAATATGCCTGAAAGGACTAGGAATGGATAGAAATATCTTTTTCCATTTGTGAATTTGGAGATGCAGAGCAGCAGACCACCCTTTCTCCTTGAGTAAAGGGATAAAAGCAGGGATGAATTCTTTCCTTGTGTCCTGTTTTTGAATTTAGTTAAATGAGAAGGAGCTAATTCACTCTGGGGCAAGACTTGTTAAACTTCTGATGTCTCAGTCCTGTAAATTCATGCTGCTTTAAGCCTTGTGCTGGGAAGGCAATAGGAGGGATGAAGTACCTGGTGCTAAACCAGGTGATAAAGCATGTTAGTGCATGCTGCCAATGCAGAATGTTTCCCCATAGCACATCCCCTGATCGCTGTGCTTTGTAATTTCATAAAAGAAACTCTAACGCTTGCTTAAGTACACTGGTACTTTGAGATGAAGTTATTTTATGAAGCAGGAAGCACCAGGCGGTCTCTGTCCCTGCCTTTCCTTGTCATGCTCAGAGCACATCCCTCCCTCCCTAAAAACTCCATGAGTTCCTCTTCTCCACAAGGGACTCTTGGAAGTTCATTACTGCAGCATTGTCTTGTCCGAAAGTCAAATTTGGGTATTTATTATTTATTATTCAGTCTGTTTCACTGATTTCTGGTTCCCTTTTATCAACACTTTTCCATTTGCTTGGGAGCCTTTGAGCTGCTCACATTCCTGTCTGAGCTGCTGCTTCCTTGTGCTTATTCCTATCCGTTTGCAAATGGACATTTTATTCCCACAGTCTCTTCTGTTTCTGTTACTTATCTTCCTTAAAATTTAAGTGCTGCCTAGTTTCTTAAACATTGTATCTGCCCCCCTGACCAGCCTTTTATGTTGTAAGCATGGCTAAAGACAACAAGCTAGTATTTGTTTTCCTTGTTCCTTTTATTGTATTTATATTCATTTATTATGACTTTTAAGTGAAAGGTGTTTTATGCAGCTGCTGACTTTGTCTCATAAAACCATTTCTCAGATCCTTGGGGCCATAAAAAACTACAGTTGTAATCTAATTTGGGATTTTCTTTTGGGATTTGTTATCTGTGTGCTACCAGTAAAAATGGTGTTGAAACAATTCGATTTGGAGGGAATCTTTGTTATTTCCATGCTCTAGTTGCTGCACATCAGTAGGATACCCACCTCGTGGCAGAACTGCCTGTTGCTCCACGAAGTGGACCTGCATCTCTGTCACCTCGACTCCCTTTGTGGGCTTCCTTGGTAATGCTTTTTATGCAAGCAGGATAACTTATCTCAAGATCTTGAGAGCAGCAAGTGAAATCTGCAGGCTTCAACAAGCACCATTACAGCAGGTAAGCTTCAGAGCAATGTACTGTAGGCAGGATGTTGCAGACGTTCTAAAAGTAGTGAAAACATGAATGAGAGAAAAATTCCATGGGGGCAGTTTTTGCAAAGATACCACACTTGCTCCAGCAAGTCTCTGGGCTGTGAGCTGCTGGGTACTTGGAGAATATTCTGGGAAAGTTTTGCCATGCCTCTGTCCTGCTCTCCACTCTCCATAGGCATCTGCTTTGGCTGCTGTTGCTGTGCAAGGGTAAATTTGGTCTGACCCACTGTGATTGCTGTTATGTAGCCTGCAAGTTTTGGGCTTGGAGAGATAGAGGCAGCCTTTAAGTGGAGTACGTGTGCAATCTGTGCAAAGGATGGCAGTACGTAAATGTTAATAATGTAGATGGCTGTCTAGGAAATGCATCTTCAGCCTGATGGACAGTTAACCAGCTTTCTGTACGTCAGGAATTTCCAAAGCAATTGCAGAATATTGACTGAGCAAATTCGCTGTACTTCGGGGCCTGCTGAGTTAGAAGCTGAGTCACTCAGCCAATTACAATGCGAAGGTGGGTATAATGCACTGTTTAAATGATATGTCATTCTTCATGAAGGAACCTTAGTGTCTTGGTCTTTGCTCGTATTCACATTTCGTGAGACATCTTCAATTAAAATGAGCATTTTGGAGCTCTTATTGTTTATAGGCAAAAAATGGTTATCGTCATAAAAATCCCAGGAAGGTAGCAAAAAAAGGAATAAAATTCCACGCTGTTTAATGCTTATCACCCTTGGGTATCTAGTAGAGTTCCACCAACTAAATGTGAATGTGAATTCTGTTTTCTTTAGCAGTCGAGTCTTGCTTTATCAACCAACTCGCTTGTGTGACTGCCTATGGAGAGAGCTTGTTATGAGTATTTTCTGTGGAAATGAATTTGTATTTATTCAGTTTTCCTCTCTTTACTTAACAGAGCTGCGTTTCCATAAAGTGGTTTATTTCCAGTGACATGATTGAACATCTTCTGTTAGTTCACTTGCTCAATTCCTGACTGCCTTTCTTCATCTCTGGACAGAATTTGCTTTGAGAAATGTCTACAGGGAAGTAGAAGTGCAAGTCTCTGGTTTGTTTTCCCTCCTCATTCCCAGCAGACTGCTGAATTCCAAACTTTAATAGCCCCAGATGGTGATTTTTCCCCTGATAAAATACAGTTAATGCCATTTGGTGCCCACCAGCTCTTTGCCACCTCTCCCTTTCCCCTTTGTACATCAGCCGGAAACAGCTGATATCCTCATCCATAACACTGGAGGAGAACTAACTAGGTTTGTCTCCCCTCATTTCTCTTATGTTATCTGAAATTAAGGTGATTTTTTTACTCCGAGCTGGCTGTCCACATCTTGGAGCTGTATCTGTCGTATTTATTGTGCTCTTGGGACCACTGATACTGAGAGAAGACTTTGCTATGCCTGTCTTCTGACAGCTCTTTCATGGCACTTTCCAGACTTTTGGGAAACGTGGGTTTTTTTGTGCCCCAAATGTTCTGTTGCAAAATGTTTGTTTTTTGAGTCCTCTACATGTCTATAGATACCTGCATAGATCCTATTGCCAAATTGCTTTGCATGTTTATCCTAAAAATGCCTTAGATCAGTACGGTGAAATTCTCATTATATACAGTCTTGTACAGATGAGTAATGGAGATGTAGAGGAGGTTAAATGGATTGCCTGAGGTTAAGCCGAAAGCCTGAGGCACAGTGAGACTTTGAACTTGGATCTCCTGAAGCCCAGACCAGTCCTAACCCATTAATATTCCCTCCTGCGTAGTTTGCCACAATTAATTCATAATCACATCTACAAATGCAAAATATTTCAGTGGACAAGCACAAAAGACCTTTTATCAAATGTAGATGGAATTTATTTTCAAGAACCAGACCACCGCTAATAAATATTTTCAAAGTATTATGTAAAGCAGAAGATAAATTGCTGTTGAGGCTTAAGTCTGGCTTCATGTTAAAGATATTCCTTTTTGTGACAGTGTACATTCAATTACCTGAGACATTTAATATGCTCTTTTAATTTTTTTAGGCCCAAAGGTGATCATTTTGCAGAGCCCTCTGATGGTGATTGCTCTGAAAGCCTGTTAAACACACAGAGTTGTTTTTGGCCAAAGTGTGTGATAATTTTTCTAAGACAGCCTGAGCTGCTAGCACTGGCTTTCTAAAAGGATTTTCTTGTTAAANTTTCTTTAAAAAAAAAAAAATAAAAAAAAATATATATATATATTTTAAAAGGAGAAAAACTTACTTGCTTCCAAAGTGTAATTGTTTGGTATAACTGTTTGGCTGTATGTGAGAGGCCAGGTGTCTATGGAGTAGTAGCATCTCTTATTAGAGCATTTGCTAGTCCTGGTGAAAGCAGACAGCTGAGGTGCTTGAAAAGTTATTCTCTCTTTCTCCCACACATATCAATGATTTAATAAGTGATATAATGTCTTCTGGAGAATGCTTCCTCAGTGCAAGTCAAACTGCTTTGCAAAGGGTTTCAGTCTTAACCCGTTATAAAGACAAGATAGCAGGGATGAAGGTTCGGGTCCGTAAATGTGGGTTGTTGGGGCTGTATTTTGAGAATGTTATTTCTTAAAGCAAATTACCTGTGCTGGTGTTCTGGAATTTGGGATGCACAGGTAGGAATGACAAGTTGGATACATTTGCAGCCTTCTATAGGCAGACGTGCACAAGCTCTGGTTCGTGCTACAAGATGCCATCGTAGTTTGGCGCTGAGCCTTGGTTAACAGACCTGATCTCAGCGGGACTGCGCCTTAGTCTGGTGACAGCTGGTACCAACTCTCTGAGTACAGAGAACAGGGCAAATGACTGCTTGCCTGCAAAATACTATGGAAATATTCACCATATTTTATAATACTGGGAATTTTGGCACTGAGATTTGGAAGTTCAGATTGATTGAAGTGTAAGATAATGACACTGGAGGTTGCATTTCTGAAGTTTGCATATTCATCAACCTCGTTTTATAAATACTTACTGCATGTCAAATATATCACTGGAAATGCAACATCAAAGATCCTTCCTCCTTTTATATGGATGTAACTAGCGGTTGTCATTGTCACATACAGTGTAAAAACTGTAGAGATGATTGGACTTCATCTAGTGTTTCTGTTCTTTCTGTACTGCCTATCTGCCCATTCTCTTCCCCCCTTTTAATTTTCCTGTTTAGGAAAATTACAAAGTAATCAGTATCTTGGTTCTTTTTTCTGGTGGAGTAGGATATACATATACCTATATTTTAAGGCAGCTTCCAGGTTGCAGTGGTCTAGAGTAAGAGATTTGCGCCCAAGTTTTGTTAGGAATGAATGTGAGCAGCTTGGTGACTGTAATGACTCTATTTGGCTTTTAATGTGCTTGCACTGTAGCTTCCATACATGGAAATAACGTGCTGTTTCACAAAGATGAAAGCAGAAGAAAATGGTGTCATACTGTTTCTGCAATAGGAGATTCTTCCTGAAAAATGATATGAGAAACTCGTGAATATGAAGGGCTTTTAGTGCTTGAGTATAAAATAGCTTTTCTTGTCTCATTCTGTGGGGCTGCACTGCCTGTTGTCTTTGACCGTGAGAAATATCAAAGGAGAATCTGTGCATAATAAGGTTTAATTTTGAACAGATTCTGTGTTCATTTGGCAAAGTTTTGAGTATTGTTTTTTAAAAGTTCCCCAGTGTTGGTTTTGGTTGGTTTCTCACAGATGGTACATGGTATGGCAGGAATCTTGCATTAGGGCAGGATTGATTTGAATCATGTGTTGGTTTGACAAATGGACAGCCACAGATTTTGTAAAGTGCAAAGAATCTAATAGGTTGTTATACCGAGGCTGTGATGAGAGAGGAGACTGCAGAAACTCTTGGAGCTAAGGAGCTGCCATGTATGAAAAGCACAGCTATCCTTACAAATTATGTTTATAGTTATTGTTACTAAATATTATTAATATATTATATAATAATAAATATTTATTATTATGTTTTATTAGATGACCCTCCCAAGCATATAAGCTCTGAATGTAAAGGATTTTAAAATCCTTTAGAAGTAGATGTGGCTGAATGGGAAACGTCCACGGCTCCTGCATACGGATTTGGGCTGAGCCTTCCTCTGCAATGGTCTGAGGAAGGCAACCTGCGCCGGCACCCCTGGGGTCTGCAGTGCAGAAAAGGGTGGAAAAAGGTTACTTGAAATGCAGTGATGTTTGGCTGAAGATCAGAATACAAAATAAGCTTCTCAGCTGTTCTCTAAATGCAAACTAAGCTTAATATTAGCACAGTCACAGTTTATGGGACCAAGCACAGAGCAAACAAGAAACATAGGACTTACCTTTAAAAATAAATTAGATGTTTCTAAAAGCAAGACTCTTAACAGCTATTACAGTCTCATCTATTTCTAGTCCATTTTTCCCTACATTTACATTTAGATCTTCTACTCTGCTGTTAAATATAATGACTAGTTGTTTTTACCTTATTTTTGAAGGCATCAAATTTTAAGATTGAATACTAAAAAATGCCAAACTACTAGCAGAGCCTGGCAGTGTACTGCACTCCCTATCTCAGAAGAGCTTGGAGTCAGTAGAGCTCAAGTCTTGTGCAAAAGAATGCACTAATTTCTCTTAATGAAAACGTCAGGGGTTTTAGGCTGGCGCTTAATCTTGGAGACGGTCCAGGCTCGACTTTCAGAGGTTGGAATTTACTGCACGGGGCTTTGTGCCGTGTGGAAATGCTGCAAACCACTTGCTTAGGAAGATGGTGAGAATAATTAGCTGCTGTCAAAGGGATCTGGGGTTTCAAGATGCAGCACGGAGCCTCACGAAGGCTGGTGCCGGCTGCCCGGGCAGCCCTGTGGATTCGCTTGTTCTCTCTTCAGACCTCTCTACAGGCTGCAACGTTCATCTTGGGATGTCGGTGGAAAGGACAATGTTAATTAGTTTTATATAAATAGTTTTGTCTGTATTTAATGTGATTGCTTACCATGTTTTCTGTAGAAACTTGAGGAAAAAAATGTATAAATACTGGAAATATTTGAATGTTCAGTGTTGCTGCTTTGCTGTTTGCTCTTTCTCACAGAGCAAGCGCCAGCACGGTCACTTGCTTTGCGGTAGCCCTTCCAGTGCTGCAGAGAAACAAGCAAAGTGCGAAAAGCTTTATTTGCTGTTTAACAACTTGCTGTAAGACCTCATAGGGAGCTTATACTCACCTGTGTGTGTTCAAAGCAAATTGCCAGCACTTTTCTTGCAGGGAGGAAAAAAACATTTTCAATAAAAGTAGAGCTTGAGAGTCTGTCAGTCAAGGCGGTAAAAGCTATAAACCAATTTTTTGTCCTATATTTTAAAAGCAGAGGATGCGTTTAAATTTTGTTTTAATTTTGGACAAAAGTAAAGAAATTTCTCTTAACGTGCTTTAGGTTAGGGAGGTTATAACTTGTATTATGACTTTGGAGCAAATAAATGTTGCTTACTGAAACACCCAAGGAGTGGTTCTGAGTTCTGGAGCAAGTATAGGGAGATGAGATGTCCAAGGATTAAAGGATGGCTGCCTTGGTTTCCTCCTGTGTGGAAGGTTTATGAAATACTGGCATTTCCCAAGATATTGTTTTAAGTGTATCTGAATCTGCCTTATTAGAAATGCAGTTATTCCAAGTGGATTCCTAGGTATAGGTTTACTTCAAGATTTTTTTTTTTTTTAAAAAAAAAGTGATGGAAATAGCTATAGATCACAAGTTACATATTTTTTTTTAGACATGGATGCCATTGTAGTGTAATAGTTTCCAGTATACTAAAATACCTTTTCAGAAACTTACAGATTTGCTGTTTTATTTTTAACATTTTGACTGTTTCTGTTTAATTGCAGAATAACTTTGATTAAACATTCATAACATATCAAAGAAAAATCTTCAGGAGGTTAGCAGTCTATCGGTTTAGATCACTACATCTCCTCTTTTCACAAAATAACTTCCATAAAATCCTGATCATTTTAAGCCTGACTTTAGTGTTATTTCCTGCTTTTTCCCTTAGCTAAGAAAATATGCTAGTAATACAGAGATTGTTTGTTGTGCCTGTCCCGATACTGTTGGTGTTTCTTTATCATTTATTAAACTATTAATGTTCTGATTATTATGTGAAGTCAGGGGAAAGCTCCACCCTCTGCCCAGAGTCACTTGGTCAGTTTCTGACGTGTCTGGAGTAGCAATAATTTATAGCACTTGAAAGACCACCAGCCTTGGAGGGGATCAAATGGCAAAGGGAGGTGCTGAGTGCAGGTTCCTGGTCATTTAGCACTTTTCTTTCTTGCTACATGCCCTTCCCTAGAACATCTAGGATGGAATAGCTCCGTATCGTGGTCATCACTCCTGGAACTTAGATCTGGGAATGTGCATGTGAGTAGTACTCAAATATCCGATGACTGAACTCATGAACCTCCAATTTTACACAGTCTGCTCTGATTTGTGCCTTTATTTTTTCCCTTTATTGTCTTTTCTGAGATCCAATAGACCCTTGAATAAAGGGTGTAAAATTGTTTCACCTTTAACTTCCAGTTCTTTATCTTTCTTGGTTTGCTCAAAGATCTTCTGATCTGCATTCACATTATCAGTTGCTCCCGTAGGAGTGATTAGGTTGTGTCAAAGCATAGAGAGCGGAGTCCTTGAAGCAGCTGAATGGGGAGGATGGCTTACTACAAGAAGAAAGCCCTGGGTAGGAGTTGCTTTAATTAAAACCTTCAGGCAAAAGGTAGAAATCTCAAAGTACATCTTGTGTAAATAAGGTGACAGTTTCTTATTGCTATTTTTTTTCATGTTGAGTTGGGTATGGACTATGATCAAGAGAATCTGTTTTGCAGTAGCTATGCATCTGATGTATGCATTGTTATTTCTGTGTTTTCATTATTACCATATGATGCCTGCTTGTGCTCAGGGGTCGGGTTTCCAAATGCAGTATTTTGTGCATGAAAGCAGCACTTGGAGGCTGAATGCTGCCAAATTGACTGCTGTACAGTAACTTGGAAAGTTGGAGTCTTCCTCATTCATCGTGAGTTTCTGTGACCTCCTTGATTCCATGCCTAGGAAAAGCCCTACTAGTGGTATCAGTATTAAATATCTAAAAAAAAGAGCAATTCCAATACATTCTACTTCTGCAGCACTATATACAATAAAACAGTGACAAATGTTCTTTATGTTGGTTAATAAGTACTATGTATGTGTATTTATATAGATGTATGTATGTTTTTATGTGCTTCAGATTTGGGAATTTTCTGAATTCCCAAATGTTGCTTGAGACTTCCCCTCGATAACCACCTGGAAGCAACTGCTCTTTGTCACACCCCCGGCTTTGCTAGAGAGCAGATTTCTGCTTCCCCTCTCTTGTCCCTCTCTAAACTTTCTTAAGACAAATTGTCTGATACTAAACCTTAGGAGTCCTGACAGATGTGATTTATTATGAATGCGTTAACCTAGCCTATATCAGACTGGCTTCTCTCTGCCTTGGTGAGGTTGATGTGTACTTCCCTTTTCCCATAAAAAGATGGGGAAAAAATCTGTTTTAGTCAGAATATCTTTGGGGATTTCCTAACTAAATTTACAGTTCTGCTTCAGCAGGCTGATTCTAGGGAGCGAGCATATCGTCGCTGTTGGTGACGTGGTGATGCTTTGTACCTTGCTGGAGACTACTGAGTACTGTAGGTCCTGCTAGGAGTCAACATGGTTTAGTAGGTGAAGATCAGGACTAGAAACGGAGAAAAAAAAAAAATTAAATATTAACCCCAGCTCTCAGTCATGTTTCTCTGCATAGCTCTGGGAAGCTTGCCTGCCTTCTGTGTTAACATTTCGCTATTATTAAAAGTGCCATGTCTGCCGTTTTTACAGAGTGAGAACCTGGTGAATGCTCTTCTAGCATGTGGGATGAATGAATTACTGTTTGGGCATCTTGCTTTAATGTGCAGGTACAGGCTCCAGCTTTCCTGTTGGTGAGGCACTTTGTGCCTTCAAATGCTTTCCAAGTGTCAGTATACAAGCAGACCAATTAGTCTCCAGTGTGTTCCCGTATCCATTAACATCCCAGACATTTGCATTTTGAATTTCCTTTATCAGAGTCCTGGACCATCCTCTGCTGCCACAAAATCCTTGGATTGCCTTTCTTTGGACATCTGGTAGTATTATCTGTATGGTGAACCTCAGACAAGAATATTCTGCCCAGTTACATTTCAGCCTACTAGTGTGACAAAGTATTATTAGTAGTTGGGTATTGATTTGCATTTTCAGACTGTGTTTCATTGAAGACCGTTAATGAGGCCTCCAGTGATTGGTTCTTTTGCTGCAGCATGAACAGAGATTGATGCAAGGAAAATCAAAAAAGAAGAAGATATCCAAACATAGGAGTCCCGATATCTTCTAGTACTGTTGTAACGAGGCTTCTAGTACTGGTGTAACATATCTAGGGCCATTGGTTTATGAGTGCAGGATCATTACTCTTCCACTCTGCATGCAGCCAAGCCAGGTCACCAGGTCCCAGCTTCTCCAGCCTTGTGTCTGACAACCACTGCAACAAGGTGTTTTTCTCGTCTCTGGTGAGAAAGGGGTGTTTGCATAGGAGATTTGCCGACAACCTTGCTGTGCTGTGTAAGCAAAGAATCCTTCTATCAATTCATACAAGAACTAACCCTGCCTTTTTAAAGGTCATTTCTGTCTCAGTCAGCTCTTAAAGTTCAAGAGGAAATAAACTGCTTAGAGTTGGCATTTTTCAAGTCAAGTGTCAACTTTCCAAGCCCCCAAGCCAGGGAATGCAGAGGAAGGAGAGATTAATAAGTGAGCCGCTTGGCTGATACAGTGATTGTGCAGAAACATTCCCTTTTCTTTCATCTTTATGGCGGCTTGAAATGCAATGGAACATTGTTGAAATATCTCACTTTCTCCTTTTCACTTTGCAATGCAAAAGTATCCAGTGCTCTTTAGAAGTGCTGCTTTTCTCATTAGTCCACCGACAGCAAGCGGAGAGTTTGTCAGCTCCGGTGAAGTAGGACACAAGGAACATTTTATGACAATGCCAATACCTAAAAGCTCTTTTAACCGTGCAATCTTATTATCCAGTGAGAATAAAATGCGGTTTCAGAAAGTGGTTGAAGGGTGCAGCCTCCAAGCAGGTGCTGCCCTTAACTGCATTGATGCTGTTTCCCATGCAGGGGATGGTGAATCAATAAGGAAATAAACAGGCTGATTGGGCTTTATTAATCAGGTACAATGGCGGCAGCAGGGGAGATTATAATGGAGCCCAGGTGGCAATCGAAGGGCCTGCTGAGCCCAGGCGAGCTATCGGCTGCCAAAGTGCCTATATTGACTGTGGGAGATGCAGGCGATGGAGGCACCAGAACTGCTAATTGGGTTGCTGGCGAGCTCCTGAGACGGTGACGAGCAAGCTGTGGATCCCATTTATTGCGTTCATTGTGTCTTTACTTTCCATCTTGGCAACTTTTTTGCTTGTATATCTGCTTTGCTGGCCCGTATATCCTCTTGTGACAGGGTTTCAGGCTTCTGCATTTGTGCCACGTCCACGATGGGGATGAGTATGAAAACTTTTTCCTTCGTGATGGGGTTTGCATAAGTAAACATGTCAGCATCATTATCTCTTTTTCCTGTGCTTTCAAAAAAGGAAATGGTAACAACTATATTTTAAAGTGATGGAGGAATCAGTCTTGCCAAGCATCTCTGCATTTTCCAGTTGTAAGTTCTTAACCTCCCTGTTTTGGCTGGTACCTGGTACTGCTATGAATTCTTACCATAAGAACGCTCTGCCTGTCCATCACACAGGGGAAAATGGTAGTGATGGTGTATTAAGGGCTGCATTTTTCAAATAGCTTGAAGATAGGCATAATTTTCTGTTTTTCTCTATATGCAGGTGCCCACTTGATGAAATCACATATGATGGTGCCCAGAGAGGTTGTGGAGTCTCCTTCTCTGGAGATCTTCAAAATCCGCTTGGATGCAGTCCTGGGCCACATGCTCTAGATGACCCTGTTTGTGCAGGGGGGTTGGTCTAGATGATCTCTAGAGGTCCCTTCCAACCTTCAGCATTCTATGATTCTGTGGTGTTTTTTATGCCCTTTGGATTTGATGGTAGATGATGTTTGCTTTCTCTAGATACATTTTTAATGAAAGAGCTCTTTGGAAATGTTGATCTCTGAAATCTCTTTGGCAATCCTGCTTGTCATTGTCACTTGAAATCTCTGAAAGCGAATATTGTCTGTCTGTTACAATAGTTAGTGAGAGGATCCTAAGTAGATCTCTTCCCTTATCCCTTGTTTCATGACAAGTTGATTCATGGTTCTTTAAATTCATATTCACACTGTAGCAGAGATCCATGAAAACCTACATTGAAGGGTTGTGATTGGAGAGCCTGGGCTGGGTGTAGATTAGCTGGACTGTTCTGGTCTGTAACACCTGCTGCTCCATCTACCTCTCCTTTATAACCCTTGAGGAGCATGGCTGATGCACATCAGCCGTGTGTGTGTTTGCGTCTGGGATGCCTGTGATCTCTGCAGCAACACATTTTCACTTGGTAAAAAGAACGTGGTACTTGATCCTTTGTTTCCCTGCCCTGTGTGGGAGCTGGACCTTTTGCAGAGTAGTCGTGGTCTGGGGAGCGCTGGGAGCTGTGCTGTGCAGTGGTGGAAGTGAATAAATCAGTTTGTTATAGAAAAGCCACATGCATTGTATAAATACTGAGAAGAGCTGAACATAAGTAAATTCAAATACAATAGATAGCTATAGTTTTAATCCTTAGGTATTAGGAAGTTCTGGCAATTTTTTTATCCTTTTTTTAAAAAGAAAGTTTTTTTGATAGCTGATCAGCTGGATCATTTATTGCCATAGCCAAGAGTTGGCAGGTGGTACCTGTGAGAATAGAAATAATTTTTTTTCAGCTACTAATTTATAGTTTGGAAATTGAATATGACTCATATCTGAAAGAGATTAGATGGCTGCATACTCACCCAAGAAAATTTGATGAAAAAGTAAAAATTTAAGCCAGAGGAGGTCTGGTGGTGTTCATTAAAAGGAAACAAACCATACCCTGATTTCTTCCTCAAATTTGCAATTAAATGAAAGATCAATCTGGAGTGGTGAACCTCTGCCAGAAGCTCTGGGAAAGTCTATTTAGGGAGGAAGTGTGCAGTGATACTTCTCCCATCTCTCATCAATTTGAAGCTTAAGGATTTCTCAAGCCAAAGGTGATAACTTTTGGTATTTAATAGCCAGGTGAACAGGTAGCTCCTTATTGACCTTCTCCTGTGCCTTGTGCTCGCAGACTGTGGGTTCTTCTCGTTCCTCTCGGACAGCTGTAGCATATATAGTGCAGCTAAGCATCTGACTGCCTGTGTCAAATCCACTTGTTCCCTATGGAATATCTGACAGAGTAATATCTGGTACAGGAGTGTTTGGGCAGTGAAGACTTAGCTGGTTTTCATTGTTCTTCATTGAATGGATAGGTGAAAAATGATGCCAGTATGTATTGAAAAGTAAAATGGCAACAAGAATAGTTGCGGTTTTAGAAATGCATGTCCAAATCACTGTGGGCAAGGAGCCATGCAAGCAAGCAGATGAAGCAAAAGTCATCTTGGTGTGGCTTTATGTTCTGGAGATGCCTTTGCTTCATGGGAATGACACAATGTCCATCATCCTTCTGCCAGTGGGAGGCAAAGCTTATGAACAGCCCTGGATCCCAAGATGCTGGCTGTAGTTCTGTGATGATTTTGCTGTGGAAGGACATGTAGCCCTTTTTCCCCCCACTTTATACTTCCTCCAGATCCCAAGAGAGATAAGGAGCGTTCAATAAACCACCATGCTAAAAACATCTCATGAGCAGCCAACCAGGAAACTGAGGCACCTCAGCCCCTGGGTACGTCTTGAACTACTGGCTCTTGTTTGACTTCTCTGGTGCTGATGTTTGGCTTGGAAAAGAAAGGATGAGCTCTGTGTCTTTCACGTTACCACTTCAGAAGAGCAGACGACTCCAGAGGTTTGTGCAAAGCAGCGTGAACAGCCTGTGTTTGGCATGGGGCACATGGAAGTAGTGCAACGGTGAGAGCTTTTTCTGGAGCGCGTCGGGCGAGGCTGCGTGCCCTCGAGGTGCCCGGCTGCTGGGTCAGCCAAGTCCCACAAGTGGTGTTCATGTGTGCGCCAGTGGAGGAATGTTCTTTCATGAGTGGTACAAAACCAAACCCACAAAAAAAAAAAACCCGGCGTGGAAACGTTTTGTATCTCTGATTTCCTGAATTTTCTTTTCCCTCTGGCAATTTGGTTGTCACCTTTTAAATTCACTTCTCTATCACAGCTTGCCCCAAAATAAACAATCTGACCTTTTTACTCATCCAGTGATTTTTGAAACATGAAACCGCTGCATAAAGGCGATTTACTTGTCCAGCTGACTGGTTTTTGTATAAAGTATTCATTGCGAAGAGATTGCATAGCGTGTAGCATTCTTTTATTAAACATTTAAAAATATTGATGCCTGAGAACTGATGTAAGAGAGCTCTAAATTTAGTTGTTCTGACAGTTCTTCCTTCCACAGTGACAGCGTTATTCCAGTTGCTGCATATAGGCTTAAAAGTTTACCCAAAAAAAAGTTTAGAAGATGCGGATAACGCTTTGGTTTTCTGAGTGATAATAGGGGAAAGCAACACCCACAGAGAGTTTTAGGAACAGGTTTATCAGGTCTTGCTTAGTAAGTCTGCTTTGGTTGTCCAAACACTTCATGGGGAGAAATGACTGCTTGGAAATCATCTGTGGTGTCAGTGTGCAGTTATACAGTATTTTTTGGACTTAGAGCTGGTGGGGCTGCCCTGGGCACAGCTGCTGTGAAAGTAATGACGGGTAGTCGTGGTTTGATGGTTGATGTGCTCCATGGAAACATCCCGGTCCCTTTGGGTTCATTATCTGGCACCAGGTTGCTGGAGACCAACTCATCTCTGCTTTTGGATCTGTGTTTGCTTACATATACAACTAAATTGGATATATACCACCAGGAAAGCTGGTTTAACTTTTAGCTAGGATGAAGCTTGCCCCTCAATGAATGTTTTGGGAGCAGCTTTAACTAACCTAACACGGAGTAACTTCTGTCAAGCATTTCTCCCGTTCTTCCTCATTCTTGTTCTTTGGATATATGGTCTTGGTTATGTGTTTTTCATTGTTACTATGAAATTTGCCTCATTTGGAAAATACCTACCTGGAAATCAGTGTCAAGGTTGCAAGGTCAAGCTCTTAGAGGTTAGGAAACGCTGGAACTACAGTTGCCAGAATTATGATGGGGTCCATGACTGAATTATTCTGCAAGAATTATTTTAGGAAATGTTGTTTCTGTAAGTTCATTCAGGTAGTTGGAAATGTTGATTAAAAAACATGGCGGTGCCGTATTCATTGCATTGTAGAGTAATGCACATTGGAAATAAGGTCTGATGGGCAAAGGTCATTGCAAGGAAGATCTGCAGGACCTTCCCAAGCTGTGGATCATTACAAGTCTGTGAGGGCTCACTTGTTACATTGCAGTGGAGGGTTTAATAGCTTTATCACCTAAACCCTTTAATTCTCTTTGTTTTGTAAAGATAAACTATTGTCTAACTGTCAGAAGCCTAGAATTCTGGTATGTTTGTTTGCTGACAAGTTGGTTGAGCACAACCATTTTCCTACTCACTTCATTCCCTCTTTCAAGCAAATTTTCCTTTCTTGCTCCTCTTTATCAGTCCTTTCCCTTTATCTTTTGCAGCTCCTCAGCTCTCATGCTGCCTATTCCCAGATGACTCTTTTGCTCTCATGATAAGTGTTGGTTTGAATGTATAACAGATATCTGAAATACTCTTAGTCACTTTTGATGTGCCTGTCACTGGGTTTCTCTGCTGTGTTGTTGTTCTTCACACCAGAGCTGAGTGTGTGGCCTGTGACGTGACAGCTCGCCGGGAAACCGAAGGTTTGTCAAGTTTAGTGTGTTGTAGGGGAATTTCTACCATGCTTGTAATGCTGAAATGGGTTGAGGAAGTTCCTGTGTAATGTGTTCACCTCAGTTCCCACCGCTGGCTGTGCAACACACCGAGATCCTTCAGGCACTTATATTTGGGGTAGAATCAGGTTGCTGGGGATGGAGAGATTCAAAGGCACAGCCTGCATAGCGAAAGAGGAGCAGAAAAGGACAAGTACAAAAAGAGTACGAAGTTTTGATTTTCATGATCATATTTAGGCATGGACGTGAGTTCATCCAACAAGTATGATTATAGATTGGCAACTGATAGGCCAAGTGCATTATTCATTATGGTTCAGTTTGAAATGAAATCATAGAGGGCAATTTTCTGTCTCATACGTCAAGGTCAGATGAGGGTATTATTCCTTCTCTGTTTATCTGGGAATGCAAATTGAATTTGGTGATTCAAATTGATGAAATGTTAGAAACATAAAATTCATCAGAGTTGACACGAAGAGAAATTACTGGGTAGAGCTGGCCAGTGGCTTCACCATCCTATATACGGGCCCCTGCTTTGATTAGTAATTATTTCAATCTTTGGAT
The DNA here is from genome assembly GCA_013398735.1 of Nothocercus julius. NCBI lineage: Eukaryota > Metazoa > Chordata > Aves > Tinamiformes > Tinamidae > Nothocercus > Nothocercus julius. Next base: position 2,087,373 of record VZSV01000059.1, on the reverse strand, counting down.
TTTTTCATTCTCAGTTTTGTTTCAGTTGTTGTGATTTTGGTTTTCAAAGAAGAGAAGTGTAATAACACTTCAAGGCAGTTAGAATTTGAATTAGATGATGTAAATAAAGCCAGCTGCAAAGAGGATGTTTGGATCCTGGGTGGAGAAGAGGTTTTCTTCCAAACTTCTTCCTTGCTTCCCCCCACCCATCCTGTTACAGCCTCCTTTGCTCCTGTGTGCTGAGGATTTCAGGAATTTCGCTGACTGTTCAAAGCAGGAGCGGAATTGGAGGAGGAAGGGAAAAGCCATTTGTTCCCTCTCAGGGCTGAAGTTCCCTCTTTTCCATATTGGCATGTGGCCTGCGGGTGTCCTCCGTCACTGGTCAGTATGATGATGAGAGCAAAATTAGACTCCTCAAGAGGGGAGAGACTGAGCCTGACTTTCCTGCTGAGACAACCAGAATCCAGAAGTTCTGTTTCCAACCCTCTGCAGTCTATGTTGAGTGACTTGGTGACCATCTTTGCTCAGTTGGGTGCATCAGTCCCTGGGGATAACACCCATCTTGGCTTGTTTCCTCTCCTCTGCGGGGTTGGGAAGGGCACTGCTTTTCTACCTTGACAGGTGAGGATTATTCTTATCTGGGAGCGGAAGTGGAGAATTCTATCAGTGAATGCTCTTTAAAAGCACACTGTCTGCTGTGGTTGCAAAATGCCATGTGCAAAATTATGGTATTGAGATAGATGGTACATAGTGTAGTGCTGGCTAGATACCATGTTAATAATTATGGAGAACTTGTTTTTAACTCGTTTTTTAATTACGCAAGTTTTCCTGGGAATGTTTAGTCATTGCCTCTCTACCATGAACTGTAGCAGTTATCAGTTTGGGTCACGCTGCAACAGCTCCCAACCTGTTGTTGGCTCTGAATAGAAGCCAGGAGTATTTGGCCATGCAAAAGTGCTTTAGAGATTTGTCCTTGTAAACCAGTATAAATCACTTTGTGTGTTTGATTATCAGCTTCCTTTTCCAGCCAGTTTTACTTAAGACACCAGTAGTATCAAGTGAGCAAGCATCCAACAGCCAGTGGAGGTCCTGTGGTTCTCAAATCTATGCGGGGAATAAACCTTTCTTCGTCTTTGGTGGAAGCTGCGGCCTCACAAACACCTCGGGTTTAGAGGCTTAGAGAAAGGACACTAATGCCTGTGTTTGTCTCACCCTTGAAAGATTTTGCTTCCCCAAAGTCAGGGATGGATGCGTTCGGCAAACCACTTGTGTTTCAGCTTAAAACACACCAGAAAAGTTTCCTGTTTATTATCACACTGAGACCTCGCTTTCACTCCCGTCTTGATGGTGAATGTGGAGAGCGTATTTGGTAGCCTGACAACATCTCATGTCTAGTGGTTTAAACGCCCAAAACCTCATTGTCTTTTTGTTGTTTGTGGGCTGTTTTTTTGCTTGTTTATTTGTTTTTATTTATTTATTTTATGATAGCCCTGGGCTTCACATTATGGGCATGCTCTTTTAGTGGACTCCACTGGGTTGTTGTAGACTGTGAAGTTGGAGGCCCCGCAGTGTGCAGCTTGACCTCGTGTTGGAAGGAAGGAGAGGTCTCCAATTGAGTTTACTCGAGTAAATCGTAACTGCTGCCAGTAAATTAAAGCTATGGTACCAGTGCTGTGATATAAAATTTCTGTGTTATTTCTGTACTGTAACTGTTCATTTTGAAGATACTAAAATTTCCAAGTCTAATATTTATGCTGCTGGTTAGGGAGTAAAATTAAATACTGTCTCCAAGATAAAACATATTGTCAGTGTAGCAATAAAGCTCTGAACATCTGTCTGCTTCTTCTCCATTTCATCTAGCCGTACCAGCAAAATAATTCGCTTTATGTTATTTCCTTATTGCAAATTCAGTATGATTCAAGACTCCCTGGTACGTAGAACAGCAATGTGACAAATGAGCTGCTTATTTTTGAATGATTTGTGATTTGTAATTTATGGCAACCTGATCATGGTGAGTTATATAAAAGTCTTTGAGAAATTGCAAAGTGTGGACCAAGAGAAAGTTTGCAAAGCCTTGCTGAAGATTGGGAAAAATAAATAGCTAGAAGAAAGCTTGTTTTCCTGCTGATTCTCTGTAGACTATTTCATGTGGTATTTTTTATTATAATATACCGAGGGCTGCTCCTAAGTCAGGCATAGGTGAACCTTTGAGATAAAATACAGTCCATGTGGTAAGTTGCACTAAAGATGGTGAAGATTGTGGCTGCTGCTCCTTAATGTAGTAACCAAATAACAAGTAAAGTGGCCTGCGAAGTTTCCACTTGTGACGCTGCAGCAATAGCATCTCTACCTTTATCTTGGAAGATGGAATGCTGGTACCGCTATTTTTTTGTTTTGTTTACTTACCTTAAATTTGGGCAACTTCTCCAGCAGTATCTTCATAGATTTTCCTTTTTCTTCTTTTCTTTTCTTTTCTTTTCTTCTCTCTCTCTCTCTCTCTCTCTCTCTCTCTCTCTCTCTCTCTCTCTCTCTCTCTCTCTCTCTCTCTCTCTCTCTCTCTCTCTCTCTCTCTCCCCCCCCCCCTTCCTCTCTCTCTCTTTCCTCCTCTCTTTTCAGAATCATCTTATTTTTTCCCTATTTTTTTTCCCTTAGTAACAAAAGATGAAAAATTTTCTGTTTTGCCCAACCTCACTTTTTCTTTTTTTCTGACCAGTGTATTCTTAGCTCTTACTTTTTGTCTTACTGTTTCTGTGTTCTTTTCCCTTCTGTTCCTCCTTTTAATTCCTGTTCCGAGGTGTAACGAGATGGTGGTTCTCATCCTAGCAGTTTAAGCAAAGATGGAGAGGAAGGAAAGACTAGGTTTGTGGGGGACACTGGAGGCTGGGGTGGCTTCCTGAGGAAGGTCACGGACAAAGATTTCCTGCTGCTGTCAGTTGGGCAATGTGAAAACACCATAGAGTTATCCAGTTGCTATTTCTGCCTTAGTGCTGCCTTATGCAATTTGGAAGGGAAGAAATGAAGAATTGTATTTTATTCAGACTGTTTATCAGTTGCCAGGATGGTTTGAGTCTCTTGTGTGCTGTTCCCAGCGATGCCGGGCACCCTGAGAAGGATGCAGGGTGTCAGACCTCGCACCACTCAGACCTCACAGCACCTCTGGTTCTCCTCCAGGTTGATGCACGGGCAGTTTCTGGCATCTTGTGCCTCCCCTGTAGCTTTTCAAGCCTCTGGGAGGCGGAAAATTGGTTACCGAAGGGACAGAGCAATTAAGAAAAAATGTCTTATGGATCATTTAAGAAAAATAAAAGCTGGCAGCTGCTTTTGTAATTTTTCTTGAAGGAGATTATTAAAATGTATCTTCTAGCTTCAGTATTTGCTGTCTTTCGTCATTGTTCTCTGTCTTTCAAAGAACATTCTGGAAAATGAACTTTATCATTAAAATTACATTAAAGTGAAGGGAAGAGCAAAAGAAGTGAAGGATCTCAACAACTCAGAGCAGAAAGACGTCAGCATCTCATTCCCTGGACAGGGAATGAGGAGCGTTAATAGGCTGATAAACAGAAATGACTTTTTCCCTTTAAGGCTTAAAGGTTTACTTTGAACTTGTAAAGATTTTTTAAAATGCCAGTTCTCTGAGCTTATGTTGAACTGAGAACTTAGGGTCTAATTTTCCATCACTTTATTTTTATGTTTGGTTTGAGCGGGCAATTACTGTTGAAAAGCCATAGGTGTCATTGGCGCGTGGAAGAAGGTGCCCCCTTCTAACACAGCAATATTTGCTGCTAGGTACCTGCCTTCAAACTCTGTTTTGTGTCAGTGAGAAATGTAACTTCTTCCCCCCCCCCCCCCCCAGAGATTCTGTTTATGTTGTGTTTGGTGCAGTTTCTGGAATCAGTCTGTCCTAAAAGAGAAAGAAAGGATCTTGATAATTTGCTTTGGCATGGTGCGGAGAGTTGCAAGGAGGTTGAATTTCACACTCTTTATAGCAAAGAAAACCAAGAAAAGAATCAGTTCAGTGAGGTCAGGCATTGTCATTGCTTTCATAGTTATCTCCAGTGTTTAAGTTTTATCGGCATTAACATCACATTTGATCTGAGGCTGAAAGTATAATTGGGCCTGTAGTATTTTGCTTTCAAACAGCACTGAATGGCTAAAGAAATTGCCCATTTGTCTCCCTTTTCTAAACTTTTCTCATGTGCAGCACGTGTTCCCAGCCAGTTTGAAAAGTGAGTATATGGCTGAATATCTGTGCTTTCCATGAGTCGTGACTCGAATACTTTATTTTAAGAAGGAAACCTAGCACATAGCCCATTTTTCATTTTGAGTATCAGCTCAGGCATAAGCTCTCAATGTACTCAATTTATGGAAATAGGTCACAATATTGGGAGATTAGGAAAAAGAACCCTCCATCGTCCTAGCAAAATGTTTTGCAATAGTCAAATGCAGATTCTGGCTGTTTTGTAGTATTTTAATCCTATGCTTGCATGTTTTTCTTCTGTTCTGACTCTAATTGGTAAGAAATTTCTGTGACAGAACAAATGCTGTAAGATTTCTATCCTGTGACTTAACTTACCATGGTAGAGTTCCTGAAGTTTTGCCCTTTGCATAGTTGAATAGACTGTAATAATCTTAGGGTGGTACTTGAAGTTACCCGCTCCCACCCTGCGGTCCTGTATAGGAGATGGAGCAGCTGCAAAACCAGCAAGCTGGCACATCTCCTTGGGCTGGTTCAGCATAAAGTCTGTCCCGGGTAAAGGAGGATGAGCTTTTTAAGCTAAGCATTGAGGGGCATGGTGTGAGGAATCTTGCAGTTGTATTTTATGGTGTCACCCAAGTCTTCTGCTGGAAGATACTGCTGGCCCCAATGGCCCCTGAAGGCAGGTTTTAAGCAGGGTGCCGTATGATGATCTGCACTGGGGGAGCTGTGAGCACATCTGAATTTCCTAACTGTGCTGCGGGATGGCAGCCTTCAACAGACGGGCTGGAGAGCAGGGGTGGGTAACTACGTTTTGCCAGCTATAAGTCCTGAACGATGTGCTTTCCATACATTGCATGGAAGTACTTCCTGAGTATTTACTTATGTGTCCTTGTGATGCTTCATGGTGTGGTTATACCGTATAATTCCATTCCCTATTTAACAGGATGAGAGGTCTGGATTGGCCATTTGCCCTTCTTGGACATTAACTTCTAGGAGAAAAAATTATATAGATTTCTTTTGTAGAATCCAACAAGAATTGATTCTGTCTTCTATGCTGTGGAATCCTCTTATTGCCAAATAAGAAAAAGACTAGTCTTTTCTCATAATTAATTTGGGACTTAATTTGGGTTGTTTGGGGAGGTTGTGGTGGAGAAGGGATTGTTCAGCATCTCTCATGCTCCCTCACCACGAATACTGTTCTTGGGCACAGCTTCCTTTTGTAACAACTGATTGATTAGAACAGAACTGAGGAAATAGTAGTGCTCTAGAAATCAAATTATCCATTTTCTAATGCAGATATAAAGCCCTCTTGATGAACTTTCCCACCTGAATACAACAATGAAGAGCCTATTTCACAGTCCCTGATTATTAAATTGGTCTGTGAATGGTTCCAAATTGAAATGAAGCTTTCTACTGTCTTCTAATTCATCTGGTGCTTTAAAGTGCATATTTGTCTTCAAAGAGGAGGATTTTCAGGTAGGGAAACAGCTGCTTGGGGATTTTGGTGAATTCCTACATAAATTTCCTGAATCATACAATTTGGGAACCTGGCAGGGTAAGCTGTACATAATTTAGACTAAGAATATCTTTTAAAACAGTGTTCCTTTTTTTGTCTATCTAGACAGTACCTGAAAAAGTGTGGTTTTATTTAAAAGCATTTTTATTTATTTCCTTTTATTTGTAACAATAAAAAATGCTCCTCTGAAATGCTCCTAAATTTTCCAATGTTGTTCTTGGCTTCAGAAAAAACAAAGATCTTCTGCTTAAGAGTATACTGGAGATGTTCGTTTTAATGTTTCTAGTTTGCTTGAAGATTTTTGACTTGCACACAATACTTTTCACCTCCTGTTTGCTCTTTCAGTGCTTAAACTTTGTACATCTTTGCAGTCTTGGATGAATTTGCAGTAGTTGTGAACTGTCGACAGTCAGACGAGTTATTTCATTTTGCCTCGGTGCTGCCCGTGCACGTTGCCAGCGTATTTGGTGCTTGATGGGTGACTTGGGACAGCTGTCCATTAGTGTCCAGCACGTGTGCCTGGGGAACATCTCCAGGAATACGTGGAGCGATGACCTTCACCGTGTCACGCTGCACAGAGGGCTGAGAAGGGGGACCGAGCTCTCCTGCCTTAATTGAGAGTCCTGTCCACATTGCAAAGTAAGTGCTAATTGCCTGGCCTCAGAAGACATTCCTCTTCCAATAGAGGTTGCTGGCAAGAGCAATGTGCAGGTGGTGGCTGTAATTACTAGCTGAATATTGTCTGTCTGTCAAAGCAAATCATATTAAACCTCCGTTTTGCTTCTACTTTCTTACAAAAAGATGAAAAGATACAGTAGAACCTGAGGTATTGCACTGTTTGCTGAAAATGAGGCATCTTCTCGAAGGCAAATTGGTTTATTTTGAAATATATGCGTAATTATTTACGTGCCTTGTATATGTGAGATTGCAGTAATTGCTTTGTGCAGAACAAGGAGACTGCCACGGGGATGAGTTTTCTCTCGCAATCTTTTTCTGAGAAAAACTGTTGGTGAGACCACAGTTACAGGGGTACCAGGGCTAGAGATAAGTGGCCCCAGCCCCTGTCCTGGTGTTGCTGCTGCTCCTCTCAGGTGTTTCCCATTTGTCTGAGTTGTGGCTACGATTTCACAGGCCTCTCATCTTCCCTAGTGCCAGAACCCTGGAGAAGGCCCGGCAGCAGCTACAGGAGGAAATGCTGCAGGTCCAGAGCCAGCTGCTGGACGAGAAGAAGAAGCGTGAGCACCACGAGGCGCTGGTCAGGCGGCTGCAGAAGCGTGTGCTGCTGCTCACCAAGGTGAGTTTGCGACAGCGGCGGAGAAAGCCCGTGTCCGTGCGCCTTTCCTGCCCTTACCAGCTGTTCCCTGCTCACCTTGGCAGCCAGCAGGAAGGATGTGCTGTGCCCTTTGCGTGGCAGTGCTGCAGTGTTGATGGTCACGTCTCCTCAGAGCTGCTTTTGGGAGAAAAATGTCCTAGGACGTTGCAGGGCTCTGTTAGCGTGCATGTATTCCGTCTCCTGTGCTGGTGATAAGTGACTTGGTCTCCTGCTTGGCATTTGTGCGAGGGCAGAGAATTGAATCCAGTTGCTGGAGTGTTTTGAGGCGCTGAGGGGAATTTGTGATGGCTCCGGCTGCCTCACCTCCTTTCCTGACGAGAAGGAAGCGGCTGCACCTTGTCGACTCTTCCTATGGGAAAAACAATTTACAGAGCATAAGAGAATCCTTCCTCTTGCGCTGAAAGTCTGTTGGAATGTAATGGCAGGCACTAGACCAGTAAATTGAAAATACATTTTAGGATGCTCTGTATAGGACATTTCAAAAAATTCTGCATTATCCTATATCAGATATGCTTCCCTGATGAAATTCTATACAATAATTCAGAAGGAGTCTGTAGAGCATTGAAAAGTTTATAGTAAATTCTCAGAACATCCTGTTCCCAAAGGGAATAGTAATTCTGTCTAGTCAGAAGAATATGTACTTCGCCATCAAAAAGTACTTGCTGCAAAACTTCGGTGCTTTGAGCCATCTCCCTGGCATCAGAGAGCTGCTCCCGTACGTGAGTTTGCGAATGAACCCAGACTTGAATGGCTGGGGTAAGAGAGGCAGGAGGGGAAGGACCTGGGGCTGTAGCTGACCTTGGTGCGGGGAAGCTGGGCACTGTACAGGGAGGAAGAAGCTGGTCTGGATTTCCCAGATAAATGAGTTATTTGGCTCAAGTGCTTAGCTATAATAGTCCTTGCTGACATGGTGGGAATGTCTGAGCAAGAGGGAGAGGAGCTGTTTTCCTGCTAGGGTTTTAGGCTTTCATTTTCAGCAGGGACTGAAGTGTTTTGCTTGCACGCAGCCCTGCGTGGTTGCGCATCAGCGCGGAGCTGGCGACGCGGCCGTGCTGGAGCTTGAAACTGCTCTTTGCAGGAGGGTGTCAGTTCAGATCTTCTGACTGTGGGTTTTGGTGCCAGGAAGGGTCGCATAACTAAGAAAGGGAAAGAAGCACTGTCAGTTTTCTCAAAGCGCAGGGACAGGTGCTGCTTTTGAGCAGGTGGCCTAAACCCTTGCCTTGAAAACTGGCAAGAAATGTATTCTCCTCAGTCTTACCCCAAGCCAAGCAGTCAGCCCTCTGTACTGGTCTAGTTTGGTACTGGCATGGCTGGGTGCAACACAGCACCTGGTGCAAATCCTTCCTTGCATAACCCTTTCAGCTGTCTAATACTGTCCTGAACACTTGGGCCCCAAAGAAAGCTGCTCAGGTGGCTTCTCAAATATTTATTAACCTATTTCCAGTCCTCAGCAGAAACATGTTTGTCATAGAGCACAAATGTCATTATATTTCCTTAAGTACTAGGCAAAAAGACTATGGTACTTTGTCATGAGGTGAATTGTACTCTATATAAAAAGATTAAAACCCTTAATTTGCTTACTATTCTGTTCATCCCCCCGAATAGAGGAAAATTTTGAGGTGTCCTTCATGAGACCATAGCAAATAAACTTCTGTTTTAACACTCGAGGTTTTCAGTGTGCTGCACAATTCCTCATCTGACCTGTTTTAAAGGAATAAAGGCTAAGCTGTTCTCTGGAAAAAAACATATTTTGTCTAGGGAGTGCTAAGGGTGCTTTGTGAAGAAGTTCACGTGTTAGGGTACTTGAGTATTCTGTCCTTGACAGTGTTTCTCCCACTGGTTGCTCTTCTCATGCAAAATCAGACGAAGGAATTTCAATTAATTAAAAAAGTATGATATTATGATTTAAAATGAGATTGAGCAAATATATTGCCTGTTAAAAATAATTATTTTACATTGAAAGCATATCACCTAGAATGGTATTTAATCATCTAATTAGTGGCATCAGTAGGAGATTGTGCTTCTGTCTATGTAATTTGAGAATGGAAAAGATGAGCTCTCTCTATTGAATCTTTTTGTCTTGTTAAATAGCACTGTAAAAATCTAATTTGGGGAAGATTTCTATATGATTGAATCGCTATTGCGTCTGGTAGTGACTGTTGCATTTGCCTGTATTTGACCCTCTTGCAGGGCAATGAATCTGTTCCCTTATGCTAAGCAGATGAGCATTGCAAGTCATCAGACAAGTTTAACAGTATTAAAGTTAATGCAGTGACAGCTGCCCTTTTTTTGGGATCTTTACGCTCTCCAGGCATGCCCAACAGATACCTGCTTTGCTGATCTGATTCCTTCTCAGGTGTCTGTTATGGATCTTAAATTCCATTTCAAGTTTCAAGCAATATTTTTTAGCTTTCACAGATTGTCTATCTCACTTACTTAGTCTCCTTCATTCTCTACATGTCACAGCCTCTCAGTCTTACTTGGTTACTCTTGTTTTTCCATTTCAGTGCACTTAACTTTTCCATCCATTACTTGGTTCCTTGACTCATTTGCTGCTTTTGAGCTTTCTTGACCTTACTTGGGCCTTTCCAGTTAGCTTAATAATTGGAATTAACACAATTGTCAGTCTAGGATACTTCTGTGAATCACTGTGAATCTCTTTCTTGGTAGGCTTAAAGAACAGCCATTCTTCAGTCTTTGACATGCCAAGGTCTTTGCTACTGCTGTGGGCTACCCCAATTAATTCCAGTTCTGACAGTAGACTGGGATGGGAGCTGTATCCCAGCCATTGCTATGGAGAAACTGCTCTTTAGAACCTCTCAGGTAATCACTTTCTGCTCTGTGTTCCTGTAAATCAGAGCAGTGCTTCTCATTTTTGATAGGCATGCTTTCAGTGAAATATGAACATGAGATTTGGATCCTTAAGGGGGGGCTCTTGTGTTTTTGAATATACAAGAACTCCAAATGTGAAGCAGCTTCTGTTGCTTCTTGTAACTTCTTATAAATGATCCCAGTTGGCTTCTCAAATTGTAGACTTTGTGAATGTAGACTGTCCTAATTGCATCCCTTGCTCTTGTAGAAGACATTACAAAACAAAGGAATTAATCTGATTGTACTGAATTTTGTTGTTTTGCTCTGTTTATTTCCTATCTGTACATTTGTCTGCCTCTGGGTACTCTGCTATCAAGAGAAAAGGCTGTGAAAATCCTTTTTTTTCCTTTTTTTTTTTTTTTTTTTCTCTCCTGGAGAATTCAACCGAATCATGTGATCTGAGAGTAAATCTGTTTCTATTGAGACATAGTTCAGAGCATCATCATAAAAGTTAGGGATTAAATAAGTATTGATTTAACCAACTCCAGCTGACTGTTCATACCACATGTTCCTAGAGACGGCCTCGTAAGAGTCAGCGTGAACTGTATAAGTGACTTCCAGAGCCTGCAATGGCAGAGATGCATCCGAAATAGCACTAGGTAATTAAACTGTTCATTAAGCATGGCAGATGCAGAGTTCATGACTTGATTTGCCATCTGCTTTGTTTTGTAATCAGTAAAGATTTAAAATATTGCTGTCGCTTTCTCTGTCATGTTGGGCTCTGCATTATGTTTTTCTGTACGAGGCTGAAATGTTCCACAGAGGCAGATAACTTTAAAGTACAGGGAAAGAGCTTAATTTTCTGGGTGGTCAGATCAAGGAGATGAATTAACTCCTTTTTTTTCTTGGATATGGGCAAATTTATCTTTAAATATTGCATGTAGTATGGCATTCAATGGAAGTAAAAACAGCCATTCTAGCAACAGATGCCTAGTTATTGATCATCTTTTGGGTCTTCTACGCCATGGTCGGCACCCAGGTAGGAACGACTGGCCTGAGGGTAGGACTGAGGTGCTCCTCTGTCTTCTGGGCAGTACCAAATGCCCTTTCCTGCCTTCAATTCACTTGGGGATTCCTTCTGCATCATTGCAGTGTTACTTTTCATGCATCACCAGCTGTGCTGCTGCTTTACGTGTGATTTTCCTCTACTGTCGGCCCGACCCTTGTCCCTCCCTTCCCTCTGCTCCCAGTGTCTCCACTTTGTAGGATTTTGCAACCGGTGGAAGCTCTTCCTTTTTATGTCTGTATATAAATGCATTTTAAAACAATTCCCGCTGCTCCCTCTTCTGTGATTCAGCAAGGCAGGCTTGGCGAGGTGAGGTGATACCTGCTAGATCATGTTGTATATTTTAAAAAGTAGAGAGGCACTTGCAGCCAGAGGAGCTCTTATTGTGCCTGAAAGAGCCTCAGCAACCTCCTCGATTGAGAACTATTCCCTTTAATTTTAGCCTGATTATGTTAATCAGTTAAATAATTTGAGAGAGAAGCTGGTTGGTAGTTATGGGCAGAGGGGGATGATAGCAAGGGAAGGGATAAGATCATTAACTGCTGGGGGACAGAGCGGAACAGGTAATTACAGCCTGTGGATTACCAGGGGTGGTGAATGGGGGTAGCACGTGAGGGAAATTCAAATGCACCGTCAAGCTGGTGTCTCTGTTGTCGTATTTTTTAGTAGCCGGTAGCATCATGAATTTTAATTCCCATACTCCTCTTTCTGAAGGTGTTTTGTAGGGTTTTCCTTTTTTTCTTTGAGAATCAGGACTAACAGGTCAGTGATGAGGTAGCTGTTTTTGTGAAAAATAGAAAAATCTCCTCCCACTGGGAGCCGGGTATTGTATTGATTGTGAGTTCAGGTTCATGTATAGTGGGTGTTTGGCTTCAAGTTCATAGGGTCTGGGGGTGTTGCATGAAGCATGTTGAATTTAATGATGATCAAACGGGATCCAGGGGGTTTGAAGGTTCTGCTGCCTTTTGTGTTGAGGCTGAGGAAGTTTTAAGTTTTGTGGTAAGTTTTTGTCTGAGTCTGTTCAGTGCAGGCTGATCTCACATAGCCCATGTCTTTGTGAAGTGAGACAGAGGAGGTTTGAGGAAAAGGGTTTCTCAGAAGATGTATTTTAACAGAATCAGAGTTGTCAGTTATCCTTGCTGAGAGAGCCTGTGGTTTGGGTTTGTTTTATTCCCACTTCTGTCTGGTTTAATTGCTGTCAGCCATGGGGCCTCGCAGACTGTACAAACACGGCCTCTGAAAGGAGGCAGACTCTGGTTGGGATCGCTTATGCAGAGTCGCAAATTCACCGACCAGCAAATCATGTATTTGTTTTGAAAACCCTCCCTGGTCTTTATCCAGACATTCACAGGCTGGAGCAGCTTAGGGACTTGGGCTGTGTGGCAAGTGCCTTGTACGAGCCACGGACGCCGTCTGTGTTTGCAGGAGCAATGTCAAGCCTGGGGACCTTAGCTTCTGTCCCAAGGGGCTGCAGTAAGGAATCCAGCCCCTGCAAGAGGATTTGCCAGCAAATGTGGCAAGACCTAGTAGAGCTAGGAGCTGCTGAGAGTAGAATTCACGTTTCTATCTTACAGGTGCTTAACGAGTCACTTAGCCCTTAATTCACTTCAACAGTTTTTGGAGCGCTGGCAACTGACTCCCAAATGCATCAGGGCTGGAGGTGATGAACTTTGCTGCTCTCCACCATCAGTGGATTTTCTACAAGAGACTCTTCAAGTATTCACTCTTAACATCTGTCTTCCTCCCTCTTTTATTGTTTTGTTTTTAAATGTCTGGCCTTGCTGCACTGCATTGCTGCCTGCGTTGTGCGGACTTGCAGACTGTGATAGCCCCTTCCATGTGTACCAGCTTTCTAGGATCTGCTCACTTGCCTCCAAATTGCCCTCTAGATCTCAGAGCTTGAGAGCAGTTTTTCTGTCTTTTGGAGAAAAATCTCTGCCCCCTAATTTGGCAGGTTCTGTATTTTTATTTACTTGTAGTTGAATGATCTGTCTCTAAAGGAATCTCGTCTTCATGACAGGAAAGGCAGAGCATCAGATGTGGCTTAGTCAAGACTGTGGTCAAACTGATGAGGTACACGAGTCACTCTGGCCTGCAGCTGTGGAAACAAAGTGCACTTGGCTACTTCGCCCAGCTCATCTCACAGACTAGTCAATGTTTCATGAAATAGTTTCATTCATCAGCAGTGCCTGTGTGGTCCCTTCTGTAATTTGCTGATCAGAATTCCCCATTACCCTAATTGCAAGTTTAGTAGAGTTTTACTCAGTGACAGACCAACTTTGTTTTGATTTGTTCTTGATGCTTCGTTATATTCATTGTGAGATCTTACTTGCGTGCTTGACATTTAAATATACTGTGTTTGGAATGTGTTATTTATTTTGAAACCTTTATTAAGCAACTGCTGTCTAGGGGCTTAATTGTTACTGATAGCTAAGAGTATAATTACCTCAGTAAAATATCATGACTATATTAAGCAAATGGAAATTGTCTTCCAGAACAGAGTGAACACAAAGTGAAATAGGCTGTTCTGAGATCTGGTAATATCATTTTGATAATACAATTGCAGAAGCTCTATACAGAAAGTGAATAAGAAGAGCTGAAATTGGTGTATTTGGAGACAAGGTTGTCTGTAGCAGTTTGGGGGCAGTGTACAAAAAATGTTTGGAAGGGGAAGGCATCTTTAAAGCAAAGCAGAAAATGTTGCCATTTCTCAACTTAGATTTGTGGATTTTTGAGAGACGGGAGGAATTACTGTTTTGTGACATGGGCTTCCAGAGAAGTGCATGCTTTTTTTCTGGCTTGGTTTTCTTTCTTTTTTTAATGTCAACTCCTGACTTTGTTTGTTTGTCATGTGTTTACCATTCCTTTTTTCATTTGGTTCAGAAAGCAGCAGAGCTGTTGAGTTCTCAGGTGTATATTCGGCTCCAGAATGGCTTTCTGAAGCCTAAGAGGTCCCCTTAGTTTCTGACTTCTGTGTCTGCATTGAGGTCTGTGCTGAAGGAATCTGCAGCCACCAAGGCCGATGGCTTGTTCAGCGACAGCGAGCGCTGCGGGCGCTGGGAACGCGGTCTGCTCCGGCCTCCTTGTTCTCCATCAGATCCCCTCTCATGGAAGTGTTTGTTCCTGGAGGGGCTTCAGCTACTGAAGGGACTTGACCTGGCCGGAGTGAACATGAACTCCTTGCACGCAGCCTGGGCAGATGAAGTGACACAGAGGTTTCAATTCCCTTTCCCTTTTAGGAACATGAATGAAAGAACTCATAAAAAAGTTATTGTAGCAATTGCTTTGGAGTCAGTTCCCTGCAATTCTTTCTCTTGCCTTTTTATGTTTCTGCTAAACCTTGTGATTATAAAAGTCCAGAATTCATTGCTATCTTTATTTCAGATGCTTTTGCGGTGGAGGCAGAAGGACAGTCTTTATGCTTTTATTGATGTTATATATCTGACATAATTTCTATTTAGGCAAGGTGTTTAGGTTTTTAAAAATTTTATCACAATTCAGAGTATGCAGCAAAACTAGAAGTTGTGTTATTTGATGAGATGTTTCTATATGGCTGTAGAAATACCTTTATTTTCCCCAGGATGGTGAGTGGATTCTGTGTTCTCTTACCAGCACTAAATATTAATGTTGAATACTAAGAGGTTAGATTATGAAAATTAGAAATATACACATAAAAGAATATATTTGACCTTCAGTTCTCATATTTTTGTGGGAGGAAGGGCTGTGCGACTTCTAAAGGTAACATATTCAATAAAAGGAGGTTGGGTTAATCCAATGTTATGGCTCAGAATTCAAGCTCACCCAAGTCAGGTAACTTGAAGTTATAGTTCCCTTGGTACGTGTGCTCTAACATTTATACCTGAGCTCCTTGGCCCTGGATTAAGAAGGATGGTTGAATCGATGTGGAGGAAAAGAGAGAAGGAAGATGGATGAATTGAGGGAACGAGCTACTGTTAAGGGAATTAGGGCAGAACAAACCTTACGTATGTCTAGCGAGCAAGGAAAGGTGACAGCAAGAGGTGGTTCCGTAAAGGCAGACATGGACTTGGGCAGCATCTAAGGATAGGGGTAGAGACCCATGATTTCTGAACTGCAGGCTTCAGAATGCTGGTTAGGATGAGCTGCCCAAAAAAAAGGGATTTCTGCATTTCCTTGTTCCTAAAATACTTATGGTTTGTAGGCATTAATCTCTTTGCCTCTTAGACTGGTGGCATTGCCACAGGAACTGCACCTTTGAATCCCCAACTTCTCAGTATTTTAATTCTCACCCATAAAACTGGATTAACTGGGTTTGCTTCAAGTTGTAGCACTGTGGATTTTTTTTTAAAAGGATGGGAGAGAGACACAGTTAAGTAACTGCACAGTAGCTTGTTTCAACCTGTGATGTGAGCCTCTGGTAAGGACAGCCGCGCTGCTCAGACACCTGCCCGTCGGAGCAT
Source organism: Nothocercus julius (assembly GCA_013398735.1). Taxonomy (NCBI): domain Eukaryota; kingdom Metazoa; phylum Chordata; class Aves; order Tinamiformes; family Tinamidae; genus Nothocercus; species Nothocercus julius. The sequence goes on along the minus strand of VZSV01000059.1, from coordinate 2,072,031 downwards.
CCTTTCGAAGGAAGACCCAAAATCGCTGCAAAACCAAAGGGCTGTCTGGTGAATTAAGGGATTTTCGGATTGCTCCTGGCGCAGTATCGTGCAGTGCTCACTGTTTTGTTCAATGCATGTTCACAACATCTCAGGTCAAGCATTGCTTAAATTGATGAATATATTAGAAGTCAAATGAATTTTTCAGAGCACTGTGGAAATGGTCTTTGACCCATGAGTTGTAGCACCAAAGAGAAACGAGCTGTTCCCCGTTTCACGAGTACATTTATTTAGGTAGTATTTCAGATGGAGAGGACCACGTCTATGCAGTGAGCTTTGGCCTACCTGACTGCGTGTGTGGGTTTGGATGGAGGTAGGTTGGCCTTGGTGTGGCAATGTGCCCAAAGCCCCGTGGCTCTGGCTCTGCGGTGTGAGGCCAAAAAGCCATTTCCCTTCTGGAAAGGAGATCCTTGTATTCCCGCATCCCTTGGAGCAGCGGGGACTCCCTTCCCATCTGCAGAGTGCTTGGAGTCCCTGCTCCCCTGCCCCTACCTCCGCGCCGCGTGTGGGGAGGCCCGGGGCCAAATCCTGCTCCCCTCCTTTCACAGGCGGGAGAACTGCCGGGAAAAGCCGTGTATTAACCACGCGATTAAATTAAAGATAAGCACGGGCCCGAAGGAACATATCTTTCAGTATGTGCCCTATGCCATGTGCTTTCGCCCAGCACATCCAGAATGAATTGGCAGCCCCAAATTAGGCAGTTCTCAAAACTAATCCTGTATCTGAATGTGCCCTATGCGTTCAGCCCCAGCGAGATGGATGTTTTTCCACACTTCGGAGACACTAACCTGACATACACTGCGGAAACTGTTTCGCCTATAGAACAGTTATTCTTCTATGTAAATTGTGTTTTCAGTTTCACAGATAGGATAACACTTTTTGGCTTTAAAAGATTAATTTTTGGTTGATAACGTATTGCCTTTAGAGACCAGCTTTCTAGGTTGACATTTCTATTATATTAATTACAAAAAAGCAAAGCCGTGCTTGTTTTGTTATGGGAAATGCCATTTGCAAAGCGATTGGAAAGCTGACCTTGTCAGGAGTGTTATTGAATTACCCCTCTGTGAGGGCCGCCACAACTGAGCGGCAAGAAAAGAATACAGAAAGAAAAAAGCAATTTCGGGAAATATAATGAAATCAAAACAAAGTGCCTTTTATTCCCTACCAATGTGAAGATGTTTATTAAGATAGCGTTTGTAGGAAGCTGGTGATGAGGAGGGAGAAAAAGGAGCTCATGAACCCCTCTAGGTTGTATTTTAAAAATGAGAGCCTCTGTTGTGAGAGGGATTTTTTGGCCTTTTGCATAAAGTGAATTGAGTGAGTGGCATTACTTGCTCTGGGGACATCTCTCCCACTCCCCGTTGTCACCTGCTGTAGTCTTGACTCATCCTTCTCCCCTTTAACCCCTTCTGGATATAAAGCCCGAGGGCGCTTGGCCAGGGCTCATCAAATCCCCTTGCAAAAGACTTCACTGCAAGCGGTTTCTTCCTGCCTGGGGTTTACTCTGAAATCCTTTAAGTCAAGTCCATCCTCCAGACCTTTGTGTAAATCTTCACTCTTGTTTCTTATTTCCTTCCAGCAAGTCACCTTTCTTTTTTCCCTTCCTGTCGCAATTTAGAGCCACCAACCTTTTAATCGGCTCTGAGCCATTACGTGTCCTGTAAAACGGCACGCGGGGAGTGGTGGCAGATCCCGCGCCAGCCGTGGCGACTCCTTTGCTTGGCCTGCGTGTCCCGCGCACGGCTTTGCCAAGAAGCCCTCCCGACGGCCTCCTGCGTCGGAGCTGCCTGCTCGCCGGCTCCTCTAAATAATTCTCTCTGCTCGCGAGCAGAAATGTGCTGCTTAATTTAATGGCCATCTCCTTGAACGCATGAGCTATGGCAGGAGACAGCGAGGTCTGATTCTCCTCGGCTCTTGGCTTTCTCCCTGTGGGATAACTGTCACTGAGGTGCAGTTCGAAGATATATCAGTGCATTGTTCACAATGGGGAATGTTCATCACGCTTTAGAGGATTTAAATGAAACCTTTTCTAGCAAATAAATCATTAAAAAAAAAAAAAGAAAATGTAGCTCCTCCCGCCCGTTTTGTGCTAGCTGGCATGTTTCTTATGTGGTATCAGTGCTCACGAATGCATCGTGTGTGCTGCTAACCTGAGGCTATGTTTGCAGCCCTTTGCGTTCCAGCATTGGCTTTTTGCTTGCACAAAAGAGAATTAAAGAGAAAACTGCTGAAGCTTTTGAAAGTACCCTGAAAAGGATGCTGAACAGTTGTAAATAATAGCCTGGCTTAGAGTTTAACTCTCTAGACGCAAACATAACCTGGAGTGCTGGACACATCCGCTCTAAATCTGATCGTCCTCCCTTAGGTAATGCAGGAACTTCAGGCCCAAGGAATAAAACGTGTGTTTCCTTCCCTGCCCCGCTGTGCTGGCAGCGCTGGGCACGGTGCGGTGCCTGCTGAGGCTCTCAGGGTCCTGCTGCTGTAGCTGTTGGCACATCCTCTGGGTCTGAGTCAGTCCTTTGAAGTTGGCTTCCTAACGCTGAGAAGAACCAGATAAACCTCTAAAGAAGCAGATAAAGTTGACATCCTTCTCTGAATCTCTCTTCTGTCAAGCAAATCCTGACCTTCTGAGGAAGTTTATATAAATTTCATATAGGATGTATTTGGGGTTTTATTGCCAGTGTTTGTCCTTCCCAGTTCATTCTCTGCAAAAGGAATTGGGCTTTTTCACCAGTTTAGCTTTCCTTAAAGGAGGCAGTGGAGCCAGACTGGTGCCTTGTCCCATCTTGTCAGCCAGTGGGGTCAGAATCAATGTCAGAACGCACCGATGGAGGAACTGGGTCTCCCTACTGCACCAGAAACATTGAAGTACTTCCAGTTTAACTGATCACTTATTGCTGACCTCAGCCAGGTAGGTATGGGGTCATACTTTGCCATTACTTTATTGAAAACTGATTATATGTTGAATATTTCTTCGCAGAGTAATATTATGATACTGCACAGATTTTGCAAGCTGCTCTGGTATGGTAGTTCCCAAGGGTCATGGTTGTGCCTCTGTGTGAATAATAAATATCCAAAGATCTGCACCACAAGATTAGATTTGTAATTAGCTTGTAATGTGGTAAAAGAAAAGCAAATGAAATTAAATGTAAATTAGCGAGTTCACAGTTTTCATACAAATAAACTTAAGAGAAATGGTATCTTCTCATTTTGCTATGAAGATGTAACCAGCAAGACTTCTGCTCTCCTCAGGGAAAGCTTTTGGAATTGCTAGATGTATTCACTCAGACCAACAAATTCTTCTTGCATGCAACAACAACTTCAAGAAGTAGCAATAAGAAACTTGGGGGGAAGGAGGGGAGATCAACTTGTCTTGTTAGTCATTATCAGTCCCTTCTCTGTTTTGTTTTGTCCATGGACTTGGCTTGGAGTTTGTTATAAATACATAAATATATCTAAATAAGAACTGCTGGTATCTAATTGAGGTTAAAGGCCATCGGTTTTAGGAATCTGGAGGGCACTGTCACTCATAGTATGTTAGCATTTCTCAATGGATGGAGATAGTTTTTTTTCTTTCTTCCCTTCGTCTGAGATAAAGGACTGTTATCTCAACTGCAAGAGAGGATGGGAGCCTGAGGAGCTCAGATGAAAAAAGCACAAGTCTTACAGAAAATCCATGGAGGAGCTGTTAAATCTTAATTTACATCTCTTTCTGACAACCCTTGCTGCCTTTGTTTTTTATGGAGCTCTTGTTTGCTGCGCTTTGACATGTGAAAATGACCTTCCTTCCAGTACCAAATCCTTTGCTGCACCGTGTATGAAAGTCTATCCCTGACACTGCCTGTGCCACCCTGTTAACAGTAGCATGTCATTGCTTTGCTCCGTCTGCTGAGCATTGATGTATCCTGGAAGCATCTAGTATGGGTGGTACCTGGACCTTATTCTCTCCTGGGATGTCCTCTTGCGGAGGTGGTGGTCGGGTTTATGCATTTGGTGCTTCTGCCTGTGGTTCCTGATTGACTGACTATCTCCATATGGATGGTATATCCCCAACGGGCACCCAGATCACATACCTAGGAGATTAGGGTTAGTTAAAAAGCTGTTTGGGTGCACCCTGTGTGAAATCTAATCTATTTTTCCTCCACTTTGCATTAACTTGTGTTTGCATGTGTTCAGCCTGCTTTATCTGCATCTGCTGTTCCCCCATTGCTAATTTTCTTAGGTGTTCCAAAATGCCTCACTCTTGCCTCTAGACTCTCCTAACATTAATATTTTATGTTGTCGGTGCACATCTTGCTATTCACCCCTGTTTTCTAGACTAATAACTATACTGAATGAAACTGCTGGTTCTAATCCCTAGTGCAGCTTGCCACTAATTGCTTTCCATTGTAAGAAGGAATTGCGTGTTCCCGCATTAGCCGGCTCTTACCCTGACAGGTATTTAACTCTCATGTAATGAATAAATCTGAGGGATGTTTGGTCATTTATTTAGATTTTTTAAACCCTGTATTCAGTAGTTCATGCTCTCCTGTGAGTTATCTCAAAGAATTGTAACTAGTTAGGCTTAAATTACTTTAACAAAAGCTTGTGCTTATCTATCTCTGTTTTATCTATTATACTCACCTCAAAAAGGTACTTTGTATTTCTGAACCTTCTAATTTTCTTAGTACTCACGTAAAGCTTACCTGGTGATGACTCTAATTTCCTCGAACAACCTTATCTCCTCTTTCAAAACATATGGGAGAATGTCTACTGTCTAAAATTTCCTATATAATAGCTGTTTTTAATGATACATTTCTTTTCTCTGTTAGCACTTCTGTTATTTTGGTCTTGTGTGACTTTCTGTCTTTGAGAGTATTAGATCTCTCTATATACTTCTATAATTTTGCTGGGGTTTAGTGTCTTTTAAGAATTTAGTGCAGTTCTCTTGTTAAAGTGCAGCTGTGTAATGTATTTGCAGATTCTGTGTTTTTGCTGGGTCACTTTTACCCAGGGGTGGTTTAGGAGCCATGGGAGTCATTCAGATGTTTCTGGCTTCTTACGGGCTTGAACTACTCTTTATGCACATCTATCCATTTCACTTCAGTTGTGTTTGTGTTTTGGGGAAAAACTTTCTGCCTTCAGACTAAAATATAAAGATTACTGTTGCTGTGGCTTTTACTGAAATTCTCTATTATATTTCACATTTACCAATCTTTTTTCCTTGTACACATGCTTCAAGACTTTTACTGTGTTCTGAGGTCTGTCTTGACTATCCTCTTTATGAAACTGATACCAAAACAAATTTCTGTGAAGATGATAGTCTTGTTTTCTAATTTCAGTAGACTTTAAATACTCTTGCAAGCTCCTGCATTGCCACTGTCAGTTTCTGACATGGTTACAGGTTCGTTTTCTACTTCCTGTGTGACTGTCTAACTATCCCATGGGATCTCACACTGGTGCTAAGAGTGAACAAGTCACTGCACTCACAGCCAAAGGGAAGTGCAGGGATCAGTCGCCGTCCCGCGGGATGAAGGTCCGTGTGCCGCAAGGTGCATCTGCAGGCAGGCTGTGCAACTAGGTTTTATTGTTCTGCATGAGCAGATGTGGATTTCAGATCTCTAGACTTTATCTGGGTTACTGCTTTAGTGGATATTTTTCCTTGATTTTTTTTTCCAAATAAATTATCCAACTGATAGCGATATCCTTATTTAAAATGAAAAAGTCAATGACAGATAAACTCAGAGGTCATAGTTTGGGCTTTATCTGTTTCATGTGTTCTTAGCAGTTCACCAGAGTATAATCTTTTAGCTTATCATGGAAAAGTAGCTAAGCTATTTTTATGAATTTATTCCAGTGCAATCTTTTATTAGTCTCTGTAGCTGTTAAGTGCCCCTTTTGTGGTGTTTTTCTCTACTAGAATATTTAGATCAGATTAGAATGAGATGCCTCAGAGCTCCATGATCCTAATGCATACTTTAAAGTGAATTAGTGGGTAGTACATATAGGAACTGTTTTGTGTAAGGTAAATATTATAAAGGATCAGCTTCATCTTTAGTAATTTATGTGTCTGTAGAGATTTCCGTCTTACTCTAGCAGCGCCTGTTGTGTTTAAGTTCTCTTTTTTTGAAATTCCAGCTTATGTATTCATAAAAGCCTGCTTATTTTGCAACCTGGTCTTTATACTTAGTGCGGTTCAGCTGGTAGGAGAAGACAATGTCAGGAGCGACAGAGAACAGAAGGCTTGGTGGGATATGGCTTTTTATTTACCTTCTTGTATTGTTGTAACTTATATCTGTTGCGACCTCCGTAAACGACATGGGAATCCAGGCTACGCTGCTTTGCTCTCCAGCCTGGGGGACCTGGTGTTTCCTGTGGCTGCAGGCACAGAAATGTGGCACCCGGGGCTCCAAGGAGGTGGCACCCGCGTGGCCCCGGGCGCGCGGCACGGCGTCACGAGCGCTGCCATCTCGCTTGTGGCAGCTCCTCTCTTCCCACCCAGCGTCAACCTAATGACAGCTCTGATAATGCCAGATGGCAGCCACCAGTCATCATTTAATAGCACAAAAATGTCTAAATATTGTCCTCAGAATTGGTTTGTTCATTCTTTCTCTTTGCTCTAGCCTGGCAATGATCCGCAGGCAGCACTGTGGGACCTCCTGAGAAGATCCTGTGTAGAAAACTGTCAGAACAGATTGCTATGTGGATTTTCAGAGGATTAAAGTTAATTAAAGAGCTCTTCCTTGCTTTCATTTCCTCCTATCTGCCAGCTATTTACATGCTAATGTGGGGTCTGCCAGTGAGGGTGGGGGTGGTGTCAGTGTTGGGCATGTTATCATGCATGGAAACAGTAGAAAATAATAAGATGAGGAATCTCTCTCCTGCTCTTTATGCGTGTGTGTGTGTGTGTGTGTGTATATATATATATATATATGCGTGTGTGTGTGCAGGTATAACTTGTCAATTGAATGTAGTGCTGTACTTTTTGCATATTTTCAGTAGTGGGTCATCTGATCAAATACAATTCACTCTATTAAGATTACATCTTGCACTGCATAGTTTAGTACTTTACACACTGTAGTATCTTTACATAAGCAATTTTATAAATAACGAGATTTAAGTATTTTTCATCTATTTTGTTCTAAATTAGAAACTTATTTTCTGCAGAACTAATGAGCAGTTTCACCAGGAGTGCAAATGTGAGGAGAGCAAAGATTTTGGTGGGGATTAGCATCTGGTTTTCTCTTGTGATGATCAAGCAGAGTAGATACTTGTGCCAAGTACAGAGAGGTGAGAAGGGGATGTAGCAGTTTTCTACTCCAGTTGTATTTTTATTTGCCCATTCCATTTTCGCATTGTTTCAGAGGATTATTTTTTCGCATAGTTTTTTCACTAACTTCCGTTTTTACACTTCATTAAAACTATTCCATACCAGATGAAACAAAATTGATCCCAGGTTACGTTTCGAGAGGGAATTTCACGCTTTAGGAAAATGAGACTCCTCACTGTTTACATTCTTAAACACCACTCAAAAGCAGCTGCGGTACCGAGTGTAGGTGAGGAGGCTTCTGCTTGCTGAGGCAGTGCAGGTGGTTGGAGGCCACTGAAGGTGATTGAGCTTCTGAGGACCAAGGGTGGTCAAAGATGGTTTTGTTTTGTGCAGGTTTTTTTGCGATGTGCAAGTGAAATACGCAGGGGCTGACTTGGCAAGGCAGAACGTGCTCTCTGGATAGTCTGACATTGCAGCCAGGAGCCCCGTGTTTCATCTGACCTTCGTGAAGCAGCTCCATGGCATTAGCCATTTTCTTCACTGAGGCCTTCTGTGCTTTTCTTAGTGTTCTCTGAAATGTGATGGTCTTGCTGTAATACGTCGCATGATTGTTCTTTGGCCTTGAAAGTCGACGTGAAATTTTATGAAAGAGCTATAGACGAGGGAGATGGAAATACTTTTACGAGACGGCTTGGAGAAGAGTCCATCCACACTACAAGGTCGCAAGCGTTTCTTTGCATGCTCAGGAATTCCTAACGCAGTTTTCTAAACAGATGCTGTGGAAGGGGATTTGGATGCTCTGAGATTTTGGTGGGCTTTTTTTTTTTTTTTTCCCCCCTTGAACATGATATTGCAGATCATCTCCTGAGCTAGCCTGGTGGGGCTGAGCAAGATGAAATGCTACCGTGTAGCAGACCTAAGGCTGGATTTCTCCAGATGCAGTTGTGCCAACGTCATCTGAACGATGCCGGGGAACACGCTGTCCCTGGTGTCTCAGTGTTGCTGAAGGCTTCATACCCAGGCCTGCAGAGGTCTGAATAATTCAGAGAGCAACATGTTGATTCTGAGAGCAATCTGTAGACTTTGGATTGTGGAGGAAACCAATATTGTTTCAGTGTCTCCACAGAATAAATCCTATTCGGTGTGCAGGAGAGTGGTACAACTGCCAGCAGCAAAGATGTTCGGAGATAGGAATTGCTGGAGATGGGGAACAGGTCAAAAAGAAAAGCATGTGATTATCAAAAAGAGAAGCAACTAGTGGGATAGATGAGCTGTGCAGTCTCTGCCTGGACTTCTAGCCCCTGGAAAGGGTTGTGTCCCTCTTGAGAAGCTTTAGCAAACAGAAGTGAGTATCTGTGCTTGGTTTCTAATGCTCATCTCTCCTACACAAGCTGTAAAATCTTTGGTGCCTACATGCACAATATGGCTTTTAGGGAAATATGAAAACATTCAACAAAAGCAGAGGACTGTTTTCATGCTTTTTTTTAGCAGTATTATATATATATATATATATAAAAATCATACATATATCTACACATGCATATACATATATTTGCATCTTTCAACTGAGAGATTTTACTGGGACCTAAAAGCAAAGTACACAAAAAGGGAGAAATCAGTAATCTGAGAACTGCAACAAAACACTTGCAGTTTTTTTAATAGATTATGTGCCTTTGAGAAGATGTGCATTTTCGGTGGTGACTGGTAGTTAAGGCTGAACACTCTTACCATAGACAATGTGATTTACTCATGAAGAATTGGAAAAGGAAAAACATTTTTCAGATATTGCATGCATATTCTATTGCTACTGTTTGTAATAGACCCTTTTTGAGGCCTATAAATATATGGATCTCTGAGATATTTAGTTGCAACACAATAGTTCTTTTACCATGGGGAGGAGGTCATAAATCTTTTTTGAGAACTAAAATTCTCAAGTGCCTCTATAAGTCTGATTTGTGGGTCACAAGTCCTTCATTCTGCATCCTTTCCTTCAGATTTTCTGGCTCTTGGTGATGTATGTGGCTATTGAGAACAGAAGGTAGTTTTAAGGATGCGATGAAAGGAAGAGTTGCAGATACAGAGAAAAGAGATTTTTCTGCCTGCACTTGGCTTTCTTTTTGGTTAAGATTTTAGCTCAATTTGCTTTCTGGAACTTAAATAGTGAAAAACAGGGTAGCAGGGGAGGGACTTCTAGTGTGAGAGTGGATTTTTTTTTTTTTTTCTTTAATTTTTGTGCCCCTTTCCCTTAAGACAGTCAGAGGCAGAACCTAAAGCAAGAGATGACGTGAACAATTTGGGAAAACCACGGTGTCTATATGCCAACGTGGGTGGTTGATGTATGAACAGAAAAGGATGGCTTTCCTAAGTCCAAGAATTAGCATTTCCTGATGACTAATGTTAAAATAACTGTGGAGACCCAAGGTGAATCTGGAAGCTTGGAGAGATTTCTCTAGACTTTTTTTTTTTGTTCCCCCATGGATATCTCCATTATATTTGCTGAATATATTTTCTGACTGAATAATAGAATTGTGATAGGAAAGTGATGCAGGGCACTTTCAATCTAATATTTATTTTTTAAAGCAGTAAGTGAAAACACTGAAGAGGTCCAGTTACATAAGGCAGTATTTTCTGAATCTCTCTGAGGGAAATGAGAGGTCACAAGTTCTTTGCTTGCCTTGCTGAATGTTGCATAGAAAACTCAACTGCTCAAACCACTTCTATTAATGTATTTTCCTCTCTTCAGTACAAATGACCCCCAGATATGTGATAGCTCTTAATCCATTTTTGAAACTTTGTCTCCCATAATTAACTTCTGATGGAATAAAACGTAAGGCTGCAGGGCTTGTGGATTGTAAGACTATTTGACAGGTTTTGAAAGTGTTACATAGAATTCTGCTATTTGTGTCGTTATGCTTAGTTATTCTGTATCAGTTATATGGTCTTAAGTGCAGATAAACTCAAGCTCTGTGTTGTTTCTCAGCGAGGACTTTAAGCCCTCTCTCCTGGTACCGTAGTCACGCACAGACTTTCTGTTCCCTGCTTATTTATCAGGGTTTCTCCCGTGCTGCCTGCAGCCTCTGTGGTAGCTACATTCAGCTCTCCTCCACTTCATCAGACTCCTGCTCAGTCAACATGCCGCCTGTTAGCATCAGATTAACCTTTCCAATTCTGTAAAGTTTAAGCCAAATCTGCCTGCCCACCCTCCTTACCACCTCCAGCCTTCCCGCATCACAGATGCGAAGAGCAGGAGTCTTGGTGACAACGAAGTTCATCGCGGCCCGAGTTTGGACTGTTAATTAGTCCCATTCCTGTGCAACGACTAGACTCAGGACGAGCCACTGTGCACAAAACTCTTGCTAGAACTTGAAGCAGGCATGCAGAAATATCGTATTTTCAGCTGTACATGTTTTTTTTCCCCAGAATTACTTCACCATGGCACTGCACTAAATATGTCTTGTGAGATAAGCTTTAAATCCTGCTTGGGCAAAGTTTATTAAAAATTAACATTTGCATGGGGAGTTAAAAAAAAGAATAGACCTTCATTAGCTTAAAATCACCCAGACTACAAAATAATATTGAATTGCCCTCCACTGCTCCAGACCAAGCAAATTCTGGCCTGCCAAATCTTGAGGCCCAGAAATAGCATCAATAACATCAGTAAAGTCACATTATAAACTGGAGATCTGTCCCCAGAGGTTGAAGAAAATGAGCCAGTACCAACTGTCTTGAACAGCCTAAAAATTGTTCACTTGGGATAGCGGTTGGCACATTTCTTCCAACAAAATGCAAGGTAGGTTGTGCCATGCTACTTAAATTGGCGACTGGTTTGAGTCGGGATTCAAGCCAGGCGCAGTGTGAGGACAGATGAGGAAGGAGCACGTCTTCCCCGCGTTCCTTTCTTGCTGGGGCTGCAAGTTACTTGCCAGCACTTTGCAGCATTTAATCTGTTGCAGTTCTCTTGAATAGCTGTCTCTGCCTCATATTCACCTTCCTATGGGCCGCGAGTCATGAGCGCGGGTGTCTTTCGGCCTCAATTTGTCCCGGTTCACAGGCGTAGCATCATTAGTGGAAGGCTGCTGCAGCTGTAATTACTGTGGGATTTGTGCACAGCACTGTGTTATTTCAGTGTGCTATACCTACTCTTTAATCTGCACAGGCCATCTGCTTTGTTTCTTAACTAAAAGTTGTTGTGTTTTTGCTTTGGAAGAGAGAATCTGTTGCTCCTAATCTTCTCTGTCTAGAGAAACATTACAGTTAGGATAAATAAAATCCCCCTTTGATAAGTGGTATTCATATTTTTGCAAGATTTCTTCCAGTTCATGCCCCATAGATTTGCTGTGTACAAGTCTTTGCTCCATCCTATGGCTTCAGGGACCTTCAGGCCAGAATTTAGGTAGATCCTAAGTACCATAAGCGGGTGACACCGCCCCGGAGTATGTCTGATAAGTTTGCACAGCTTATGCAGTTCTGCTCTTGACTTCATAGAGAAGATCATCCTAATGCAACTGAAACAAGTTATTGGAAGGTTATCCTGTAGGAACCATTTAAACTGCCATTCAGATCAGCGTTTTTATTTGTGTGATAAAGCACTTGGACTTCTATCTGGATAAAAGGTCTCTTGTATCTCTTACTGTTGCTCTTGCTGCCATTTGTATTTCTTACCATCTCTTTTGTATCTCTTACTCCCTGATCAAAAATATTGATCCATTGGACTGATGAGGTCAAAGATCCAAATTTCTCTAAATCTTCCCCCTGTGCCGTGAGGGAGTCTCCTCCCTTCCAGCCTGTCTCTTCCCAGAGCTTCTCCAGGATCAGATTTGTCAGCTCTGTCAGCTGATTCCCTAACCTTGAGCAGTCCTTAGGCACAATAGCAAATTGTTTAAGTAGGTTGTAGCATTGACAACTGTTTTCAAGGCTGTTTTTTTGTTTGTTTGTTTTGTTTTGTTTTTTGTTTTTTGTTTTCCCTAAAACAACTGATCCATTAGATGATGCTTCTGAGAGGTATTCTTCAGTATGGTCAAATTTGAAGGGGTTTGGATGCTTTAGAGGCATTAAAATAAAACTGGAAAATAAGAGCAGCGGGGATCTAGCAGCATGTGTCATTTTCTGGTGTTTTGAAAGAATTTATAGCCTAGTCTTAGAGTAAAGTGGGTTCTGCTGTTGTCTTATATGCCTTTTAAAAAATGTTCCTATTGTCAATAAATAAGATGAGGGCTACAGTGATCTGCGCCTTGAAGAATATGAAATGAGAAAAATGCATTACCTTAGGTCTGTTGACAATTTATTTTTCTTATAACAGAAACATTATTTCTGTATGAGTCTAGAAGATGCTGCAGTCAGTTCTGAGACAATGAAATAGTGGTATCAAATCAGGCAGCGCGCATCTTGTTTTTGTTTAAAAAAAACCATTATTTTTCATAAGCCGTTTTGGAGTAGAGTAATCATTCAGAAAATGAAAAGATTCTTTGTCTAGGAGGCTCTTCTGTTTTGTTCTTTAATCTAAGCAGCTGTCTCTTTCCTTCCCTGTGGGAAGTTGTGGAGGGTAAATAACATGGAAATTCATTTGATGATGGAGACATTAGAGGTTGGCATGGACAATTAATTTGTTATTAGACAGAATTAATTTTATTTGATCCTTACATGGTTCTGTTGCTGCATATAAATTCCGCAGCTTGATGAGCTAGCCTGCAAATGTAGCCCTGTTCCGTCTGCCCGAGGAAGACTTTATGACTGTGAGACGAGGAGCGTCGCATTAAGTGCAGATTGTAGGGAACCGTTTGCCTCTCTCCTGCTAGAAGTCACCTCTGGGTTTGTGAAGAAAAAGAACAGAAGAAAACAGAAGAAAAACTTCTGTTTTTCTACTCGGTGGCTGGTGAGCTGGGCAGTGCGGCCGAGCCTCAGCTGCAGCTGCTCTCAGGAGGGCTGGTCCCCCCTGTCCTGTTCCCATTTGCAAACTAAATGCTCCGGTTGTTCCCCCCTTGGAACTGGTGTTTGCCAAACCAGTGACGTTCGTGAAGCCATATCAGCAGAAAGCAAAATCTGGAAGAACATGCGGTGCTTTTTGCTGGTTAACCTCTCTGCTGATCCTGCAAAGAACGGGTTCTTTGCAGGATCAGATGAGCTGCTTTGCTCATACGAAAGGCAGCGTGAAAAATCAGTGGCTACAGGTGGAAAAAGCTGATTTTCACATTTTCCTCTTACATGTTTTATCCTCATGGATTATTCTTAGAATCCAAAGTCATATTTTGGCCAGTTCTGGTAGTAACTGATCATTTCTTCTATAAAAAAAATAGGAAGGAATTAGACTGACCTCTTGACCTAGTCCTGTCAAGAACTTGGAGCATGTGCAGCAGAAGCACTTTGGACATGTTCATACTTGTTAACATCAGAGCTTCCTTCCTGGTTTGGCTTTTTCCTGGCTCTATTTCAGCAAAGGTGGTATCTCAGGAGTGAGCAGGCAGTGGTAGTCATCTTTTTCTAAGCAGAGCAGGTGCTTTTCTGATAGACATAAATGATACAAGGGTCCCCAAACAGAGATTTGGAGGAGATCTGTGTTTTAGCCCAGCTGCTCAAGGTGCTGAATAACTACAGTCACTTCAGCTTGCTGGGCCTCAGTTTCTGCTTTGCTGAAGTGTCGGTGATGATACTGAACTTCCATAATAAGCTGCTTTTAAGACTGATTAAAAAAAAGCACTGCATAAAAGCCTAAACATATATATCTACATTGTTAAATGGAAGAGTTACTTAAAGCGGTGTCCTCATAATATATCTTCCTTTTCATACTTTCTCTTCTATTTTTCTCCTGTTTCTCCACCTTCTTAGTGGTCTTTTCTCCAGTTGTCTCCAGACTGGAGGGTATCTTCCTTGTGCTAGATCGATGAGCTAAAGATTAAAGTTTTGGAAAGTGGGAGCTGCAAACTGAGCAAAACCACTGAGTCTGTTCGGTGCACTCCTGTGGAAGAATATGTGAACATGTGTTAGAAAGGGAACTAAATTCAATTATTTTTGTTCACTAGTGTGACCAGAGGAGGCATTTATTATAGAGTGCAAATATCTTTTTGTGGTCTACACAGTGAAAACTCCAACTGTATTTACTTCTTGAGGTCGATGCGACAGGAGACAGTATAGTTTGGTAGATATGAACAAGGAAGAGACTCACCTGTAGGTTGCAGGGCAGTAGGAAAAGTGCAGGTGTAATGTGCAGGACTAATATTTTACATTAAAAAAGAAAACTGGGAAAAATTCAGTAATTCCAGAACACACCAAAAGCAGGAGGAACTAAGGGATGCAACCGCACCTCTTGGAGAAATTCAAGGCCAGACTTGCCATTCATTGCCAGAGATGGTTTAGTGGGAACGAAGGGAGCTCTGGGTGTGGAGGGGACGCCTGCGGGTGCGTGGGCGCGAGGAAGGAGCGGCGCGGACGCCGGCACGTCGCGGTGGCGGCAGCGTGGGGCAGAGCGTGGGAAGGAAGCCCTGGCCACGAGGGGCTGTGCTGCCCTCTCCGCGAGCCGCAGGCGCCCCGAGCGAGAGCGCCGCGATCGCGGCAGCCCTGCCCCGCGCGGGCAGCGTTTTGCCACTGCTCAACGCGCCCTGGGAACGGGCGCGGGAGAAGCCACGTGAATCTTCCTAGTGCTTCACGCTGAGATTTGCCAAGCCCGTGTCCGCTCCCGCTGTGCCCAAAGCGTTCCCGCCTATCCGCATTTCCCCCGGCATGGATCACGCGGTGCCGGTGCGCACAAGGGCAGAGCCCCAACCCTGTAATTTCCATGAGGCGCCAGCACTTGCTAGCAAAGAGCACCCGTTTCCTTGCTTTTGCAGGGAAGAAAAAGCCCCCGGCCAGCATTTGCTGTGGAATATCGTGCCCCTCGGGCTGTGTTGTGCAAGACAGCGCAACACTTAGGAATAACAATATGTTATTTCTAACACTGTCCTATAGTGTTACAAATAACAGCCGTATCCATCGCATGCTACTCCTTCAAACATAAGAGTTCAAAGACCCCCTGTTTCTTCATGTGGATAATGAGAAAGAAATTGCTGTCTAGAGCATAGGAGGAGTTGCTTTTCTTTCCTTTTATGGCTCATATCAGTGGGTTAAATTGTCCAATAATCTTAATTCTAAGCTTTTGAAGTATTTTCGTTGTAAAAAGTATTCTTAAAGTATGAAATATATATATTTGAAGGGCAAGAGTGATGAATTTAAAGAAGAACAATCATGTTCAACTCAATTCAGTGGCTGATATTAAAGAGGCAATTACATATGATTTGTGAAATAAAGAGTGTGGTACCTGCAGGGTTTAACAGCACACTCTCTGATCTGAGCTAATAAGAGTGCTATATAATATTAGAGTTTTCCTTGTCAGGAAACCTATTAGTGTAACAGTATGAGAACAGTGTGTGTGATGGAGAAAGGAGCTGCTGTTTGCTTTTTGTTGCCACAGGAGGTGCTGGGAAGAAGTTTTCTCTAAAAAAGTTCATTTGTTTTGTTGCTCCTTTTTTATTCATAGTATTAAACTGTTGCTAAAGAAAAAGTATGAATAGTCAACTCTTTCCAGCAGCATATATTTAGCATCCACATGCATTCCACAAGCTTGATTTATTTATTTGCTTATGTTCCTCTGAAGAGTTTAAATTTTGTACATAGTTTTCTACTGTAGTCACTGGTGCAGCAGGTGGTTGAGCTGCTTTTGAGAGGGACCTTGACAGAACTGGAGAAGTGACCAGAGGTAACCTGTGAATTTACAGAAATAGGAAGTTTGTCCCTGGGAAGGAGTAACTGATGCTGGCTCTGAAGCAGCTCTGCAGAGAAGGCCCTGGGGATGCTAGTGCTGGGCTCACCAGGACAAGAAAGATGGGGACCTGCGGGGGCGAGTCCTGCAAAGTTGCTTAAGGGATTGGAGCATTTGGCACATGGGGAGAGGCTGAAAGAGTGGGAATGTCTAGCCTGGAGAGGAGAAGGCTCAGGAGATTAATTTGGGTGTTAAATTCCACAGGGAGGGAATATATAGATGGAGCCAGATGTGGCACCCAGTGAGCAAACAGAGGAAATGGGCCCAAATCAAAATGAAACTTCCATTTAAACATAAGAATTTTTTTTTTTTTTTTTTTTTTTTTTTTCCTGAGAGTGGTCAAGGCCAGAGACATTGTAGAATCTCTGTGCTTGGAGATATTTAAAACCCCCTGGATATGACCAGTTGAGTAATTGCTGTAGTTAACCCTGTTCTGAGCTAGGGGAGGCTGGACTAGGTCTCTAGAGATGCCTTCCGACCTCCATGATTCTGCCATTCTGTGAAATACCTACTGCTAATAATAGACTAAATTGAAAATGCCACCATCTCATATAACTTTCGTTGGTAAGATACAGCTGTGTTAGAGAGATTCTGCTAAGTCAGAACCCAACACTGGCTAGGTTTATTGTAAGGCACTTGTAGAGAAAGATGTTTTATTACATAATACAGATGGCATTTTGCAAATGGAAGCAAGAGAACCAAATATAGCATCAGATAGATGAATTCATTTACAACTCGATTTTTTTTGCATTTAGAATAATAATAAAAGTAGCTCTGATAGTAGCACCTGCCAAACAGCAATGGACTTTGCTTCCAGGGATGTGGTCAACTTGCTGATGAGCATCGTGTGCTGAAGTGTTGCTGTGCAGGTGGGTTCTGTTTTCACCCCGCCAATGTCTGCTTGAGGACTTGTTTGCAAACTAAAGGTCTGGTAGCCGTGGACTAGAGCATCTGTGAAAATTAGGGAAGGTTCAATTTCAACCTGAGTTTCCCACAAACTCTGTTTTATGGAGCTGTTGCAATATGGAATTAGGAATTAATTCTTGTTTATCGTTAATTGAGTCTGGTATTTCCCGGCACTTTCCATAGTGTTATATGTCAGGGAGAGACTTCTTTCCCCTCCTCCTGTGTCTTTCCCTTTGACAATCTCTTCTGTGATTATACCGTATTCTCACTTGGAGTAGAGTATGTTCCTGGAAGTAGAAAAGATGGTATTGCTTTTTGTTCTGCAGTGCAGGGCAGTTTATTAGTTACAAAACAAAGCAATTTATTATTTTTTTTAAAGCTGTTGTCTTTGTTGCTACATGGTTTTGTGGAAAATACAATATAAACAATTAGGAGTGTGCATGATTTTGTGGTCAAATATTAATTAAAACTGAATATTGAATGTTTTGTTTTGACATGTAATCATCATTCTTTTTCAGATCTATATAGCAAATACATTTCCTAAGCAATGGTTTTCTTCTGGTAAACTGATTTTCTACTTGTTTTTAATGAAGCTTGACTTCAGTGCTTCACAGTTTGCCTGATGGCTTGAGCGTAACGTTCTTGATGTCGGTGCAGTTTTGAGGAAAGATTGTGTTGACTTAATATTGCGGAGCCAGTGGAGGGAGAACAAAAGAGAGGAATGTTGCCTTGCCTGCCTGAATTCACCAGCGCTCACGTGACACCGAGAAAGCAAAATGTTCACTGAGTGACAGCTAATATTAATTTTAAGCCTTGCTATATGAACCTGTAGGATATGTAATTTTTTTTTTTCCCCAGAAGTGTTTCACATTTGAGGAGACCTGGGTATGCAGGTGGTTGTAGCAGATGCTGCAGGTTGGTTCTTCTCAGGGCAGATGTGGATCCTGTTCTCACCATCGCGGTGGTGGCCAAAGGGCCCTCTTTGCGATGGCTTCTTGCTGCTCTCAACGAGCTGAACCCTCTCGTGTTGGGTAGAAGGTTCTCGCCAAGCCCCTGTGTTCACGCTGAGCACAGCCAGGGAGGATTCGCATGTGGCCAAGTCAGTGCCATGGAGCCCACGGTCACCTCTGCATGGGAAGCCTGGAGGCAGCAGGAGCAGTGGGATCATGAGCTCCTTGGCCAGTGGGGAGCTGCAAGAGGACATGTGTGTCCTTGCAGCATGATGTGGCAATGGGGACAGTGCATCTAGTGCATCTTGCACATCTTCACTCTGTCTCTTGACCTACAGCTGGTCACCCCATATCAGCTAAGTGCACTGCAGAGCAGCAGCCAGGAAGGGATGGTGAGAATGGAAGAGACTGGGAAGGTTGAGCTTGTTTACCTAAAACTAGTTGAATAAGAGGTGACAAGTTGAAAGCACATACCTTAATGAAAGGGTTTTGAGAAGCTGTTATGGAGCTGTTGTTTTCCCTGTCTGTGCAATACAAGAACAAAGGTGTTCAATGAAGCTGAAAGGTGGCAAATTAAAAACTGATAAAAGACAATACTTTTTCAAGCAATGGAAAAAGCAATGGGATTCATTGCCACCAGAAAATTGGCAAGGTCAGAATTTTATCAGGGTTCAGAAAGAAGCTGGATATTTATATGAACAATAAAAATATCCAGAGGAGTTGTTAGTGACAGGTTGTTTTTCAGAAGTATTTATTACATGTCCTTTTGTTTGGAGTTTGGAAGCTCAAGATGAGTTGGAAGTGGGCCATGACACTATGTCTGCCTATTCTGCTTCTCACAGCTGCCCCTTCAGCATCTCATTTTGTTCCTCACCTCATCATCACGTCTCAGCATGGACGGGAACCCGGGCCTGATTCAAAGCGTCAATTTAGAGACTCGTCTGCTGGTCTGTGTTGAAGCTGATCTGGATTCAAGTGCTGACATATTGCGAACTTGTCCTCAAGAAGCTGTAACCCAAAGTGCAGAGGTGACAGAGTCCTGTTCGTTAAATGCAGAAAACAGTTTCAGAAATGCTTTTTGCAAGGATAAATAGTAGATGAGCTTTGTAGTGTTTATTTTGCTGTCTGCAAGCAAGTCCTGAAGCTGGTGACTGATTAAGCTAACGAGATGTGGGGGTGTCATCCGAACTCGGTTCCAAACTGAGTGAATAAACTGATCTTAAAAAAGGCCAGAGGAGGATTGCTTGGTGCAGTTTGTATTTTTAACCTCCTTAAGTGCCTGCGGTTGACTCACCTACTCAAAGCCCTACATTGATTACTCATTCATGTATTCAAAGGGTGCACATTAAAACATGTGACCTGCTTGCTTGGCGCAATGTGAAATTAGTATTTTGAGCACATCTGAGTAAATAACGAAATTTGGTTTATTCTTGCTTGGTCTCAAGTAAATAGGTGGCTGTAAATATATAAGCTAATTGTCCATTTTAGAAGATAAAGTCAAGTTGAAATAACGGAGGAAACAAGGCAGCTTACAGCTTTTAACTTTGCATTCTGACTTGAGTAAAAACCTATGGTGGGATCTTGGGTTGAAATGGAGTTGCCAGGTTGAACCTCTGGCTAGCCTTGCCATGCTCCTTGTTGGGAGAACTATATGGGTGAGAAAAGACTCTTTATGGTTATTATCATTTCAAGAAGAATATTTTTAGATTTGATTATAGATGGCTGATGTAGTATGGGAAGTGCATGTTATGTCTCCCATTCCTACCAATATACTTTATGATTTCTCGTGCATAATTTGCCCATCAGCATTGGATTGCTGCTGGCCTTGGTGATGTCCATGGGGATTGTTGATACTTTACCTGCTACTTGGCTCTTCCAGATGAGAGCGGCTGTGTGATGGTGCAGCCTGAGTGCGGTTCCCCCGTGCAGTGGTCGTGGGCCTGTAGCTGAAGGAACAGTTACAGACCAGCAAGCACAATTTATTGCCAAGGTATAGTGGGCAGGAAGGGTATTGTATAGATGCATTAAACACTGAGCTGTAAATTTTGTCAGATGAAGGAATTAAATCTATATGCATTGATGATTTGTAGTGTAAATTCTGTTGATGGATGTCCCTGTTGTAGAACATATAGAGGGACCTCACTGCCTTGTATCTAATTTTTAAGGTGCTATTACTGAACTGGGATGGGGTGAGATGTGTCTGATCTGCTGGCTAGAATCCTTTAAGGTAATATAGATGTGTTCAGGGTTACCTAGGAGATAATGTGATTTATAATCTCTGAAACTCTTAAAGCTGCTGATCTTTGTGTCATAAAATATGGGAAATGACTTAGTTACATTTCCCAATAATGTAAATACTTGAAGCGATACCTAAAATCCTCCTTTGATTTGCCACTTTCAAAAAGCCACCATTGCCATATGCTACAATTGTTGACTTGTAGTAAGGGGATCAGGCAATTACTTTGCAAATTCAGTTAGCAATTTTGTTGGAGCTGACTGCATAAACTGAATCCTCTGGTTTGTCCATCCCTTCAAAATCCCTTGCAATGGATTTGCCCTTGTGCTTCTGTTCTTCCTGGGACACTCAATACTCCAGAAACTTGGGTGTGGAGCTTGCTCAGTGTTCAGTTTCCTTCCTTTTCCTTAAAGAAGTCTTCTGCAAAGATAACTGCACTAGCTGAGAGCACAGTTCACCTTATCTTTCTCTCACATTAATGATATTTAATCAGTTAAAACTGCAAGAAACTGGCTGTTAAAAGATTCAGATGTCGGTATCTGGAGCTACTTACTAGGCAGGAAGAAAAGGAAATCGGAAGGGAGGTAGTGAATATAGGGCTGAATTTTTATGTGCTGTAGACACAAGCGGAATAGAGGAATCTGATGCAGCCTCACAAAAATTTTCTTTTCAGGGTTGAATAAGATTTTTTCTTTTTTCTTTTTTTGAATGAATGAATAAAATATTAGTTTTCTATTGCCAGTGTAAGTAAGGATGAATACATTTTCCTGTCAGCTGTATGCTTTTCCCTTGCGACGATGGTAATCTAGTGGCAGAGCTGAGTAAGGTAGGGTATTAAAATTTCCTTCGGAAGGGCCCGTTTTTCAAAAGGGAGCCGTGCGAGGCCGAGAGCAGCTCCATGCGGAGGCAGCGTTGGCAGCGCTGAGCAGCAGGGCTCAGGGAAACGGAAGAAAGAGTTTTTCTTGAATGAAGAGGCAAGAAACGCACCATGAGCTTGTGCTAGAGATAGGCAGTGCTGAGCATTTTGGCAGAAGGGAGTTAAATAGGAGAGAAAAAAAAAAAAAAAAGGAAAAAAAGAAATAATTTTATAGCAGCAGGAGGTTAGGAAACATAACTAAACATGTTAAACTCACTGTGAAGCAAAAGGACCCCAGGGGTATTTTAGTCAGATAATATTTAGTTTGCTGCAGTGTCAGTTGTATGATTGCTTGTCATCTGGCATATGTATGTGCTATAAGCAAAATGAGGCTTTTAGGGACCATGAACAATTTTCCAGAAGATAGTAAGCAGGGGATTTATCAGAGACGGATTAAAAGAGTTGCAGTGGATTTATTTGCTCTGGTCGACTGCCAGTGTATAAGGCAAAGCTGAGCCATCTGTAAAGAAGAGTTGGAGGTGAGGGACAACAGCTAGAAAGGAAGGACTATAAATCTGGACAAAAACCTGCAGAATATGAGAGTGTATAAGAGGTACAGATATATTTTTATGTATGAACCATATACATGTAAAAATACTTACGTAGGTATGCTAAAGGAGCAATCAGATTGCAAAGTCTGTCTAAAGTTTTGGAAATGGTAGATGGGAAAATAAGAGTGTTTCCGAGGGCCTAGTTGTGGCACTTAACGCCAGACTTCGTGCTGTCGACCTCTCCGTGTCAGACTGTTTGCCCGGTCGTGTTCTCGTGTTGCCGCAGTTTGCCCCTGGGCTGCTTTCCCTGGACCTCCAACCCGGTTCCTTGAATGGAAAGCTGATGTTCATCATTCTTAATATCGTGGCATGATCCCTAGAAGGAAAGTGGCTCCTTATGAGAATATTGGAAAAGGTGATGAAGAACAGTAATTGTAGAGAAGTGAGAGCAGCAAGGATGCTTAATTCCTAGTTTGCTGCATGTTTGCAATTACAGAACACACTGTATTCTTCGACCTTTTTCCCATCTATTCAGTTTAGGCCCCTATTCACTTGACCTTATAAAGAAGAAATGATTTATTTGTATTGAATAAACCTTGATTACAGGAGGCAGTACACCTTGAGGGCTTCTTGAGAGGTTAAATCTATCTTTAGACCCCCTTATGTTGAGTTGAGGGGCAAAAAAAGGGAAGCAAGGCTTGATATGTGGCTAGTCATATCTGAGAGAAGAATATTTTGAGAAATTGTTCTTTACTGTCTGTCTTGGTGCAAGGGTAAGGAAATCTGCTGGGTGTTTTTATTATTATGGACTTAACTGGCTTTTTTGTAAATGCTGTTTTAATTGAGGTCTTCAGTAGAAAGTCAATGGTGTGTATGTACATATGTGTCTGCAGTCAGTTCTAATTTGCAAAGTAATGTGAAAATAGGTCAGCCACAGAGAGAAATGTTGGGAAATGGCTGTATCTGAGAAGGAAGCTATTTGGAGGTATGGGAATAGAAAATTGGGCTTTAAACTTGAGCACGAAAGATAAAGATGATGAAAGAAAGAGGAGCCATTTGCCTTCTGGTAATAGTACCTGCCATTTTAGATGAGGAAGGTTTGAAAAACCTCTGGTAATTTTATTTTTGCTTAATTTTTTCCAAAATAGAATTTTTTTTTTTTTTTTAAACTCCATTCTGGAGGGCTCAGTTAGCACTTGCTGAGGATGCACCAGAGGGTCTGGGGTGCAGGGAATAGAGCTCCTTCCTCCTGGCCGCTTCCCTGTCGTAGCCGGGTCTTGTCAAACGGCATTTCCAGCCGAGGTGTCTGTAGCCAGAGCCGTGTCTGTAGCCAGAGCCGTGTCTGCCGGCTGCTGGTGGATCCTGGTGCCACCTTGTTTTTAGTTATTCCCCCATTTTTTCATAAGGTAGTAGGATGTGAACACAATCTGGGAAGCATAATCTTACTACCTAACATAAGCTTGCTGCAAAGGAGCATACTCTTACTAATAGTAAAGCTTAGCAGTAGAGCTGTTGGTATAATTAATGCGTCAGAAGGAAGTGTTTAAATAAAGAACCAAGACACTTGTAAGATTGGATTAGTTTTCTTTTAGCATCTATAGAATGACTATATGGAATCATTTTTCTTTACTGTCTTTTTTTTATTTCTTTCATGCACCATATTAGAAGGAAGGAAAAGATTTGTTGGGTTTTGGTTCAAAACCATGGAACAGAGGTTCCTGGGAGCTCTGGGCCTCCCTGCATTTCACCACCTTCCACTCTTTTGACGTATAGCATTAACATATAGTTATTAATGTAATTTAAAATAACTCCACTGCACTTGTTTCCCTATGGAAAGAGATGGGGGTGAGAGGGAGGACAGGTGACGTGCTCTTCATCTTGCCGCTGCAATTCTGGAAGGGGTTCTGGCACTGGAGTGATGGTGGTGCCAAAAGATTATTTATATCTTGGAGATGGCTTTCAAGTAATCAATATGAAGAGAAACTTACTTGTTTTTCTTGTGAATTTGTGAAAATCCGCCTTTTTGAAATAGCCCTTGTGCCTCTCTGCTACATACTCATCTTTTATTTCTGGAGTAGTTGACTAAATTAGACCTGATTGCAAATAGCAACTGTTTGATGTTGGCGCTCCATATTCTTAGTTCAATCTCGTCTTAAAGTTTTCTCTTATTATCATTAATTTGTAGTTAGGAGTCTGGAGCGGAAGAGGAGGGGGAAGTCGTGCCACTGATTTCCCATAATGAAGCAGACTATTAACGTTCTCCCCAAATTATCATTAATTAAGCAGAAAGTTAGTCTAGCGCTAGGAGCAGGGGTATTTCCGTACCACTAAAAGGCCCTGAGTGGGGGAATATGAGTCTGGTGCTGTTTTCCCAAGCCTGTCTGCTCCACGAGGCTCCGTGTGCCGGAGGGAGGGAGGGAGGGAGCCGTGAGTTTGGGGCTTGGATTCATAGTTGAAGTTCACCCGGCTGGAAATAAAGCAGATTTTACAGTGACTAGAATGTGCCATTAAAAAGCCATTATCAGAGCGGACCAGCGCGATTCCTGCTCTTTCCTTGCTAATGACAAAACAATCTGTTCTTTAAAATAAGAAAAGACCCTGACAACCCTATGTTTCCTTTCAGAAGGTGCTGCAGGAGCCTTAACAACCTAGGACCTGGGTGAAGAGAGGCAGTTGTAAGATTTATTGATCAATAAAACAGACAATTACAACTTGTTTATAAAAGGGGGAAAAAAAAAAAAAAAAAAGACCCAAATCTTGGGTCTGCAAGCAACACTGAACCTCTAATAATGGTGACTCTGGAACCCTGCTTGAAACTATAAAAGTCAATAGGAAGATATAGGATTTCAATAAAATTATGACACTAGATAAACTTTACCCCAGGAACAATTTTTCCCTGGGTGTGTGACTGACTTCGCTTAGATTTGTAACTTTAATTTCTTTCTTATTGATTTTTTTTTCCTTTCTTTTCGTTTCTTCAACTAATTAGAAAGTCGCAGTGAATTCAGTGTGCGGATGTATGTTTGAGGAGAGAGGGGCTAACAAACATCAACAGGAATAGAAGCTGAGTTTAAAATGCCATTTGACCTTCTCTTGGTTAATTTTTTTGCTGTGTTTTACCCTCTCTGCAGCCACTTCCAACGTGCGGGCTGGATGCCGAGACGGGCAGAAGCCCCTGGGCGTTGGTGGTGGGGAAGGCACTACCTGGGGACCGTTCGGGTTTACAATTCCCAGCTCCTTCCCCCAAACTAACCGGGTTGAAGCCCTCTCGTAGCTCTCTGGTGCATGAACACTAGTGAAAGCAACAACTCTCTATCTTGAAGCTTCTTAGCCAAGAAGTCCAGTTTTGGCTTTCTGCAGGACAGACTGGAGAAGGACAACGCTTGATCCCTGTGTGGTTTTGGAAGGTGGGATCTTGTGTGTTCGCTTGGTGGATTTTTATGGGATCAGCTGCAGGCTGTGGCTGAGACTGAAGCACGATTCCTTTGTGGCTACATGTGCAGTGTTGGGAGACACGTTCCTTTGGTGCATTGGTTGCTGCTGGCAGGGAAAGGAAACTGTTTCATCTCACAAAAATTCACCGTTCTCTTTCCTTTTCAGACTTCTGCCTCCTCACACACACACAGCTATATGCTACAGCACCAGAGTTTGCTTTGGGACATGACTTTGCTAGGTTATAATCAGCATCCTAAACCATTAATGCACTTTTAGGGCCTGTTCAGTTTGAGCTGCATTTCTGTTCCTGTGTTGATGTGGACCTGGCCAGCATGGACGAAGGGAAAGCGTGGCCCGTGCGGGCATCGGGGAGCAGGGATGGCTTTGGGGGAGCTGCCCTCGCAAAGACGAGGCTTTGCAGGGTGGTTTAGCAAAGATCTCCTGTGCTGGGCACACTTCTGAAATTCCCACATTGTAGTACTTCTGCTGCATACTCTCCTTATGTAAAGCAGAAAAGCAGATGGTGTTTGAAAAAGGTTGGAGAGGACGTATTAAAGTCCCCAAGGAGGTGTGTGATGGAGCTTGGGTAGGTATCCTGTGGTGTGGGATGTGGAGATATTGCGGCAGTTGCAAAATTCAGATTACATTTTGGAGAATCTTTTTACTTGGAGGACTTCTCAATGAGGGTTTCTGTTTCCTGCCAAACTAACATCCCTCCTAAAGATCTTTAGGAGGGATGGAAAAGCTTGTGATGAGTGCTCTTGATAGGGAAGAATTTGAAGATTGAGCTGGGGACCACTTGCTAGAAGCTGAGAATCGATTTCATTACAGTATTAATATTTAGAAATAATTACAGATGAGAACTAAACACCAGGATCAAGTGTTTAATTTGTACTTGCCCTTTCGGCTTCTCAGCTGCCTCTTTCACTAGACCTTGTGCTCTGGTTTGCTGTGTGTATTTTTTTCTTGTCAAGTTTGCTCTTCTCCTCAGAGGAAAGCTTTGAAACTTGAAGTCTGTAGTTGGTTTTAAGGAAAAGACACCCTATAGGGATGTCTTGTTTCCATACAGATTTCCCCATCCTAGCATGAAAGGAGAAGTTAGTCCTTCTTGCAGCTGAACAGCTTGAGGAACTGCTAGGATCTTGCTCGGGGGTTGACTTGAATACCTAATATCCAGGAGTTAATTGGAAGCCTCATGTGTTGGGAATTGCCAGGGGTCCTGTTTGCTGTTGAAAAAATGGTAGGGATTTCAGGCCTGCTTTGCTGTAAAGGAGAGCACATTTCTGTGTTAAACTCTCACATTGATGAAAAATGCTTGGCAGAGAATTGGAAGAGCGGAGCAGATTGTAGTGCAGAGAGAGGGAGAGAAAGGATGTTGTAATTGCAGCTCTAATTGCAAAAATATGCAAGGATCAAGCCCATAAATACAGTAAATGCGGTCATTACATCCCCTTCTGTGTTCTAGACAATAATCCTGCAATAAATGGGGAACAAAAGTTGTCTGCTGAGCCAAGGGTGTTGGTCTTACGGAGAGGGAAGTTTATGGAATGAGTGTTGGTGAGGGAGACAAATGATGGAACAATCCTGGACTGCTGCTCTTTTACCAAGCAGGTTCCTTACAGAAAGCTGTGGCTGGGTTTCTTTGCCTGCAGTAGTGTGGAAGTAGCTCCTTTTGTATGTCTGTCAGGTCAATAATTCTTTCAGAAGCTCATGGCAAAACTGTTCTTTCCTTGGAACAGGACTTCTCTTCAGCCGGGCCCGAGCAAGAAGCTAATAATAATCAGTTCCATGTTAAAATCTGTTTTTATTTCTTTATTAACTCAGTTTATTCAGCCTCAGGCTGTTCTTTGGTCTTCGAGGCCTTTTACCTGCTGACCTTTGATCTTGGCTGACCTTTCAATACGTTGCATGCTTTGAACACACGCTGCACCTCTGGCAGTTCCCTTCATGTTTTCACACCTTGATTTTGAATGTTCCTTCCCTTTTCCACGTGTATGTTCAGTGTTTGACCTTTAGATTTTGAAGGGGGAAACAATCTTCATGTTTAGGCTTGCTCAACTGAGCAATTAGCATCACCTTCACTGTCTGAAATGCAACTTTTTATTTTTCATTTGTGGATGAGGGGAAGGGACCTGTTTTTCTATGCTGGTAATTCCTGATTTTCCCTAGAGAGCTGTATCTCAGCAAAGCACTGCAGCATCACTACGTTTGGTTTATGATGTGCTTCAGGCTCAATACAGTGGTAGTGACCTGCTCTGGATGTGGACCAAACAGCTATAAAGCTGAGTGATCTTTTAATAATGTTTTGGTCTTTTGTGATGGCAAAATTGACACTGCAAAACTGATTTCTCTGGAGCACTTGTGTATTCTTCTAATAGGGTGAGACAGCAAACTTCAACATTGAATGGGACTACAGGGTTTCCTAGGTGGTTTTGCTCTTCTGAGTTATGCCCGGGCGATGTGCTACTTTTGTTCTGTAGTCTCGTGGACAAGAAAATTCTTCAATATAATTAAGAGATAAAAACAACTTACATCTTAGCTTATAACCCAAGTTTTATACCTGAGGATATGAACAGCCTCAGAGAGGGGAGAGGGGTCCTTTTTCTCTGTAAATGCTTGGTTATCATTTATGGAAAGTAGCAACGGGAGTCAAATATATTATTTACAAAACATTAACCATTAAAAAGATATTTGCTATATACACTGACTATGATAGTGTTCAACAAGTGGTGGCCACGTGCCTTTTAGAGGATATTTGCTCTCAGCCACTTTGTTGTCTGTCAAATCTGTTCGTTTTTGTTGTCACGATTTTGTTTGTTCGCTGCTGGAACGATTTGGCAGGAGAAATGTCAAGCACTGCGCTGCACGTTTTGCTGAAGGAACCATCCAGCCATGATGAGTTAGAATGGCATATCTAAGGAAAACAAAGGCTGTTTTTAGCTGTTATGTGGTTGTTAGAGTGCATGCATATTGCTTTCAAGCAAGAGATACAGCTTTTATATGCACAAAATAGTCAAAATTTTCAGTTCTGAGATCAACAACATTTCATTAGTACTCTGGGTGTCCATGTTTATGTGATGATGCCCATATGAAGATGATGTGTACATATCTTTTTCAACTGAAAGAACAATAGTGAAAAACGTAAACTTTTGTCCCAGCACCCATCTTCTCCAAGGAGGCCCAGGCTTTATCCCTAACGGTGATTTTTGTCCTTCCTGACAGGAGCGGGATGGGATGAGAGCGATCCTGGAGTCGTACGACAGCGAGCTGACGCCCGCCGAGCACTCGCCCCAGCTGAACCGGCGCATGCGGGAGGCAGAAGAAATGGTGCAGAAGCTGCATGTTCATAACACTGAGCTGGAGGTAATAGAGGCACCGTTTGCTGACCCTGCTGGTGAAGGAGTTAAGACCTTTAAGATTTAATTGTCTAGTGATATGATGTGTTCTCTCAGGAGATAGATTGGCAAAATGCAGATGTCAAATATCCAGGACCAGTAATATCCACAGTTTTTTATTCTGCACCTGAAGGTGGCAGAAGCCAAAAGTAACTTTGGGTGTGATGAGTGTGCGCTGTGTTAGGCGTAGCTGTACTGAATGGCTGGAGTGCAAACTAGTGCCTAGGGGCTAAAGGGGTAATGAAATGTAGCAGATACGGTGTCCTCTCTGAGGAGCAGCCAAAGTGATCCGTTATCTGATGTGTAGAGCTGGTCTCTTCTCTATATGGCATAAGTGCTTGTGTGCTCATAAGAGCTTTGCTTTTATGGGCTGAAGAAGACAATTTTGTCTGCTGTTAATGTTTCATTTCTTGGCATTGTGTTGAAAACCCCAGAACACCAGTAACTGTACTATTTTCTCTAAGAAAAACATTTTTTTCACAAGAAAGTATTATTTCTTATAGGAATTACATTATTATTATTACCTCTCTTTATGTAGTTTTGTGTTCTGAAAGATGACTGCCATGAGGTCAGTGATGCCATGCATTTGCCAGATGGTTTTCCTCTCCTCTGTTGTATTTTTGTCATAGTCTAATGGGGTTTATGATCCCAAATTGCAATACTTGGAATACTTCTGTGATCTTAAAGCTTGACAGTTTTATTACGTGGGTTGTGCAATGGCCATAAGTATGTGAGTTTTCTTCGTGTCTAGTTCTACCATCACATAGATTTATAGATGCCATAATCCAAGTGGAGCAAAACTTTGGGAAATTGCTGCTGCTTGGATTCCAGTTGAAGCTATAGACTGGATTGCACCACTGTGCACAAACCCCTTTAGTTGATTCTATCATTCTTAAAAATGCTCTGTTCTGTTGGTAGGTGGGGACGTAAGCAGGGAATTGTCGACCCTAATGACCATAGGCCAGGGTCGTAGCTCTGTCTCCAGAGTTGTGTGAGCAGAGCAATGTAATATGAACTCAATATTGGAGATGTCTCAAGCGCTTTCATCCCTGTTTCTCGGAAAAGGAATCAAGTTAAATTTTAGTCCAGTCTGTAGAGAAGTTAGTGGCATCAGATGAAATGGAAACTTGCCTGAATTGATCTCTCAAAGTTTCTTCATTTTGACTTTTGAGTGCTATGCTGCTTAATGCCAGACAGAGCAGGTTTAAATGACGCTGACGGGAAGCGATAGGTGGCTAATTTATCCTGTTTTCTTAGTGTTTCTAATAGCGGCTCTGGATACCAGGGCGATTTCCCTAAGTGTTTTGCTGAGTAGAAGGTCAATTGTACCCAGTGTCTTTGGGCAATAGCAAAATTCCTACACTCCTTTTATGATTTATAAGCAGTTGCCTTCGTGGTGTGGATAAAGGGTTACATGGGAAAATTTAGAAAGGAGCTCTGTTCTTGGGAGGTTTGTCTTTTTGCGATGTCAGCCGCTAAGCCCTTAAAGCCTTAGCTAGAAGCAGCATTCAAAGACCTGATATTCCTCTTGCAGAGTAAAATTTTATGCTTCACTTGACAGTGTTTGTCTTTTTGACTATAATGGCGACTGCTGAATCCACTCTGTTTTGAAATTTTAGGGGAGAGTTGTGTTCCAGTGCCTATGGTAAAAATCTGAAAACTGACAAAAGAAACTGGGGTATGGACAGGCCTCCTGGTGTCTCATCACCCGGACCAGCAGCTTTAATCCATCGCCTCTAGGTGAAAGAACTGGTCAATAGCTGCTATTAATAGTGGCTAACGTAACGCTCCGCATCCTCCCTGCTCTGCTGCACCTCCGTGCAAATATTAGAAATGTTGACACCTGCATGACTCATCTCCCAAGCAAGGAGAGGGGATGGCAAGGATGGGGTGTCTCGGGGCCTCTGATATTTTGGAGGTGTGGGATAAACAGCCTCTGGCAAGGAGAGAGGCAGGGATGGGAGGGAGGAATGTATCCGTGCTTAAGCTGGAGCGTGGCAAGGATTGGGGCAGCCTCGTGGAGCTGGGCTGGGAGGGTGGCCCGCAAAGAGCCAGCAAAGCAGGAGGGAGGAGCACGAAGCGCCCTGGAGCGCGCGGCAGCGTGCGCCGCTTTGCTGGGCTCCTGCGGCGTCCGGGCTGGATCTGAGCTGAAAAAGGCCAGGCTGATGCTCTTGCGAGTCTGAATAGGTTAGAGCGTGGAAAAGAAGTAGGGTTGTTGATGCATGGAGGTCCCACGGCAGGGGAGGGCTGGGATGCTGAGCGAGGGGCGCCCTTGGTGGCTGTTCGGAGTCGTTCCCTGTCACAGGAAGGGTCCCATGGCCCCGGGAAGGGGCAGGTATCGCTGCAGGCCTTGGCACCTCGCCCTTAGGCAGCCCCTTCAAGGCGCGGAGGCGAATGCTGCTCCGTGCAGTATGTTTTGTAGCTTCTGCCTTCCAGCTAAAGCAATGTTGTTCCTACACCTGAAATTTCACACCATTTCTCTCCTTCATGTGTTTTATCACAGTTTTTTTTTTTTCCCCTGCTACTGAGAGCTTCGTTTACTGCAATCTCGTTCCGTGTTCCCCAGCAGAGTCCTTTGATAGTAATAAAGCTCCGTAACTAACACTCTTCTTTTTTTCCCCTCCTGTTTCTTCTGGCTGCTCAAATTTCTCACCGGCACCGCCACCTCTGAGGAAGTTATACCAGCAAGAAGAGATGCTCTAAACAGATTTCTTTACTCCAAAGATGGTGATTTTCCCATCTGCGTAACGGAGATAGGGAGCCTTTTAAAGGAATGCAGGGAGTGAGAGGTGCCAACTTGGTGCCCAAGCTCCCCCCTTCCCTCTGAACGCGGCCGCCTTGGCCGTGCTGGACCCTGAGGTTGGATCATCTGGCTTAAAAGCACCTTCCCAGGAAATGGGGCAGGATGTTTTCATCCCAGATCACTTTAAAGCTGTGACGTTGCTCCATAAGAAACACTCCTAACAAGAAGTCTGGAGGACACAGAAGGGCTGGTGGGGACCCCTTTAAATCCCCTTCACTGCTGAGAAAAGCTGGATCTCTTATGCGTGAACACGCGAGCACGTAGTCCGCTCTGGGAGCGGGAATGATTGCTTTATCCTCCCCAGCACTGCCTGCCCCTCTTCCATCGCGTCGATCCATCTCGGGAGGTTCAATAAAGCGCCTCGCAGGGTGTTGAATGCAAAGCAAGAGGCAGATGCAAGAAAAATGTCATATGAAATGGTGGCTCAGGAAGCAAGCGGGCTATGTCAGCCTATTTCAAGTGGTTAATGAAGTGTCACTCACCATCTTTTTAAAAGGGTGTTTGGGAAATGAGGAGAGAATGAGTTTGTGGCCAGTGTGCTTAAAATAAACAGAACCTTCCCTGCATTTGTATCGTGGCATTGGGTCTTCATTTTGACCCTGGCAATGTTAACAGTTTTTGTGCTAGTCTCTATCTTGGTGAAATTTTTGCTACCTTAGCACCCATTAACTCTGGTTTCAAGAGAGTTATGAGAAAACAAGAAACCCTGTATCGAGAGCCTCTGCTCATGCAGCAGCTGCAGTGGAGTTTAGGATTTGAAAAGTTAAATCCAGCTGCAGAAAAGAGAAATCATCATAAATATAACTCCATTAATAGCCATTTTATTACAACCCACTTGGCTCCATATGAAACTTTAATGAAGAGAGATCTGCAAGGAAGACTCATGCTGACACCTTCAATGGTCTCCAGCATTTTTTACATGGAGAGATTTATACTGTCCGTGAGCACCATATGTACTCCAATCAGTTAGTAATTGAGCCTGGCAGTTTCAGCACATGAATTGCCATATGTTCTAGTTTTGTTCACCATGGGGTCCATTGGTGACCTCAAAACTCATTGACCAAATATTGTCACCTTACCTGCACCTGATAACTGCAGGGCATCTGCTGGGTGGCGAAATTGGGCGCTGCTGATTCTCCAGCACAGATCTGCTCCTCGCAAAGTGAGTTACTTAGCAGCCACCCTGGTGTTGAACGTGCCTAAAATTTATGTGTGGATGCAATAAAATGTGTATTTGAGCAGTTAACAGTTCTTTCTTGTCTCTCATCCAGCTGCCCTCTCGGTGCTTCTCCGCTTTATTTTCCCTTCTTTCTTTTCCCCCTTTGATCCACACTGTCGAGCTTGCTTTGCCCCTCCTCTGCTGAGCTTCCTCTCCCCCTCAAAGCTCAACTGCTTCTTTACACAGAACTGAGGGTTTCTGTGATGCAGGGAACTTTACAGAGAAATTTCCTTCCATCTGTGCAAAGCACAGAGGAGTTTGTTTTTAATTCTCAACTTTCTGCTGCCTGCTCTCTGCCTCTCTTGCCATCCTGCCTTTGCTCACTGTTTTTCTCAGTGACAACTGCAAGCAGCAGGGAGAAGGCTACCCTGCTCCCTTTGGGTGTCCATAAGGAGCAAATCCTGGTTGCTAGAGCTTTGCTGCCGCTCCTGCCCGGCATCCGCTTTGCGTGGCCAGACCTCTGCTGTCACCGCAGCAGGGACGAGCGGCTGCCCCCGGAGATGGTGCTAACGCTGTCCGTGCCTGAGCTGCTGCTTGTTGCCGGAGCCGTCACGGGGCTGACACCATCTTAGAATCACAGAATGCTTAAGGTTGGAAGGTACCTTTAGAGATCTTCTAGACCAACCCCCCTGCACGTGCAGGGTCACCTAGAGCACGTGGCACAGGGCTGCGTCCAAGCGGGTTTGGAAGATCTCCCGCCTCGTCCGTGTCCCATCCTCAACTTCATCTCCTGAGCATCTTGTGGTTGATTTGAGCCTCGCCAGGAGCCCTTGGCATCTGTTTTGTCTTGGGCCGGAGAGGCAGCTGAGCGCTGCATCCCCGGTGGTGCCGCACAACAGGTCGTCTTGGGTTCTCTCTTCTCCCTCAGGTTTCATCATCTTTCAGACTGTAGTGCCTTGGTCAAGGCAGGGAGCTGCAAGGCTCCTCTCCTCCCTTTTACTGTGCCAGGGGCTGTACTTGGAGGCAGCACCTGCAAACACCTGGGATACAAATGAGATGGTCAGACTGCGAAGAGCCTTAATGGTTTGGTAAAGGTGATGGGCTCCCTACTCCATGGAAGAGGGTTCCCTCTTAAAACTAGCGAGTGCTGCAGCAGAGCCTCTTCTCTGTGCCTTTTCTTTGGTTGAACTAGTTCTAAAACTCAGTTGCAATTAAATCTTTTTTTTTTCCCTTCATGAAAGTCAGTATTAGGTAGACCCAGAGAAAGAGACCAGGACCCTACATGTGCTGGGAGATATTCTGCACAAACCAGTGTTGTTTTTGCACAGGACAGATTTTTTTACAACTAGTTTCAGTGTGTGGTTGCAGGATGCACACTTAAACTCTGATGACAGCTTAAGAATGGCTTATATTGATTTAACTTAACAGTTCCTTAGGGACCACAGCTAAATGGAAGCAAGCCTGCATCGTTCCTAAGAAATGAGAATGTCTCAGCACCAATTTGTATAGAGTAAATTAAGTCATTAACTAAGACAATATGCCAAAGACCTTTAGGCTAAGGCAAGCTGCTTTGTAGCCAAGCCATAGCAAAAATGACCAGTTACACAACAGCTAAGCAGCCACAGGGACCCTTTTGCTCCTCTTGGCTAGAAATTGAAATAAGCTATTAAAGTGCATGGGGAAAAAACATCTCCCAACTCAGCTGCCTTCTTGTGCTTGAAGTGCAGCAAAAATGAGGGGTGACATTGTGATTTTCATCATGAGGGTCAGTAAGGGACATTCTGCTGAAAGTCATGCTCCTGATGGAGATGCAGTCTGTGACACTCTGCCCTGGCTTCTCTTGCTGACTAGATTATAAGTCTTGACTGTCTCCATAAGTGGCAATTTATACTACTGATAAATATTAATTATCACCTGTGTTACAACGTGGGCAGTTTTGGAAGGACTCCTGCTGCCTCGGCTCTCTGAAGACTTGCAGTCCATTTAAGCAAATCTAATCAGTGTTTTTTAAGTGGCGATGGCTGCCAGAGGCAGGTGTAGCCTCGGTGGGACCTGGCAGTAAAATCCACCACTGTCTAGCAGTGATGCTGGAGGATATGGGTTCAGTTCACAGCTTCGAAGAGTGACTTTGTCCCAGCTCGTGGAGGTTCATGGTGGTAGGTGTGGAGGAACTCGCTGCAGCCCCAAGGAGACTGACAGATGTCGGCGCCAGAGAGACCAACCCAGGCTGTTTTCCCCTGAAAATGCTTTGGGGATGGACAGATCCTCCTCTAGCTTCTCCTGGTGCTGTTATGAACAACCAAGCACAAGTGAAGCCTGCGGGGAGCAGTTTGGATGAGCTTCAAGCCTACCTGGCTAGAGGAGAGAAGAGAAGCGCAGGAACTGGGTCTGAATCCTCACAGAGGGCTTAAAATTGGGTTCTTCCTTAGCGATGTTTTGGGAAAAGAAGATAACTAATGTGCGTCTATGAGTCATATTTACCACAATGGAGCAGGGGAGAACATTTCATAGGGGACTGAGAGCTTGGAAACGCTGTACAGCGGAGATCCTGCTCGCCTGTGCCTGCAGATACAGGATTTGCAATTAGCCGCCTTTGCGCAGAGGAGGAAGCCAGCCCACGTTTTTGCGTGTGAACGGTGTCCCCGTCCCCGGCAGATGGCAGCAGACAAAGGCGTCGCACAAATTGCTGCTCTTCTGCAATATGGTGCCCATCGCCTCCCGCCGCGGGCGCGCAGCTGCGGGAAGTTGCCGCGCACACAGCGCGGTGGTGGCGAGGCTCTTCGCCCGCAGGCAGGAGGAGGAAAAGGCAAATTGAGTGTTTTTTGGGGTCTGGGGTTAGGAACGGGTAGCTGCTGGCTTTTGATAGAGAAGGCTTGGGAAATGCACAGATGTTTTCCCAGGTCTGTCCCTGCCGTTGGCCGTGGCCAGGAGGCAGTGAGGGAGCAGTGGGGCCGGTGCCCACGGTGCGAATTCCTCTGTCCTTCCCCGCTGTTGCAGAATTGGATTTTTGCAGGGGTAGAGAAGTGTCCTACGAACAGGATGAACTGCACTTTGCATTCAAGTCAAGGCTTCACCCTCTTTGAGTTGTTCTCAGCCTGCAAAGCACTGTGATTTTACCCAGCGCTGCTCTTATTCATGTGGATGTGCCTTCTTGGGGCTTGTTGCTCTGAGTGTAGATTGATTTGGAATAGGAAAACTACAGGACATTTCCCTCCAAAGAAAGAACTGGCTTTGCTTCAATTGGGTTTCCCAGACTTCCTTTTTCTTCCACGCCTGGTTTGAACTGTACTGGTGGATCAGGCTTAGATGTTATCACCCATCTCATCTCTGTGCTTTTTAAGTGTCTCCTAATTGCTAGAGCTCTTAATTAGGAATATTCTCGCACTGGTGAAAATTTTAATAGCTCACGGAAACTTAGGCAATTGTGAGGGAAACAAAGAGGAGGAGACTTCTCGTGGAGAAAATCAAAGCTAAGAGTGCACGTCAGGGTGATGTTTCATATGAAAAATGGCACGGAGATGTTAGCTCTTCCTTAGCTCTGCCTTGTTTTAATGCCATCAAGCAGTGTTTATCTGGAAGTTCATCTGCCCGATGTATCTTTATGGACTCCAGCTACTGAGTTTTTGTTGAAATTCTGGTACTTAACATTTATAAATAAGAAAGTGTCCCGAGAAATCAACTCAAGCATTTATTTGTTCCCATGCACTTAAAGGACCCGAACGCTCCTGCTCCTTGCAATTTGAAAGAACTGTAAGATCCATTTTAATGCACTTAATCCTTAGTTTATTGCACCAATTAGAACAGCAGTAGCTGCTGCCTGGTTTTCTCTTTGAAGACCGTTGGTTCTTTCTTATTCTGGCTCAATCACCATTAGCAGAAGGGATGTTTCTAAGGGGAACTAATTGTCTAAAAACTCTGGCTTTGGCACGGCACTTAAGCACGCAGTTAGTTGCATGGGGCCTAAATGCCAGAGACTATTGCAGTTGTTGTATTTGAGAAAACACATAATCACTCCCCTCTAATATCCCCTTCTCCAGAGCTACAAGTTGCAGTCGCTGCCATTTGTTCTCACTGTCTTTCCTTAGCAACTGGATGTGGCAGCTTTTCCATTTCTTGAGTTTGGCTTCACACTAAGGTCATGACTTAGAGTACGAGTCTGTTGCTGGTTGTACCTTGGAGAGCAGAGCCTAGAAGAAGGTAGCAGGAGTTTTCCCCCCTTTTTTTCCTTTTCTCTTTTTCCTTTTCTGCTCTAAATGAGAACAGCCTACTAAAATTTGGCAAAGACTGGGAATAGAAAAAGTGAAGAAGCCAACTGATAGTGGTTTTCACCCAAGCTGTGAATAAAAGCTAAGCTGTTGATAAAGATCTTCTTTCTTCGGGGGTGGTCCAAGTAAATTGAAGGAACAATTCAGTTTTCTCAGAGGCTTTGCAAGTTATCTATTTGCTTTAATCAGTGTTAATGTCAAATGTGCTTTGATTCTGCTAAAAGCTTTTCAGCAAAACAAAGTGCAAGGCCGAAGTTTTGAAGAAAGCCTTGCTCATTCTGTAGTGTAAGTGGTAACATTTTTTCCCTTGAATTTTATTTATGCTATTTAATAAAACATGGAGTACTACTGTACAATACATGTGTCATGAATCCTACTGTGGTGACAGTAACATACATATGAGATGCTTGGCGCATGGACTTGGCATATTGAGCTGATTTATGTTTTCAATTTGTTTTGATGGCTGTAATGGCTATAGTGAGCTTAGCTTTGGCAGATGTACACTCCAATTGTGGTTCTGTTTGAGACCGCATTGAAAACTACACTGATCTCTGTTTTAAAGTATTGATTTTTATCCATTCTGTGTTTCCTGCTCTGCATTTCTTGCACTAGACTCACAAACATGAGCTCTTGCTTTATCAGCTGAATTCCTTTTGGAAAATGGTAAAAACAGTCCATGGAAATCTGACTTTCTTGGAAGAGTTAAGTATTAAGTTAGAAAATTAAGTAAATTAAAAAACCTCTATATTGCTAACTTTTAAAGAAAAACGGTATGAAGCTTAAAAGATCGCATGGCTTACATAAAAATCTGTTATCTATTCAGTAACTATGAACACATACAGAGTAATTATTTTAGTAGAATGTCTTGTATAAGAAGAAAGCTTTTTGTGCCTTATTTGTATAAAGACTGTCACCATATGTTATTTATGAACATAAAGAAATGACAAATGTCTGTCTCCATATTAAATCATGGGGGAATCCTCCTGACATCCCCAAGCTCGGCATTTTTCTTGAAGTCCAGGCTATCTAGAGAGAACTGAGAACTGCTGTAATGCTAAAGAGACCACAAACCAACGGTCTTTACCATAGGTGCCATGTGCTATTGCTAAGCTAATAGTTACCAGCCCTACATCTGGCAATAATATTCTGAACATGTTCGTTCTAGTGACACTTCATACCAGTGCGCTGTTCTTTACTTCCTCATCATCTAATTTGTTCCCTTTCATAGGAGTTCATTTCATTAGTGGAAGATGCAGCCTTTGAATATATCAGCTCCCTGGCCTGGTTGCTCAGATGTTCAGCCTTAAATGTAGGGCTTGCTCCTTTGGCCTCCGCGGATCTTCTGACACCTCGTAGTAAATACTCGTGAAATGAGGCTCCTAGTTTGTGGAGCACTTTGTGGTCTTTTAGATGAAGAAGACAGGCAGGGAGACATGATCGCTGCATGATTGTGGGGACAAAGGGATGTTCCTCTCTAGGCAGGAACCCCTGAGCGTTGGCTCGACAGTCCTGCCTCTCTCACTCGTGTCCTGTGCATGGGCAGGATGAGCAAACCCGCCACCGAGCGCCGCAGGGAGCTACCCCGGTTGAGGAACCCGTGGCCGGAGGTATCCCCGTGCTCTGAAGCGGCCGCTTCCACTAAATGGTAATTGCTTTGTCTGCTCCATTTGCTCAGAACTCATCTGGGTGTGCTTAATTGTATCTTCACTGCAGCGTGCGGGGCTCTGCAGTGTGGAGAAGCCTTGCACGCTGTATTAGCTATGTGAAGTAGAGCTGCTCATGGTGCTTTGGGTGGGCTGCCTGGGGGCTTGCGGTGAGCCCAGAAGCACCTGTGCAGAGCAGTGTAGTTTGTGTGGATGTTTACAGCAATACCGAGTATGTAGTTAGGTTTTATTGTTGTTATTGTTTTATTATTATTATTATTACTAGCAAAAAGCACAGGCAATTTATTCACATAATCAATGCGTTACAGGTGTGTATATATATATATATTAGATGTGTTGCTTGTGTGAATTTGGAAAAGTTTATATGAAAAGTCTAGATGACTTTATGCTCTTAAAATAACATAAGATCCGAGGCTAATTCAACTGTCTTTTATTATTTTGCTCTATGTATACGTTTCTGAAAACAGTAGATTGGTGTATTGCAGCTGTCTGGAGAAATGACATTTATTTTCACAGTGCCATATGACCTTGTCATTCGTAAGTGACATTTTCTCTCTTAAGATAATGAGCACCTTTTTCCTTTAGGTCAGACAAAATCCAGATTCATTGTATATCTGATTTCTACAGGTCATCAGTAGACTACATGTTTTCTATTTTATGTTGTAAATTATTGCTGGTGCTTGATTTGGTTGTAAAGAAGTTGTTTCACCTGCTCTTTGGATGAAGCTCTCGTTAATGAAGAGTAGAGAGGATTGTGAGAGGAAAGGGGTCATGCTAGAGCTGTCCTGAACACCTGGGAGCTGAGCAGGGCACAAATGCGGCTGTTCACGCCATGACTGTACATTTTATATAACCTTCCTATATTGCCTCTTGCACAAAGCAGGAGTCTGGAGCGAGTTCGGCAGGTATCAGCCCAGCGCCGTTGAAGGAGCTGGTTCTTCCCTGAGGTCGGCTGTCCTGAGATGCTGAAGGTGAGAACGTGTAGCTCCAGGGTTAGCACGGAGCCTGGCGGGGCCTTTCCTGGCCTTGCCCGGCCCGGCTGTGGTCCTGCAGCTGGCCTTGCCGGGCAGACGTTCGGGACCGGGAAGCTCAAAGGTGGCTAATGGGACCGTGCAGCAGCTTCACCTTTTGCCTTGTCAGTCTGCGTTTGTGAAACGAATGGTGCTTCTGAATTACGGATTGCCTTCACGAAACGGGTTGATTTTTGGTTCCCTCGGAAGAGGTGCACCCTCGCCTCTCGAGCATCTTTCCATCTTCGGGCATCTTTGCTGGCAGCCTCAGCAGAGGGACTGAGGACTGAGTGGCCAATGTCTAAGCTAAAATTGTTCCCTCTGGAATTAATCCTTTCCAATCAAAACTGAGAAGTACTGAGGCAGCAACATAGGGAACTTACATACTTTTTTTTCCTTTCTGTTATATCTATTTTATAGATAAACAAAGAGCCTCAGCTCAGATTGATTACTCCAGCACTTTCGGCACGCAGTAACTCTCCTGCAAGTTTTTACAAGGAAAATTAAACGGATGGTTGGCAGCCGCAGAATATACATGATGCCTACCTTGTGCAAGGATGGCCTGTTTCCTTTTTCTACTCTTGTCACCCTATCATCATAGGGTGGTTTTCTCTTTAACCCTTTCCATACGCTTTCCAAACTTTTCCTCAGTAAAGGAAATTACTAACTAATACAACTTAGGCATGTGCATTATGGGCCATTTTGATACCAATCTCCTTCCTCTCTTTGCAATAAGAAATAATTTTACAAAACTCTAAATACATATAGAGTTGGAATGGGATAGGGCTCCTGCTGTACCCTGGCAAGTACTGCCTGGCCGGACGAGGCAGGAGGAAGGAAATTATGGGAGTAGTTAAGGACATTAAAGCTAATCAAGCTCCTTAGGATAAGAAACAGAGGGGTTTCTGTTCCTCAGTCTCTGAGAGAGCCCCCTTCATGCTTGAAAGAAGGAGCATGGGATTAAGGGGAGCAATTAAAAAGGATAATTAAATTGGCTGCTTTGACAAATGCTGCAAAGCCGAAGACAGGCTATTGTGGGCAATCACTCTCACTGTGGGAGAGAGGAGGGAAGTGAGTGGACAGGTTGCAACAACAGCCGTGATCACATTAAAAAAAAAAAAAAAAATCCAATTATTTTGAAAGAGTAGTTATTCAGTATTACAAAATAGAGTTTATTAGAAGTTTTCCTACAAATGCTTTCCAGAAATGAGATTCTCTCTGGGAATAACTCAGATTCCCCTAGCTTTGTTGTTCACTGACATGAGTACTTAGCTTTTCTTATGATGTGGATGGTTGCTTAGCTTTAATAGTTTTGATTCCACTATGTTTTGGATGTCTCTTACCACCAGACAGCTGCACGAACACTGCTAGTGCCTTGCTTTAATGACTGCGCTTAATAGTATATTGAATCCATTATGCAGAGAAGACTAGAAATTAGTCTGAGATGGCCCACAGGAGCTTGAGTTTTCAGATACGAATTTAATGGTAACATAAAAACTGCCATGGAGTTGAGGGTATGTGATGATCTTCAGGGCATTCTCCTTCTTAAGTCGCTAGCATATTTTTTTTCTGTGCGCTCATGATTTAAACACCAGCTTTGGTTTGTCCACAGAAGTGGTTCTGTCGTCGCGTGAAGCTTGAGAGCCGGTTCTGCAGCCGCAGCAGGATGAGCTGCTTAGCAAACCCTGGCCAAGGGCAGAGCGGCGCCTCCCTTGTGCCGGCGATACAATCAACACCCATCCGCGTTTTAGCCGGAGTGCGGCCCTGGTGCTGGTTGATGCCGGGGCAGTCGCTTGTGCTTCCTTCTGCCCCAGGCCCTTCAGTCCTCTGTGAAACAGGAGTGAGTGTGTTTATGCACTTTGCACTCAGCTGAGCTTCACACCTTGGTTGTGCCTCTTTTCTCGTCCTCCTCTGTTTCTTTATCGTTCTGCCACGTTCATCTTACCTTGTTAGCTACCTCCTTCCCAACAACTGGTGAAACAACAATGAAAAAAAACACAAAAAAACCTTGCTGCTTCTTTCAAGTGCTTGCTTTGAATTTGCTGCCTATTTATAGATGATTCATTCCAGCCACGGTGGCAGTTGATTAGAAATGTGGTGAATCCTTGTTTTCGAAGAGTGTGCCAAGAGAGCCTCTTAGTTCATTTGCTTTTTCACGAGTTTTTGCTGGAGGTTTTACAGTCTGTTTAAAACTCCACTGGGCTTTGTTTGTTTTGAATATGTTCTCAAATAAAAGTGGAAGGGCTTTGCTCCTCTTCGAGGAAGTTAGAGGACCGTGACAACAGTGCACGAGGTTATTGAATTTTATTTGAGAATGGCTAAGTGAATGAGTGTTAAGCAAATCCTCATCTGGGAAAATTTTCTTTTTACTTTTTCAGTGTAAGATCCACCTTTGGGTAGAGGCCCCATTACCCCCTCTTTTTCCCTATGACACACTTTAAGCAAATTTTGCCTCGAAATCCTCCTTTCTTTGTAGTATAAAATGGATGCAGTATAGCCTGTTAATTGCAAACTGTGTCAGTCTCTGCCACTGCAGCCTTGCAAAGGGCCCACAACCTTGGGCCTTCTTGGCTTCCCCTTGGGTCAAGCAGAATTGGTCCTAGCCATCTTCACCACCTCCTGATAGGGGACAGTGACCTTATCCAGGCATTTCCTGAACACTAAGATCAGCAATTGCATCTAAGGCACAAGCAATTTGCAGGAGAGACGTTACATGAGACCAAATGGTTTTGTTTTTCTGAAATAAATTTGTAAAGCAAATACTTCCTTTTAAATTGAGTCTCCAAAAGGGGGAATCTCTGTAGTAAACTTCATGTGCTCACAGTGCTGTACAGATAATAAATGAAAATCAAGAAGCAGGGCAAAAGAGGAGAATTATCCTATTCATTTTCTCTTCTCACCTCCTGTGATATGACTCGATTCTTAATTTTGTGTCCTCCTAGGTCAGCTACATTTAGAACAGCCATCAGAGCAAATCAGCTGTGCTAAGCACGCTGTGACATTTGGAAAACCCTGTCTGCAACAGGAACTGAGCAGTGAGCTCCTGCTAATTATAATAGCTGTGTTTAACATGTAATGTTTGCTTTAATAAGCAAAATCTAGCTCTCCACCCAGACTGGAGATGGGGAATACTCTCTCAGCAGAGGAGACGGGTTCTAAACAAACTCGGCTGCCACTGAGGAGCAAGGGAAACACAAACATCACTTCACCAGGACAAACATAGGACAATCTTGTTCCTGCAATAAACATGGTTTCCTAGCCACTCCTGAGAGTGTTTCAAATTGTTTGGAGATCTTTTGAGGTTTAGGCACTTTACCCACCTTCTGCTGGATGCCAAGAATGCGCTGGCTGTAATTTCCTAAGCCTTTTGGAGGGTGGTGCTGGCTGAAGCCCTTCCCCAACGTTCATCTGAGCTGACGCAACGTGAACGGCAGCGTGCAGAACCAGGACAAGAAACCAAATGAGATTGAAATTAACCCAAACTTTGTTTCAAATCTGGATCTTCTCCTCCCCTGTTGTGTTTGCCACATGCAAACCACGTGCTCTGCTCCTGTTTAGCTTCAGATTTTTGGAATCCTCCAGCCAAAGATGTTCTGGAGGGGTCCAATCCATGCACAAAACTTTCACTGGAGGTGGAGCCTTTGCATCTGTACTGTTGCTGTCTGAATTTCTGTTCAGGATCTAACTTCCCTGAGGAGTTTTCTATGATGCATAACTAACGTTTCTCTCAAAGGATGCTGGCCATCCTCACCTGTCTTTAGACACATTGCTGCCTTTAAGCTGTTGGGATGTGAAGAGCTGTCCTATTTGGCAAGCAACAATGTTGTCTAGGTGTGCAGCTGGCAACCCATCACAAAGGAAATGCTGCTAATGGTTGCTGGCTTGATGATGTCTCTTTATATATTTAAACTAAAAGTGATAAAAGCACATAAAGCGTATAACAATACCGTAGGGTGGCACAGTGCCTGGATTCAGACCGGCTATGAGATGACAGTGAATTGGGGTGAATACCCTTTTTCCTTGACTTTGAGAAGTGTGGTGACAGTGAATCATCTTAGCGATGAGATACAGCAGTGCTGACTCATTGGGTTGAGATTAGAAGGGCTTTTTTAGGTAGAGATGTAATTCCACTTTTTTTTTTTTTTTTTTTCTCTCTGATGAATGGATGATAAACACAAGGGGTTGTTTTTGTTGGCTGATTTTCAGACTTCTTCAACTAAATGCCATATCTTTCTCTCTAGCTATTTAACCTAGTCAGAGGAGCTAATGGAGAAAGGGAGAGCCTAGATCAAGGAAGGTGATGCTGGAGAAATGTTACCTGTAGGAAGGAGGGACGGAAAGTTTGCAGTTTGGCGGAAATGTTGGGTGTCATATGGCCCCCAGTTGTAATTTTTGAAATTCCCTTTTTCTGAGCTGGTGTGTGAGAATGTTTTGTTTTCATCAAGATACAGATTTGGACCCTGAGCTCGTTCTGCAGATAACTTAAAGGAGGCAGAATGCAGTTGCTGATGTTAGAGAATTATAAATAAATGCATGAACAACCACTCAACCCTCCCAAGCACCTACATTACTACCAAGGGCAAGGGGTTTTGGCACTCACTAGCACTGTATTTTCTGGTGGTAGACTCTAGCCCTGCTTCCCAAGTCAGGGAAATCCGAAGATGCCCTCAGGCCTCCTGGATCCCAGGCTCACTTGTTACAGGACCTACTTTGAAGATCCCTTTCATAGTGAGGGTTCTCAGAGGCTCTGCGCTGCTTTTGGAGTCTGTATCTGGGATCTCTGCATTTCAGCTGTGGAGATTTGATCACAACTTAGTAACACTAATTCTCTTTAGTGGCCTCCAAATGATTTGTATTCCTTTCCATTTTTCCTGCTTCCCTGTGGAATGGGTTGACACTCTCCTAATGTCTTTTGTTGAAGTGCCTAGTATATATTAATTATCTATCTTGCTTTTGGCAAGAGCTCTGTGGCCATCCCTCAATGGATAAATTTTATACCAGCTTATTTTCCTGCTAGCGTCTTAAAAATTTTGCTAGGGGAGCAGCAAAAGGGAAGGGGCTCCCTGCTAAGCTTGCACGCAGCAGCAGCTTGGAGGTGGGAATGCTTTTGAGTCCCCGTGGGTTGCATTCGTGGCAGAGGTTTCTCTGAGGGCTATTCCTGCAGTGTGGAATGGCTCCTTTGGAGAGCCCACGAGCAGCCGGGGTCTCCCGGCACGCAGGAGGGCCCTGGGCTTGGCAGAGATTCATCAGCCGGGCTGTCCTTTGCCGTGGAAGAAGCAGCTGCAAATTCACATTTTTGTTTGGCAGTGCGTTCCCTCCCTGGGGGCTGCGGCACCATTTGATTAGGATGGAGGGAAGCAGACCTGCTGCAAACGCCTGTTATTCCCAGCAGAGCCTGCTAATCTCTGGCTCTCCATGCTCCGTCTTAGCAAGGTGGTGTGGAAAATCATCAAGGAGAAGCGGGAGGAAGGGAGGGGCGCAGCTGTTGCCCCCCATGTCCCTCCTCAACCTCTGCTGAGGTCCAGAGTGTAAAATAACAGCTGTTTGCTCTTGTTTTGAGGTGGTTTTGGAAGCCTGGTCTCTTCTGTAACATGAAAAATCTAGTAACACCTACGCCTTATTTTCCTACCTGCCTGTTTTTTATTATGTGTTTCATTCTGGAGCTTGGTGGTCTGATTG
Organism: Nothocercus julius; assembly: GCA_013398735.1. Classification (NCBI taxonomy): domain Eukaryota; kingdom Metazoa; phylum Chordata; class Aves; order Tinamiformes; family Tinamidae; genus Nothocercus; species Nothocercus julius. Next base: position 2,027,046 of record VZSV01000059.1, on the reverse strand, counting down.
CCAGGGACCTATCCTTTCCTTTCTATAAATTTGTATCAACAGTAGTACCATACTCTCAGAGACTACCTGAATTTGGTAATTCCAGTCTTTGGATTGTTTTGCAGAGTGAATATTATCTTTACATTGGAGAGGGGTAGAGTAAGGGAGTTTCAGAGGGCTTAGTAATTTGCCCCAGGGATCTCCGCAGTTGTTGGGCAGTGAGAACCAAGCAACGTCTGCTTACTCGATGCAGAACTATGCAGCTTATTTTAAGTTAATTCAAGTGACTGCTGGGCAATAAAAACACGGGTGTTTTTTGCTTAGATGCGTAGTTTCCTCATAATTTTGTTTGCATCCCTTTCTCAGAGCATGCCTAGTGAGCTTTTTGGCTGATTTTGTGATCGTTAACTTGCTGTTGGGAATACTTGGCATTACTAAGCAACTGTGTCTCTTAAACAGAATAAGAGAGGTTGGTCTGTCCTTGAGTGTTAAAAGTAAGGGAAAGATTTGGCTATTATTGCTTTATCCAGTAAATCTTGATGCTGCGTTTGACAGGTGCCCATATTTGCAGTTATCTTCCCCATGTCCTCAGTAGTTAGAGCTATGATTCTGGCAATTTTTTAATTTGCAGTGTCATTTTTTTCGGGGTGAGCACCCAAGTGCTTCTGCTTCCTTTATGCTTTATTAATTTTGCTAACCAGCTGCTTTTTGTGTCTCACTTGGGGGCGGCATTTCCCTGCCACACATCCAGGCCAGGAGACAACTGATTTTCAAATAGAGGTAGCTCTTGCTTTCTTATTGAAAAACACCCTTGGCTGCTCTGCACGAAGCAGGAGTCTCCTGTCCCTGGGTATTGCCGTTTGCTGTCACTTCGATGCCCGGGGACACTGGCCCTTGGAGGTACAGGGGCACCTTGTTCCAGGCAGACAGGTTTCCTGTGGACCCTTGCTTGGGGTGAAATGAGGAGATGATGTGACTAAATCTCGATGAAACCGTGTAAGCAGTGGCTGGAGACGCCTACTATTCAATGTGTCGTAAGGCTATTCGCATAAGGTAACCTATGCCAATAAGGACATGGTGGATTTTTTTGTTCTTTCAGTTGCAACTTTTCTGCAGTTTGGTATGAGCTTCGTTTCACTGTGAATAATTTTTTGAAATTCATACATAAGTCTTTAGGGAATTTTTTTTTTTTTCCTGCTTTTACATGAGATGGACATGGCTCTCTCTTCTCTTCCAACCCAACTCTGGTAAAATAACCTGGCATCTTCAATGCTTTTGTACCTATACAAAGTATTATATGTAGGTGTTATTTCCAAGTTACATTAAGAGTGTGCCGTTCATTTAAAAACCGGGAGAGCTTTCTTGAGAAGAGCACTGATGTTGGTAGCAGCTGATAGAGGAGCAGAGCCAGAAAGAGCAGCGGCCCTGACCCCCCGGAGTCCCTCCTGTTCCTGTGCCTGGTGGTTTTCTGTGGCTTGTGTTTATATATGAAGTATGAAATACAGTTGAGATAATGACAGTTGCTGCTTTTAAAGCCATAGGAGAAGAATCCTGGGAGAAGGGGAGCTGAGCAGTGCAAAATTGATTCTCTAAAATGGCATGGAAATTATTTAGCCATGTCTGATAGCGAACTCTACTGACGTGATCTCCAGTGATGTGCTTGCCTTGAAACATCGCCAGTTTCTACTCCAAAGTGTCAAAATGATTCAGATTGAATGCTATTGGAAATTTCACTTCATCTCTCACAATATTTTCATATGCAGGATCACAGTATGCAAATAGACTGAGGTCTAATAGCAAGTGGCCGAGTTACTTTTGTCACCTCTGCTAGTAAGCTGTCTGCGGCTGTTTTTGAAATCAGAGGTTTCCTTGTGTTTTCACTATGAGTGAGAATCTCATAAAAAATAACTTTGTACCTGAGGGGGTTGGTGATTTCAACCTTCTCTTCAAAACACTCTCCTGATATTCTGCTCTGTATGTTCTCATGGTGTTCCCCACGCAGCTCTTAATTTGTAGCTGAGTTCGGAAGCGTTGTGATCAGTGTGTTTGTTCCTTATCATACTGTCCTATGAGCATAGTGATGTTTTGGGGTTTTCTTCTATCAGCTGCAACTTTGATGCATAGAGTTTTGCTGGTATCCCTGATGGAAAGGCATGGTGTGCTTTTGTTTTTCTCCTTCTCCAGCTTCTGGCATCAGATCAGATACCCTGACTTGAGCTATGCTGTAGGTCACATCATACATCAGCCATTTAGCTTGAGCAGGAGAGCTTCATCTTATGTCTTCTTCTGTAAGAGATTAGATAAATATGTTGTTGTGAAATTACACTTGGGATATGAGGCAGACAGCGCAAGGAAGCTGATCTGTGATATTAAAACATCCCAGATTCCCCTTGCTTGGTATTGGGAGCAAATATTTCCCTGTGAATTCCAGTTGTGTTAGCTTTGTCAAAGAGGAGAGACAAGAATTTGCCTTGCAAGTTAATAAATTGAAAATAGCTATTAATTAACAGTCCACCTAAATTTGCCAGTCACAACCGACTTGAATTCGTACACATCTCTTTTAGGTAGAATGTTGCAAAGGTTACAAAGGTTATCCGGGGCTTTGGTGTCCTGTAGTCTGTGTTTTGTAGCTATTGTGGTTGAACTTTCTCCTCTTCCTCACCCGTCATGGGCTGTTTGCCCTTCTAACAAGTGTCCTTCCTCCTGGGGACCTAAATCCTAGTTTGGATTTTTAGCTGTGAAAGCACAGCCCAGAAATAAACAAACAGCCATGTATATTCACAGGTATTCCTCCCTGATGAGGAAATAAAAATGACTTGTTTTAATTGTACATAGCGAGAGTTCTGCTTGTTTCTCTTCCTTGTAAAGTACCTGTGTTGTGACTGTTAGATAATCATGTTTTCTGATGAAAGCATAGGACTAAAATGTTGTTTCCAAATCAAGGTTGTTTTGATTTAATCCCTGTACGCAGCGCACATAATTTTGCTTCCCTAACTCTTTGAAGCAAGCGTTAATTTTATGGCTTTGGCTGTTGCTACTCCTGCGCTGTGCTGCACCTATGAGCTATTTAACATGCAACGTTGAGGAGTAAATTAATGCAGGTTCACAAAGAGCGCACTTCGATCTGCTAATTGCTTGTGGAACGGAGAGTATTGTTGTGTAGAGAAAGACTGTTCATTCGAGATGGAGCAGCTAATTTTTTCAGAAGAGCGATCCTCACATTTGAGTGGCTCGCTTATGGGAGAGGGCAGCTGGCTCACGTTCAGCATCTGAAGGAGAGGTAGGGGCTGGTGGTACAACCAGTGTTGCCACCTGCACCGTCACCACCAGATCGCTCAGAGTTTCATTCATTAATCCCTGTTTCATTCATTAATCCTCCCTTCCCAGTTTCCTCGGGTGGCTGGTAGAGGAGCAGAGCTGGGAGAGCAGCAGCCCTGCTGCTCTTGGAGTCCCTGGTGCTTCTCCATGCTCTGTGTTTGCAGGCAGGGTGGGAAACCCCGGTGAAATAATGACAAGTTGCTGCTTTTGGAGGCTGTAGGAGAAGGATCCTTGGGGAAGGGAAGCAAGCTGAGCGGTTCCAAAATGTCCCCTTGGAAGCTGAACTGGCTTCTGCTCTGTCCCCGTGTCGTGGGGAGGGACCGATCACGGTTTGTCTTGCATCTCTCTTGAGGAAGACGGAAGCGCTGACAGTAGATTAGAGCGTGTTGTCATGTAAGATGGATGAATTGAATTGACAAACCATTTTTTGGAGACTTAAAGTAATTGACTGAATGCTTCTGAGGATTTTTTTTTTCTGCTTATGCTCTTATTTGATTTTCTTTTACCTGGTTGTGCTGCCTTTGGTGGGCAGAATGGACTTTGCATATGTTTGTATACCTGATTCTTTAACTCAGAATCTGTTTGCTTATCAGATTGCTTAGTCCTTGGGCTCAGTGATCCATGGGAATTTAACATGTATATTAATGGGAATTTCCTTCGAGCTTGAAGAGAAGACTTTTATGTGACGTCTGGAAATTCAACATGAAAATCTTTCCTACTGAGAGCAATTCCCAAGACACCAAGGTGAATGTTTACAGTCTAGAAGTGTGTAAAAGGTTGTTGGGCTGCATATACGTGGGGCATTGCCTTTCCCAGGATCTAACTCTGAGATGGGACTGGCAAACGGCTCCGGTATCTGCAGCAGTCCCCCTGCCTGACCAGGGACTTGGCTTTTGGCTGAGATGAGCGACCTCGGGACCATCTCTGATCCAGCCTCCTTGCCTGACTCCAGTCTGTTGCTCTTGCTTTTCTTGTCTGTCAGTGGGTATAGATGATTGAACAAAGAAATCCAACAGGTTATTCCTGGAAGAATAGTTATAGGAAGCAAAATAACAATATTTCTTTCAGATTTTCCCGAGGCTGCCCAATAAAATGCTGGAGGTGAGTAGGGATGAAAGGTTCAGCTCGCAGCCCTGGGCTGTCCCGGGGCCTCTTCAGCATTTCCTCAACTTGCTGTAGTGGCTGGCAGCTCCTCTCGAGCACTCTGATTAAGTGAGATGTGGGGATAAGTTCAGAGCCTAATTTCTTCTTCATAATTAAAACTGTGTGCATCTGTCATGCTGTTGGTGATTACGTTGTATATTCTTGCGGCCTAGGAGGAATATGGCAGTGAATCATTTTGCAAGCAGCTGTCCTCTAACAGCTGAGCTGGGTTCAATATTTGATTTAAGCTAATAAAAAGTCTGGGGTAGGGCTAATGTTTACAAACGGGATGTGATAAAGCATTCGGATCATCTGTTTCACAGCCAGGCAAGAGCAGGCACAGGGGACCCTGCTGGAAGTTTGGGCTCAGTTGGGTTTGGGCTTTGGCTTTCGGCTCGTGGTGGCGGCGGCTCCCAGCGCGGCTCCGAGCACGACTGGTGGCCACTGAAATCCAGGCAGGATCAGCTGTGCTGCAAATACCTCCCTGTTCCCAGCTGTGGATCGTGCTGTAACAGCTCCCAATGCATAAAATATGTCCCTTTGTTCTTCCATGTGAGTCGTAGTCAAACCATACACGTAAAAATCTTTTAATCTTCATAAATCATTTCCTCCAGCAATGCAGTAAGTTTAGTTGCTACTCTCTAAATTCCCATCAGTTCAGCTGCTCTTTCCCTTTGCATTGAGCTGCCAAGAGATAAATGCAATAAAGAAAACAGGCGTTAGGATATCATCATTTTCTGATTGCTTCTCCAGATCATACTGGTCTGCCAATATCATGTTGCAGTTGTAGACTTACTGTCCAGGTTTGCCTTTAAGTGTCCACTGGCATAACAGTCTGGCAGGTTTGCATTTGCTTATTTTTCTCAACACATAAAATATAACTCTTTAAATTATGTAATATTTCCAGCTTGTACTTCTGATTTCTCTGATCCTTCTGTATTTTTTCTTTCTCGTCCTAAAGTTTTTACAGCTTCTTCCTGAAGTGAAATACATGAGGGTTCTTTTAAATTCTTTTTCTGAATTTTATCAAGTCTTTGTACTTCTTAAAAGCATTCTTATGTCATCTGGTTGAACCGGTTCCCAGAGTGATGCTGTCTTGATATTATAAGGAAAGAATATTTTCTCCGTGAAGGTGATCAAAGATTGGAACCAGGTTGCTCAGGGAGATTTTGCAAATTATCCCCTTGGAGATTTTCAGAACTTGACTGGACAAGGACCTGTTGTAACTCACCCTGCTTTGAGCATTTCAGATCAAAATTATTCTATGATCATAGAAAGGAGACTGAACAGAGAAATGACTTGAAAATTCAGGAGCAGTAGCTGCTGTAAACAAATATATAATTCTTAATGTCTCTTTAGTTTAGGAGAGGTCAGTATTTCCCATATAAAGATCATATATATCTTCTTATAAATAAGACCAATAAATATACTGTAAAATTGTTTCATTTTTTCCCAAAACAGTCAGTCCTAGGTTGTTTTGCAAAGGCTGCACTAGCATCTCATAGATAGCATTGTCACGCAGACTTTTTCTGCTTCACCTTCGTGTGACTTTTCTGACTCCAGCCTGCCCAGTCTTTCTCAAACATTGGCAAATTTAGAGGTTCCCGATGTTTCAGCCTCAAACTTTGTGATAATTTCCTTTTCTTCCCCTGCCTGGCTTGTAAATAGGCCCTGTATTTGGCTGGGACTGGCCCTTCCTGCTGCATTTCCACGTTCCTATGAAACCCCCTTTCATCTTATGTGAGCATCTCCCTAAATAGCCTCACGTTATCGCTGGCCATGGACAGCGGGCCGGTTTGGTCAGTGGTTGGTGGCAAAACTGAAGTTATTCATTCTGTGTTGAACCCAAAGACTCGTTTTTTGTTTGCTCGCATTTCAGTGTGGTTACCCTTCAAAGCTCCATGTTTCTGCTTTCAGGGTAATAAGCTGATTGCTGTTTGCCTCTGGTTTGGGCCTTGTATGTGTGGAGAGGCTCTGGAGGGTTTTAATGAATATCTGCCGGAAATTTTATGAATTAGTTTGTAGTTTTTTTAGTTCTTGTCAGGTTTGTTTACAATGTTGAAATTAGCTTCTCTGTCATCGGTCGTGACTGTTTTTCTCTCTTTTTGCTGCCTAGAGGAAGGCTCATTGTAGGCAGCAGAGGGTGGCAAAGTAGAAGTCATGGGAAGAGATTGCACTGAAGTAGTACATGCTGTTTCTCTAGACCATTTCTAAAGTACTAATTTCTTTTAAAATTCTTGTTCATAAGTAAAACTGTGTTAAAACTCATCCTCTGAGTCAGCTTCACATTTTTTCTCAAATTATGTGGATTTACTGAGATAGTTTCACCCTTTTAGAAATTCTTAAAATTTCTTCTTTTCTTCTTTATTTTTTTAATTATTCTTTCATTTTAAACCTTTGCATTAGGACCTTTTCTCACAAAAAAAAAATAGTTGCAGAGACCATTTGCCCAGGATTCTGCCAGAGCAATCTTAAAGGCTGCCAAAATCAATCCCGTACCTTGTTTTCCATTAGGTTACCTAAACACATCCCTTTTAGGAGTTGTAGAACGAATCTGTCCTTTTTCTGAAATTCAGCTAAGCAATATTGGGTGTTTCTAGACCGTTCTTGCAGCATCCACAGAAGAGAGAAGAAAGCAGGGTCCTCTGATCAGACCACGCGATGGAAATTTGGGAAAGTTAATCCAGTTGATCCAGTAATAAATCTCTTCTTGCGTATGTAGACTGCAGGGTTTTGGAGATAGGATTGTCTCATGTAACAGGATGTGGACAGGATATAGCAAGACTCTACACTTAGAATTCCTTTTCAGTGCAACAAAAGTCGCGTTGATCTTGGTGGCTTTTTTTTGGGTTGAATTTAACTTTCATAAACATGTCCTACACACTAAGTGGATGTTTTAAGTGTTTTATAAAATGAAGCTGGTGATCAAGACACCGAGTAAAGCTTATGTAGTGGTCGGTATTGAAGTTATTTTATACGCAATGATCTATGCAGTGCTTTGGTGCTACTTAGTTCATATTTCCCAGAACTGAAATGCTTTGGGCAATGATAATTTATAACCATAAGTGAATGGAGACAGTAACTGGAAATGCGTTTCTAACTATACTTTATATTTTTTTTGTCTTGAAGGGTCAACTGTCTCAAGTTCTAGAAGAAGTGGGAAGCCATAAGCAAAGAGCAGAGATGGTAAGTGCTCATCTTTGTGTTTTTTTTTTTTTTTTTTTTTTTTCCTGTTTTACGGAGCAGTAACATATTCAAAGTTGAGTGCCTTTGACCACTGGATCAGTTCCAAAATTTCAAATATGAATAACAAAAAACTTTGGAAAGATTTGTATCGCTATTGCTAGTTTTAGTGCCATCAGTCTCCGTGCTCACCTGGAACAAGCATTGGATGAGATGCAATGGTCTTCAGTTTTCTAGCAGTTTGCCTTCTCTTTACCCAGCAGTTCTGGAAGAGAAGCAAGCATTTCATTTCATAGTGTATTAACTCCTTTCTTTGGGGGCCTTAGATTCAGTCTCATTTGTGCAAAGGACAAGTAGATGAGACAGAATATACTACAAAATATATATATATTTTTATAATGTCTGTTAACTTTCTGCTGGGTTAGTCTATTTTGTTGACAGTTCCTTCAAGGACCAGAATAAAAAAAATACCCAGAGGCCACACAACCAGGCCAGGAGGGAGGCTTATATACAATTTTATGGCTATTGTTTATGACACTTGATATTCAGGAATAAATGAGGTGTCAGCATTAAACTCTATAATCCAGTGTTTTTGCAAATGGGAGGGTTGTGGGATTCCTTCTGCAGCTCTTCTAATTATTTTCCTAAAGTTCTGTCAGAGCAATAGTAAAAATGTGGACACCAATTCTATAGATCTTTTTCCCTTTTTGCACCAGGTAGATTTTTGTCAGTGGTGAAAAGGTGGGCAGTAAGTAGGTACTAAACAGCTTATGGCCCTGAAATCTGAATCCTAACCGCTAGGACTAGTCTTTTTAGGTCTCTCCTTAGCTCTGCTAAGGCACTGAAGATCAAAACTGATGTGCCTCTGCTATATTGGTTCCTTTGGTTTGGCTGGAATACTCTTTGCTGTTTCAACGATAAATATTCTATAACGAGAGTGTCATTGACTTTGATTCCAGGGTGGTCTTGTATTGTGGGCAAACATTTTTGCCTGCTTAGTCACCTTCTCTAGTGACGTAGGTCAGAACTGCCATTTCTAAAGAAACTTCAGTAATCCTATTTACCGTCTGATCTCATTACATGCTGCCTTGTTGTAGTTTTAAATTCTACACTGAGCTTTGCGTTGTGCTCACCAGACATACTGGAGCATGAAGTTGCTGTTATGTTTTAAAGGGTCTGATGTGCATTCTTAAAAAAAGGAAAAAAACTTCAAAATTTTTCTACATGGCTCGTTAAGCCTGGGTTTTGAGTTCCTCGTCTGTCTTCAAAAATTCATAGTATTGAACAAGCTAGCAGAGAGCAGGAGCAACTGGAACTTCCAGTGTTAAAATATTAATTGCTGTTGTGCATCATCCATCAGAAGAGGGATAAAGGAGCCTTCAGTGCCTATTCCCAAGGGTTGTGCAGGGGAAAATCTGCAGGTCTTGTGATCTTCCCTGTAAAGCTTACATCAGTCTCACACCAAGAGCCGTTTTCTGTGCAGCTCTAGACTGCGGATTGCAGATTGCTAAGGTGGGGGCTTTTTTCAGCCATTTTGAATTTGTTCAGTAAATACATGAAAACTGCTTCAAAGCCGGGAACGGAGACGGCTTTTCTTCTTTCTCTCATGTGCATTTGGAGAAGAACCAGATCATTTGGCTCCATCACCACTGGTGGATGCTTCTGCTCCTCCCCTGTCTTCTCCAAAGGGTGACAGGGGTCCGTCCCCTGCGGATGCCGCCCTTCCCTTCGCGGGCTGCTGGGGGTCTCCTCCCTCCCTTCATGCAAACGGTTCTTCCCTCACTTTCTTTTGTCCCTTCGGAGCGGTGTCTCCCGGGGCTTCTTCACAAGCTCGCTCCAGGTCAGCCCCCTGGCAATCACTGGCTCGCCCGGGCTTCCTGCTGCCTCTCCTGCCTTTTCCCTCCCCTTTCCCGTCATTCGCTGCCCCTGTGAGTTTGACGCTAGGGAAGACCCATCTCCGAGGATGCGAAGAGGCCGCTCCGGGCGCCGGCACGTGGGGACGTGGCCTCTCCTCAGCCCTTCTGCCCACACCGAGGAGCGCCAAGGGCTCCCCCTCGTCCCCCGGCCGCTGCGCCCGAGGCCCCGTCGAGGTAACGGCTGCCACCCCATCGACGAGCTCGCTGCGGTCCCTTGCTGCGAGCGTGCCCTAGAGCCTTGCTAAATAATTCAGGGATAGTTGAGCGCGAAGTCCTCCAAGGATACATCCCTTAGGACGGTGGGCTGCCCCAGAGAGCATCCGCAGGCCGTGTCCGTGGGAGGAGAGGACCCTATCGCAGGGAATCATCCCCGCAGGGCAAACAGGAGCGGGATGGTGGCATGGGCTGCAGGGGACATTCGCGGGTCTGGCTATGATGTCCCCGCTCCTGCTTTGTTAACCAGCACGGGCTATTCCAGCCCACGGTTGCTTCGCTTGTCAGCTAAAAGTCAGCTTGCTACCGGAAGGGAAAAAAACAACAAAAAAGGCTTCAGCTAATTGCAGTTGACAAGACAAAGGCAGTTTGACTTTCGAGTATTAATTAGCAAGCCCATACTAATTAGCTTGTATAAGCACAATTTATGCTTCTTTCCCTAAATGCAATTAATATCGCAACTGAAGACGTCTCTGGGCTGTGCCGCTGTATCATTAACATACTTTACCCTAATTAGACACGGCCAGTAGTGGCTGGAGAAATGAGTTTGTGATTACAACCACAAAAAAAAGACCTGTAATATTTCACATCCTTCAGGGAACCTGAACCTCGAATTTATATTCTGATTTAAGAGAAATTACCCTTACGGTCATGCTGTGTAATTATAACAGTGAAACTTTGATTTTTCTCTCCTCCTAATTCTTGAGTTATTTGTTTTTCTGCAGTCTCGGTGTGCACCTGCTGCAAGGGAGCAGTGCCTGCCCAGGCTGCTCATGCACGGCGCATAGCAGAGGCACAAGCGGTACGACTCGACTCGCTCAGTTATCCCTGATTTTGTGGCTTGGAAAGGCTGCTGCTTTTTGTACTTGCTGAAGGAATTTTTTTTTTATTTTGGATCGTCTCAGGGTGCCGCCTTTTCTGCAATCTCTGTGTAGGTATGCGTGCGCTTTTCTGGCAATTTTATCAGCACTGGAAGGTTTCGTTAATGAGACGAGTGCTCGAATATCTTTATCTCCGGGCTGTGCCGGGGGATTTCTCGTAGCGCTTGCACCTCTGCTTTCCTGCCCTGTGATCCTGGAATCTTCCCGCTTACAGTGCACGTTCTTAATGCTCTCCTGGCTTATAGAGCTGCCTTTGAGCTTTGCTCTCCTGTTTGTTTCATATTATTTTTCTTTCTCTCTCTGAAGGAGGGAAGCAGAAAAGGTGATATTTTTTCTGATTTTCATTTGCCTTTTCTATCCCCCTTTATAGGCAGAGGAGAAATGATTTGGCGCAAGCTTGCCATCTAAGCAAAGCTGCGATCCATGATCTCGAGCTTTCTTTCAGTCTGGTTCTATAGCAGAGGGCACTCAAGTCAGGACTTTTTTTTCTGTCATTAATCCCTGAGGGAAGTCAGCTTGGTATTAAAAAAGTATTACCTGTATTTTTGTTGCCCTGAGGTGCTCTGGATATCTTTTGGCTTTCATCTTCAAAAGACAGCTTGGCCCACGTGGGCTCGGGAATCTGTCAACTGCTCATTGGAACAAATTATATTTCATCCTCCAGCAGGTTAAAAAGGAATGGATATAAGAATTGGAAGAATTGTTTAGCAGGGTGGGAGATAAAGAAGATTGGAAGTCCAAGGATGTAGCCGTCACGAGATGAATGGCATAAACTGAGCATCTCTGCAGAAGAACTAGAGACCTTAACGTGAAAATGTTGAATGCTCCTTGCCTTAACTAAGTGTTTGTTAGTCTGCTGCAAAGAGCAGGAGACCTTTATTTATGGGCAGCAGGTCAGGAATAGTTAGGAAGCCAAATCAGATGCGTGATACGGTGAAACTCTCATCATTGATGCATAACTTAAATGTTGGTGGCCAGCTCCGTTGATGGTTCAGGATGAATAATGAAAACAGTACACAGAGGGCACTTGGTCTGTGATGTGGCTTCAAACTAGTTGTTAACTGGAAAGCTGCATGGAAAATGGCAGAAAAAAAAGTTTGGAAAACTCATGGTAGGCATCAAAATATAAGCAGCAGGAGGCCCACACAGTTCATAAACCTTCTGTATTGTTACCAAAAGATTTCGTCCAAGTAGCTGCATGAGACCTTCTAAGTTTTAAGAACAGTAACTTTGGTTTGATACTTAAGACAACCTGGCAAGGTTCAAAAGCTACTGTTAAATTTTACTTTACAGATGATAACAAGGATTATATCAAAGAAGTGAACCTTAGTATAGAAGGACCTGAGCTGGTTAATTAAGTGGTATGACTAATTTAATTCCCATTTGAAAGTTATCAAACATGAAGTAAGAAATATAATACAGAAGACACAAGGATGATAAAAGTGATACTTATTAAAGGAAATGTACTTTTTCTCTATTATCTGGGGTGGGATGGCAGTCAAATGCAGGATTAGAGGACAAAGTTGTGATAATTATAATAAAAGAAAGCTTTGCCGGGACATACATAGAACCACCAGGTTGGGATGGGAAGGCAAATGACTGGTGCAGGAAGCCTCCAACTCTGAAAAAGTCTGTTTCCTCATTTCCAAATTGATTTAGAAAAATGACAGCAAATCTCCACAGCATTTGACAGATTTTATCCTAGCATCTTATACGAGACTTGCAGAACCAAGACAGATGACTAGCGTGGCATTCAGCTGAGCAGGAGCATGATTACAGCAATAGTTTAGTAAGGCAATTTTAGGGAAATATCCAGTTCTCAAATCCGATTGAAAAACATGAATCTGGTTATAAAGAAACAGAAGAAAATTGATCAAGAATGAGATGATATAGGAACACAAGACTGGAAAAAGACTCTTAGACCATAAAGTCCAGTCCTCTGGTATCTAAGGCAATCACATCATATAGTTTAGTTCATAAATTTATCAAGCTTGTCTTGAAACTGCTTAGATTGTTTTGTCCCATTGCTATTACTGAAAGACTGCTCTGATAGTCAGAAACCTTCCCAATTTCAGCTGAATATATATGAGCCAGTTAATATACATCTTTTTTTTCCAGTGTTAATGTTCTTCTTAAACTATAGTGACTCTTCTTCCTCACTCATATTTATGCTGTGACATATTTATGGAGAGCAGTCATTCTCTCCCAGCACTTTCTTTGTCTAGGCTAAACAGATTTTAGTCTTCTCTTGAAAGAAGCTCTTCACTCGGCTTATGAATCCTGCAGCTCCTTTTAAATCTCTTCCTATTTTAGCATGTCTCCTTAGAAGATGAGTAACCGGAATTGTAGACATCATTTGAGGTGATGTTTCAACACTGTCTTCTACAGAAGTCTCTTCTGCAGGCACTTACCCCTTTTAACTGTAGATGGTTCACCTCTTGCATTACAAAATCACATTTTCTGTTTCCAGTGTCACATGGCACTGATGGCTCCTGCTCATCGTGTGATCAATTAATCCACCGGCTCTTTGATCTCTTCTGGTGTTTCCAACTGATACTCGGTTGGATACTCATAGGCAAGGTTCTTGAGATAGCAGCATGTGAAAGTGCAGTGCTGTTTAACTAGGTCAGCAGAGGAGGTTAGCACTGACTTCGAGAGTCAATTCTTGTGGCTTATCTCTGTTTTAAAAATCTAGCCAGGCACATGGGATCAAATAGTACATTTCCTTCAAATTAAAAAGAAATAAACTGTCTGTTTAAAAGTCCCACTACACAAATGAACCTGCTGTTGGAACCATTAACATTAAAGTTTTATGGAAGTCGGTAGCACCGTTTGGTTTCAGCAGGGTCGTTTTCATTTTCTCATTGCAGGCTGTAGCAGCTAATACGGGGTTAAAGACTTGTGCACGACAGCAGGGAAAAAACATCGTTGCCTCCTCCTTCTGATTCCCCGTGGGAGCCGTACTGCTGGACTGGGAGAAAATAATCTGCCCCAAATGAGGCTTGCAGTTCAAGTTCTGATGGGATGCAAGGACCAGGATCTAATTCCAAACCTGTAATTTGGGAATGCCTTCATGCTACCCACGTACCCTTAATACCTGGACTATGCTAACAAATGTAGCAGGTTGCTTATAAGTTAAAAGGATGGTAGTGAAAATTCTGCTTTTTCAGCTCAGAAATAGGATGAAAGTTCATAAAACACTTTAACATTTGCATTGAAGGATTATAGCTGGAATGAGGAACTGGGGCCGGGGAAGAAGCACTAGGACTTTTTTCTCCTCATTTGTTGAGCAGAGGAGAAAAGGGTTGTTTTGATAAGCAGAGGACACTGCTGCCTTGTGTTTAGATGAGAGTGGCTCTATTGTCAGTGTAAAATCTGAGCTATTCTGAGGTACTTAGTGAAATAAAACAGACAGGGATATTATCAGAGGCCCTTGTTATGGTGGTCATGGCCTTGAGATATGAAACGCAAAAAGAACGTGCCTTGTTGTATAGTGCTTTTGCAGTCTTCATTTACCCTCACAGAGTCAGTGGTAAGTCATGGGCTACCTCGGACTCCTGCAGTTCAGGTTAGTAGAGCTAAAACACTTTGGAGGAGCCTGGGACTCTCTGCCATATTCGGCACTTTGAGAGATGTGGAGGGGAATTGGATAAGATTTCTGGATACCTCTAGGATTCGGGAATTTCTCCCCCTTTTTTTTCTGCCTTGCCTAAGAAGTAGCTTGGAAAACTAGTAGAAGGAACGTGTGTATGATAGGCTGGGATGCAGGAATCCTTAATCTCTAACTTGTCTTGCAGCCAGGAAGGGAAACAAGTTTCCTCTGGTTTGCTCCAGTCCTTAGAAGTTTCAGCATCATTACAGGACCATCCTGGGAGATCCAGCTCTGGAAAATGCAAGTTTTGGGTGCAGTTTGCACAACAATTTTCTCTGAGCCTGAAGGAGAATGTGAAGATCTCTAGGTATTTCGGGAGCATTAAGAGCATGTTTGCTGGATGTGCCCAGAGATCAAAGCTCGCTAGTACCTTTCTCTTTGCTCGAAGCTCATTTGGATGGACAAAAAAGTAGAGGAAAGGCTTGAAAAGAATTAAGTTTCAGGACGTAGTCCTTGCACTGACAATCTAATCAGCTTGCTTGCTTTGCTTTCCATCTTTCTGGGTCCCAATGTCTGCAAAAGAACTCGTTGCCAGTGTTGTTTTTTGTATTTTTTGACTGTTAGATGCTGGGTATGGCAGTGCTGGTGGCAGACGGGGGCCTCTCTGAACAGGGGCCTCTGGACTTGGGCAACCGAGTCCTCCAGGAGGAGCTGGAAAACCTAATTTACCCACAGAGACAAGGAGATCATAGAGCAGAATCTTTCCTGTGACCTCTTGGTAAATAATGAATGGCACCACCCTATCTTTCTGGAATCTCTTAATTGAGGCTGACAACTCTTTGTTGTATTACAGGATCCAGCTTGTCAGGAGAATTTTAACTTATTTATGAATATTTCATTAACCTCTAAAGACTGGCTGTATAAAATCGAGCTCCTGCCAGGCCCTGTCCTGTGGATGCCGTGTTCAGCGCTATTGTCATCTTCTGCACCTTCCCGTCCCCTCCAAATGAAGCCTTGGAGCTTATTGTTGGTGGCAGTAGGGACCTGTTCACCAAAGGTTAAAGTGCCAGGTTTCTCTTTGGCACCAGCACTGCACACACACTGGTTGTGAGGGAAGTGCTTTTTGCTTTTCTTCCTGTGATTTCTTGCTGGCAACTGAAGGGGACCACAGGCATAATCCTTAGAGGCTCAAATGGGCAGAGCTGGCTTGGCAGGGCCCTTGTGTAACCTTTGCTTTTTGGCACCAGGACAGAGGTCTCCTGCCTCTTACGGATTCAAAACCTGCTTCTCGTGGTAGCAAGAAGGCCTCGTGATGGCTCATTTAGCTGAAAACTCTTGAGTGCTTTTAAATGTGCTCTTCTCAAGCTGTTCCTGGCTTTGGGGAACAGGAGTGGCTCCTTCAAGCATCTGCCTCTGGTTCTGGAAGGCAGCAACGAGAAGGCCCTTTTGAGATAGTGCTAATGGACTCCCTGCCCCATCCTTGTGCTTCCCATCCCTGGGAATTCCAGGTTGGGAATGAAACTCTAACCACCTTGGCTGTGAAACTGGTGGCCACAGCTTGTCTGCCCTTGCTCTGCTCAGATGTGTCTGAAAACAGTGCCAGAAAGCAGTGGAGAACTGCAAAATTGTGCTGGGGATGTGCTGGAGGAGGGAGCTGCTCTTAAACCTGTGTTGAGGCACAGGCTGCAGTTCGTTCCATGTGAGCTGCAACGAGAGGATTAAGTTCAATTTTCAAGTCTAGCACTTGGCAAAGGCTCCTTTGCTTCCTTATAGCATTAAGCAAAGATGGATTCTGCTGTATTTATGCCAGGGTACTAAAGAGCAAGAATGGGTGTTAGATTCTTCTTTCCTTTCTCCTTTGATCTTCTTCCTAGCTGGTTGGTTTAAATGCACAGACTCTTCCCCAACTATTTGTTATGTGATGATTTCTTGACAAGAAAACTGATGAGGGGGGTGAGAGGTGGGACTGCAAGCTACCATTTAATGAGAATATGGTGATTGAGTGCTCCAGAAAATCCTCAAGGGTATGTTTTCAGGAATGGGAAACAAGCTCTGTTCAGACTTTGGATGGAGGAAGTACAACATCCCCGCAGATTTATTTGCTGCTTTGCTTCTGAATCTCAGCTGCTGGAAGACTTGCTTTCAGCAGAAGTGCCTGCTCGTGTCTGACACAGGTGACCCGTGTGGAGCTCTTTCCGAGAGCCACCAACCTCAGTGCAGCGGCACTTCCACCACGGCGCCTCGAAGGTTCAACGCAGAAGCCTTGACAGGTTTCCTAAAGAGATTGTTATTCAGTGGCTTGCAGTTCTAACTAGGAGTAATGGGTAGGAGGTGTCAGCGTTCAGGGCTAATTACTCTGGAGCTTCCTCGTCTCAGTGGACAGCAGCTGTTTTCCTCTCCCTGCTGGGAGGAGCCTTTCGGTAGTAATTAACAGGAACAGGGGTCTGCGCGCTGGTGGCAGTGGTGGAGCGAGGCTGATAACTGCAGAGAGGCTCGGAGCTGAAGGAGCAGGGAAATGAGGTGATGCTTCTTCAGAACGAGCTGCTCCAGCATGAGGAAGACTAGGGAATCGTGGCCCTGTCAAGGATTCCTCGCTGTGCCCACAGGGAGGTTTCATGGCAGCTCTCGGGAACATGGAGTAGATGGAGTAGTAGCAAAGCAGAGGGGAGAAGATCCCATATTTACGTCTTTCTCTAGAAGTGAGAGGTGAAATGTGTGATTACTACGGAATAGACTTATGGTTTTAAATCAACTTCCCTTCTCCAGTTCTTTTGCTTGGTGTAGGTATTTGTGCCTCTTCCCCTGAAATGGCCAGTGCTGCTTATTTCCACACTGTCATCTCTTGCACCCATTCCAGAGTACTAGGATGAAATGAATGTAGTGTAAAGTGGGGAAACAAGCTCAAAAAAATCATAAGTCAAAAACTGTCTAAAATGTCACAAGTTCGCACTGATGTGACAGATGGTGCTACACATTGCAGGCTGCTGACATGGAGTCAACACCAGTGACCAGGTTGATCAACACTCTTGATTTTAGCTGTGCTGCAGCATCAGGGAGGATCTGTTCTTCTTTCATCAAGGCAAAGGCTCTTTCCAGCACCAGTCTATGGTCACATATATATTACTTTTGCATAGTAGGGTCCCCAGTTTTATGGCAAGTGGATCAGTTGGGGCATTCAGGTTGTTGAAAGCTGCGAGGTCTTGTCCCTGTCCTTGAAAGCCGGAGTCTCAGTCCTTAGCACCCTGCTGCAGGGTGACAGTATCAGTAGTGTCATTTTGTCTCCTGTTTGAGTAACAGCCCTATTTGCTGTAGGAGGTTGAGAAGAAAGAGAATATTCTCCTGATTTTTCTCTGAAGTATTCCAGACAGGAGTATTTGAGCTGCATCGTCTGAATGATGGGTTAAGCACTTCCAATTAGATGTTATTGCTCATCAGCACTAATGGGCTGGTGCGTGGAGCACCTGCTGGCGCGGGGCTCCCGGGTGCTGCCGGGCGCAAGGAGAGCCAAGGGAGGTTGGCGCTGGAGGCGGTGGCACCTCGGGGTGTCTGCGCATGAGGAGAGCGTTGAACGGGGCAGGGGCCGAGCGGTGCGGGGTGGGTTTGGGGTGTGCGGCTGGGAGGCGTGGGGAGGAGAGGTTCGGAGGCGCCCTGGGGCCGCGCTCCATTCCTCGCGCTGGACACCGCTCCCTGGTGGGCGCTGGCCTTGGGGAGCAGCGTCACCCCCGCTCCGAGTGCCCCTGCAGGTGACACCGACTGTACTTCACGTAGCTGAAGCCGCTTTCTGCAGGGCCCTCCAGCTTTGCGATTCCGCGTGGAAGCCGTAGGGCAGCTCGTCACCCGCCGCACGGCCCCCTGCTCGTCCTCGCCGGGCTTCGCACTGTGCAGCAGCGCGGAGCTGGCAGCCGCCGGCCTGGCCCCTCACCGAGCGGCGCTTGTGGCAGCACAGTGCAGAAAGGGGGGTTTGGGAAGGAAAGCTGTGGATTGGGAACCGAGGGGGGAGAGATGAAAGCTCCTCAGGGCTCCCTTGGGGCCGATGAATTAGTTAACGACTGCACTGTGCTTTGAAAATGCAAGAGCAAAGCCTGATTATAATAAATAATCAATCTTGGTTTGGAGAGGGGCTCGCGAGCGGGGCGAGACCGGGGCTGCATTTTGAGGGTGCAGATCTGCGCTCAGACGGTCCCGGCGAGCACGGGCGGCTCCTCCTGCACTGAAGCTAATGCTGTAATTTTGCTTCTTGCGAGTGGCCCGGCTGGCAGGGAAGGGGTTGGCGTCGGCGCCTGGGCCAGAGCCACCGCTGCTAATAGGAGAGATGGAAACTGCCTCCTAAGCAGGATCCTCGGGGGGATGCAGGGAGAGGAGGGTGGATGCCGCAGCCGTCCGGCGGTGACAGCTCCTTCTCCCTTGGCACTTTATTCGTTTGTAGCGAGCGTTCCTAGTAATTACACCTCTTAATTTAGGAGAGCGAGTGGGAGAAAGGAATATAAATTTGTGTATTAACTTTAGAGATTGGAAATAGGGCGAGCGAACCTTCTCTCTGGGAGATTATATTTGGAAATGAAATAGAATGACATTCAGTATAAACTTGAAAAATTGCTCTCTTTTACTGCAACAGGAGGAGACAAACCACGAGCCAGACTGTGTTGGAGAGAAGCAGAAGTCAGCACATGTCCATTCCCCTCTGTGTGTGTGTCCACAATGATCTATATGCCTGGCTACGTTTTTAGGAACCCGTTTGCCTGCAGGTTACTTCTAGCCCTTTCTTCTCACTGATAAAAGTGTGCTGAGTTTGTTAGAGATTGGTTAATCCATAGCAGCTGGGGGATATTAGGCAGGTCCCATCCAGCCAGGTCTTCTCTTTGCAGATGAAAAACATATACTTTTTTTTTTTTTTTTCTTTTCCAATCAAGTGTGAAATAGGTAGTTCTAAAGCACTTTTTATTGAATATCTAATTTTCCTTTGCTTTTATTGCTTCTGTTCTATAGTATCATCCAGGATTAGTTTCTCCAAGGAAAAGCATAGGCTAAGCAGCACAGGATTAGTTGATTTCTGAATGGCAAGTCATATTTTGTTGCAACTGCAAGTATTATCCTATTTTTTTAGAAGAAGGGTTAGGTTAAAGACGAGGAAGAGGCTTTTTGTTAAGAAATCTGATGCAGCTTAGTCCTTCCCACGTGTGTTTCTCTGCAGGCATTTTAGGAGAACAACCTTCAGCACACCCACAGGCTGGGGGTCTACCAGAGATGGCACAGCCTTTGCTGAGCAGGATGATTGATGGACATGGCCAGCATGGTGTTTTACTACCTCGTAGTGTTGCTGAATGCCCAAATTAAACTCACTGGTGTTTGGGTGTGTTGGGTTTTGTCCAAACACTGTCTTGTCTGGTGGCAATAGGGAGTAGGAGATCACAAAACTTGTTGCGCTGCTCTGGGGGAAGAGAAGTGAGTAAAATCTGTATTTACTGTTGTGTCCTTTGGAGAGAATTACAAATAGCTTTGCTAGAATAACTGGCCTGTCAAGGTCTTGGGGTACAGTAGTAGGTCTGTTTTCAAGCCTCAGCCCATAGGTCATGCTCAGTGTCCCATTTCTTTGTTCTAGTCTATTTTAGCACATACTCTTCCTCTCCAAGTCTGCTTGGTTTTCATACATTTAAATATTTATGTATTTAAATAGCTTCCTGCATTGTGTTGAGACTTGTAGTCAAACACAACCTCTCAATTCACCTTTCCAAGCTGCCTCCATACAATTCAGTTCCTATTTATCTCTGCCTCTTAAAATCAGCTCTTTTGCCGAGAAAAGCCTTTCAAAGGATGTTGCATCAGCCCATTGTTAAATAAACCTTCCGACTTTTATAATGGCTTCAGCATTTCCTGCTTTTTGCCGCTCCGAGAATGCTGAATGACGTGCAGACACCCTACATGAGGGTAAGACTGCTGGATCAGCCCCGTGCAATAATTCATCGATTATTCAAATAATTACTATGTCTCCAACATGAGTTCTATGAAATATGTGTACATGATATGGACGAATAAACCAGCCTTTTTTTTTTTTTTTTTTTTCTCCAACATGCAAATCTTGGCTTGAGCAGTGAGTTGAAATGCTTTTAATAACGAGACCTTTCTGATCTTCCCTACCTAAAAATGAGGCACCTGAGATTCAGTCATCATTTCGGGTAGTGTGTTAAAAATTGTCAGACGTTCTGAAGTACCGTTTTCAAGGGTGGTTGATGTGGTTTAGAGCTTTAAGGCATACAGTAATTCCCATTTTGGAAGTGGGATGCGGGCAGCCAGGTGCTTTGGAAACGCTGAGCTTCATGAGCACTAATGTCCCCGGGCTCAGCCCTCTGTGCTGCAGAGACTCACAGGAGGGGACAGATGTGGGTCGAAAACAACAAATGCCAGAGATATGGCCAAAAATCAGATCTGTAAAGTAAGAATCTGTTTATTCCAGCTTTCAGGAGATGAGTTTGTAATTTTGTTTCTGCTATCTTTCCAAAGATACTTGAATGATTCCTACAGAAGCGGAAAACAGAAGGAGCACATTTCTTACCCTGCTGTGGTGTGCTATGGGTGTTTGCTATGTCATTAGCACTTGGAGGAGAACCACCATCCAGAAATCCTGTCCAGGCAGGCTTAAAAGTGAAGGCAGGAAGAACATATTCCATCTAATTACACACTATACAAAATTTCTTCCATGTTTCCCCTCCTCCTGCTTCTTGGTTTGTAAATTATAATGGCAGTGTTTGCATTACACCTTTTGGGGTGTTGCATGCGGCACAGATTTGTGTGCATGGATGTTTTAGGTTATTTTAAATACTAGATGTGCCCTGATCATTTTCTATCGACAGCAGTAAAGCTGGGCTGGAATTAATGATGATGAAGTCAAAGAGAGCAGAAAAGGTTCTGGATAAATGGGATCAATTTAGGCTGAGAGCAAGAGGCTCCAGTGCCTCTGAGAAGAGAACATTACATAGTTAAAATGTTAAGTACCTGTTTACGTGTTTTATTCTCAAGTCATAGGTTCTGACATTACTCATTATTCTGCCCTTTCTTGGTGTCATAAAAACCTTGGGTAACTTAAAATAGCTTGGCTTCTTTTCAAGTTTCTAATATATTGCATGCAGAGGGGCCCTCACACCAGGCTGATCCTGAGCTATAGCAGGTAACTCACTCCCTTTGTGCAGTTTTTGGGTAAAAAGTGCAATATTGTAAGGCTATAGAAACTATAGGACCATGTTCTCCCTCTGCTCTCGACGTTATTTAAAAGGGGAGAGCTAAAGGGTCCATGTCTGACCTAGGTTGTTTAGTACAGAAAGAGGGAATGCAGCAAGAAGCTGTTATTTTCCTCACTCCCCCGGGTAAAGGCTGGATTAATGTATTCAAAAACAAGAATGAGAAAAGCCAGTTATCATAAAATTATTGATAACAGCTGGCGGAATTTAGACAGAAATACAGAATTAGTCCCCAAAACCAAACACAGGCCCGCTGAACTGTGTGAAGCCAGCATCTGGTGAGCGGGGGAGGCTGGCACCAGGAATTAATTGAGCAAAAGTGATGGGATGGAAACTGGGCGGCTGGAATAACAAGCGGCCGGGCTGTCCTGTCCCTCTGCCCCGGACCCGTGGCATAAACTGGCTGCAGAGCAGGGCTGCTGCAGGGACCCCCGAGCAGCTGCGGCGGAGGGATGTCCCCATTGCTTGCACTTGCAAGGGCTGGAAATTACCTCAAATAGAGGTTCGGAGCTCTCCTGCTACCGCCTTCCTGTTGGCAGTTTTCCTCACTCCTTTCTGTTGTTTTCCATTCTTTTTTTCCCCTTTCCTTTCCCGATCGCGTAGGGTGCAGAGCTGCTGTGAGTGTCCAACGAGGCGGCAGCGGCAGCGTCTTCGGCAGCCTGGTGCTGCTACGATAAGATCGTCCTCTGCTCGTCATCCTCTAGCAGGTGAAGGTGCAAATAAGAGGAAGATTTTTAACTGCAGGTTCCTTATTTTTTCAGTCTTTTTGCTCTTCTCTGCGTTCTTGTTTTGTGAGGACTTTTGTGCCTGTGCTGCTTTCAGAAAAACAGAACTGGATGGCAACAATAAGCTGCTTCAGCTTATCTCTGCTAACTTTTCCCTCTGAAAAAGACATAAATAACATCTTTAATATCCTCTGTGAGATTGGCAGGCAGGAAAGTTTTCCTTGCAGGAACCCTTTAACAATTAAAGGAAACAAGCAGCATTTTTTTGAGTGAAATATTTATCTAATACTTTAACTTCCAGTTTTCATAAAAGGTTAATGAATTTGTACTGGGGGTAACTTGCCTGGGGACAAAGTCGTGGCTTGGCCATGAGCTTGGAAGCCTCCACTCGTTCAGGGAGGCAGGTCGGTGCGAACCCGCCCCAGTGTGGGCCGGTTCATTTCGTGAAGTCGACGCAACGCCTTTGTCTCTGCTCTCGGCGACCTCAAATTTATGGTCCAAGCTGAAAGCTGGGAGAACACACAAATGACTTAAAATACCCCTGCTGTCCGTGTGCTCTTCCGTCCTTGTGTTCCTCCTGCTCCCAGGCTGTGGATGCCGGGCGCGGAGTCGCATCGCGCTGTTTCCGAGGCCACCCGCAAGTCACCTGTTCCCGCTGTGCATCAGGCGAGACCCTCGCCTGCACGTGTGGCCAAGGCTCTCCCGTCTCCTTTTCTCACCCCACACTCTATTTTTAACCCCTCTCTCCCTAGGGAGCCCCAGAGACCCCCGCTCACCATGGCAGGGACCAGCCAGGCGCCGCCGACCCCGTCCTCTCCCAGGAAGGCGGCCGTGATTTATCCACCCTTGTCAGCGAGCAGGTGGCGGTTGGACTCAAGGCTGCGCCCGCTTGGCCTGTGATAAATAACATATTTGCCAGCCCTTCCATCTTCAGACGCTGTCCGTATGCGGTCCAGAAAGCAGCACAGAACTCTAATAACAAACCGTCCAGCCTCCAGCAGCCGTGGGAAGCAGGAACTATAATGAATGTTTTCCTGCTAGAAGTAGGTTGGAATTGAAGGCTGCTCCTTGTCCCGGTACCTTTTATTCACATTCCTGGAATTATCTGGAGCACTTGCTTTATCCCCAGCCATCTGTGATGAGCTGAGCTGGGAGAGATAAGCTCAGTATCAGAAAATTGAGGGAAGCGTTTCTGGCTGTGATAATCTTATCAGCCAGCTAATATACATTAACATTTCTAGAGGCTGATGATGCAGGTGGGCTTTTGCTTTCCCTGTCTTCCTGGATGCATTTTGGCAGGTGGTGGGAGGACGCAGAGCTCAGGGGTTATAGAGGGAAATTCAACAAGAGCCTCTTAACTCTCACCCCGTTCCGTCCCTGTGATCCCAGAAAGGGGAAGGAGGATAATCCAAGCGGCCCTTTCCTGCCTCCTCTTCCTTAATACTGCTGCCTCCTTTTTCTGCGATATGCGAAGGGCAAAGAGGTGTTGTACCAGAACTCCCCTTCTTGCTGAGCAGTGTGACTGTGCGTGTCTATACGTTCCTCTTCCTGGCAAAACTAGGGAATTTCGTGGTGCCTTTGCATGGAGTTTGCCGGCGCCGTGCGATTCTGCTCTCCAAGTCGAATCAGTGCTGTTGAAGGGAATGGCAGATTAATGGATTATTTCCCTGATGCTGAGCACCGAGCCCTGTGTGGTTGTATGTTTTGCATTTATGATTAAGGTTGGATTGCTTATTGTTTTCTGCCTGAGTGGAAAGTACAGTGTGCGTCCGTGGATTTACTAGGGGAATTAGTAATCAGGTGCTGAAAGACAGATGACAAAAGGAAAGCAATATCTGAGGAATGAGTGAGAAAGAGGTTTAAGCTGGGAGAAGGTGCTGGAACAGAAATTGTTTGTCCTCTAAGCAGTTTGTCTCTGCTTAGAATTCATAAAGGTTCATTCTCTGAGAGAGAGGTTTAAAAGCAAGTAATGTATGTAGGGATACAGGTGCCTCCCCAGCCAGGCGGCCTGAGCAGGGAAGAATCTGGGTAAGAAGTTTTCATATCTTTAGAGTTTACAAATATTTTCTTGCGAGTTCCTTCTTGACCAAGGCTGGAGGCAGGAACTATCCTTAATTGTTTGTTTGTTCTACCAGAGCTACCCGAGCAGCCTCAGCCAGAGGTTTATATTGGAAAGCGTTGGAAGTATTCCCCAATCTTTTGGATTCAATGTATGAGTCCAGAGCAAGGCAGTGTAATTCCCTGTGGCACGTTTCTTTTGGGGAGGAATTGATACTAAAGGAGGTCGAAGGGCCAGTACCGAATCTCGGATACCAGGCGGCTCCCTCTTCCAAACAAATAATTCTTTGGGAAATTATCTCAAAGAGAAACAGAAGCTCTACTTGGAAAAAAAAAATCTTTCTATACCTCAGCTACCTAGGAGAAAATGTTACTGGGAGGCAAAAAGGAGTGCACAAAGGGACGCAGGGTTAACCGAGGATTCGGCACTCAGCACGCGATGAGCTGTGCTGTCCGTCAGTGTCCCGTGAGGGATCCGGCCTGGGCAGGATGTGATGGTTCTCGCTGCCTTCCTGTCCCATTCGCGTGTCTCTAGTCCCCCTCATTGCTGTTGAATGAACTAACCTCTCCTCTCCCCCAGCTGGAGGTCGAGATGAAGGTCCTGAAGTCCCAGGAGTGCACGGCTGATCAAAGCATCTCTGTCACTAAGGAGGAAGTTGATGCGCTCAGGTAGGCTCCTGCGGAACCTCTGTGCGTGCATGCAAAAAGAATATGCATATAGACTGCCCATATATATATTTATATAGAGAGAGAGGCTACCTGATGGCCTGCTGTTCAGTGAACAGTGTGGCAGCATTGATCAGAACACGTTTTCCCTGTATTTTTGAAACAGTGTGTTCTTTTTCCAAGCTCCCTTTTTACTTTCCTACTAGCTTTTATGGCTGTAAGAAATCCATGAAGCATTAACAAAAAGTACCAGCTCCCAATCTTTTCTGCCTTTAGATACCTCATAACCTTTTCTCTCTTTCAGCAGTCTACTAGCTCTTTTTATAAATCTGTTCGGGGTCTCTTGCACTCGGTAGTTCATATCACAGTGGCTTTTGCATCACTGTTTCTCCTATTGACTTCTTCCCCTGTGGAAACAGCATTGCTGTTTGCTTCTTTTTTTGACTCAATCTGGACCGCAAATACAGATCTGTTGGCATGTGTGTGAAGAGGTTCAGAATCCACCTTTTGTAATGCTGATACGCATGTAGCACTGCAGATAAAAGGGGGATGTTTCCCCTGGTGCATTGCTGGAGATGGCAGAGGGCTACCTGTTAGGATTAAGGGAAAGAGAAGTTACAAAACAGTGTTTCAGCACAGGATACATGAGCATTTACAAAAGCTTCTATGGAGCTAGACAACCTTTCTGCATATTTATTAAAGCGTTTACAGCTTCCATTCCAAAGAAGGTGACACAATAAATACTGAATACAGAAAAGTTCATCTGTGTTCAAATGTTTAATAAAGTTCCTTTTATTTAAACTGAGCAAATCAGTTGGATCTTGACAGGCCGAGCTTTTTATTTCCAGCTGATGCAAGACTTTGGCTGGAGTTTCTCTTCTTAATTCTTCTACATTTTCAGCTCCAGCACTGTAAAGTGTTACTGCCTCTTAGGACTGAAAGCTGGCTTTTGCAGCAAGCAGTATCTTGCGGCAAGCAGAAATTACTGGCCTGAATGTTATGACTTTGCTCTTGTGCTTTGCCTCTGGAGCTTGTTTTACTGCTTTGAAAGCCCAGTTCCACAGCAGAAGGGGAGGTGTTTGAAAATAACACATGTTCAGCTTAGCTATTCCAGTACATTGGCGAGCTGTAAACCTGATCTTAGGGACTCGCTCCTGGAGCATCGTTCCCTCAAGCTGGACTCTGAAGAGCCAAGGCAGGCGGCAGCTTTTGTTCTATCAGATGCTGGAGTTCTGGTAGGGGACACCATGCTGTGGCTTCCCTCTTTCAGCAGGATAAGCCTTTCTCCGTTGGCTTTGCTTGCTGTGGGTGTTCAGACCTGAACTCGTTCAGATTTTTCCTTCCAGAGGGAGAGTAGACCCTCTGAAACCCAATGTTTATGCAGCTGCTGCTATTCAGTACCTCCTCAGCAACATAAAACCCGTCACTCCTGATTAATATTATGCCTCTATCAGTAAGAGCAGCATCCTGTTTGCCGTCTGCTGGGAGCCGAGAGTGTTCAGAGAATTTCCACAGCAACTCCTCAGTCTTTTCCCTGCACTGGCGTGGGCTGCAGCACCTTTTCATGTAGGAGACGTTCAGTCTCTTTATTTTCACCTGCAAGGCTCATTATTCAGTGTTTATCTTCAGCGAGCAGCATTTGCCATCTATTAACTGAGCAGCTTCAGGGGCAGTGAGTGTAGGGGGAAGAGCTGCTGGCCACGTGGTCCAGGACTGCTTCACGTCGAGGGAAGGGATGGAGACGTCTGCCTTCCCTGGAATTACAGCCCCTTTCCTGCACTGGGACAACGGGAACAAACACGTGCCAGGTCGCTACGTTACTGTGGTGCTCCGTGTGTTGGGTTCTGCACAGAGCAAGCCTGAAACCCCCCTATAATCTCTTTTTTTCCCCTCTCTCTCTTTTTTTTTTTTTTTTTTTTTTTTTTTTTGCCTCTTGCTCTTTTTGTTTGTTTTAATTTCTTTGACTGCTAATCTCATCTCTCTCCTCCTTTCGTGAAACTGTGACAAGGTCTCCATAAAAACCATTACAGAAAGAGAGGCCTGTTCTCAGTAAAGCCATTAATGATGTGGAGCTTTTCTCCAGCGATACACTGGAAGCTGTTTCAGCAAGGAGGCTAAGCTTCTGGAATTGTTTTTCAGTGGTGTTTTGTCTTCTCTTTCCTGTTTCAGTGCTGCAGGCTCCTGGGGCTGTGGGTGCACAGAAACCACAGACACAGTATCTAATACCAGACTTTTTGTATCGCTTTGTACTGAACTGCTTTTTTTTTTGTGGTTGTTAGGGTAGACCAGATGATTTAAGTACTTGTCCCAAGCCCTGATGCTAGTCATTTAGCTACAGAGCTGTTCTAAAAATCATTTATTTCTTCCCTTTTAATCACCCTTTTGCTGCTCAGCTCTTGTTTTCTATCAGTAAATAATTTGGTGCAAAGTGTTCTACTGTCTTTCTTGAGAGCTGCTGAGCCAGTTCCTGCCCCTTTTTTCCACACCCTTGGCTGCTGTTGTTGCTTCAGGTCTCTTATCACACCTGCAAACACTCCAGCTAGCAGCACACATGCTTCTCTGCCTTGCAGAATTGACTTTGTATAAAGTATTTTTTCTTGTGGGATTGGGCCTAATTTTGAGTTTTCTGTCATATTCTGTTCATTGGCCAAGAACTTGGGCCAACTTCCTTCCTTGCAAAAGAAAGCTCCTTTTCCAAGGGACGCATGAGAACTCACCAACTTTCCCCATGCTTCGGGATCAGGACCATCCACTGTGGTCCATGATCCGAGTGCTCCAGGCAGCCAGGCTGGCAGCGTCTGCTCCGGCAGCAAAAAGGAAACTGGATAGTTGTGATTAAAGAATAGACCAGGTTTGGAGGAGAATAGGGATGAGTATGGCTAGAGATTAGGTTTGCTTTGCTTGTCCTTCTGCTGTGTCCTTGTGGGCCTCGACAGGACCCGCTAACTCAATTCTAGCTGGTGCCTGAGGGGAGCAGCTAGGAAGAAGAGCTCTACTGGGCTTCCTTCCTTCTGCAGAAGCTGTCACAAATTAATTCCGGCAGAAGACAGGGAGAAGATGAGTACAAACTTCACAAATTGGAAAGTGGGGAAGGAAATCCCACAGCTTATGAAGGAGTTATTTCCCTTATTGTAGTTTATCATGGTATTTGAAATCCCATTAACCTACAGTACGACGCGTCTGCTCTCCTGGACTGAGCCCAGCCTCCCCAGTTAGCTGCTGTCATGAAGGGATGTGAAAAATGGAGGCAAACGAGCAGAAGCCAAGGAGAGGAGGCTGCAGAGCAGGAAGGGGCTCCGAGCTTCCAGGCACTTCCATATACACCCCGTGCTTAGACGCTGCCTTCTAAAAACAAAAGCAGGAGAAACAAAAAAGGGAAGAAAAAATCCATATTAATCCTTTGAATCTGTATTCACCTCCTGTGAGTGAATGAGAGTTTTTAAAAATATATCTTTTGTCTCATTTTTCTTTAGCATGGAAAGTAAATTTTTGGTGAGGAACTTGAAAGACTTTATCAGTTTTTCTCCTTCTCTGGAGAACAAAGTGCTCTTTCGTCAGACCTTTTATAACTTTAAATGCGAAGCTCTCTCCCAGCATCATCACTTCTGAAGAGACAATAAAAGCCAGTGCTAATGCTGTCATTTCTCACACCTCTTGCTGCTCCCTCTGAAATCATATTTGTTTATATTCTGCAGGTCTTACGACAGAAAAAGTGGTCAAACTGTTGAGTTCTTGTACTGTGGGGTATGGCAAAGCAGAGAGCATTTAGGCATTAGCACATTTTAGAGGGATGGTGATAGCTGTGCAGAACCTGATGTTTCTGAATCTATAAATAAAAGTAATATATTAAAAAAAAAAAAAAAAAGAACTTTACTAAAGACTTGTGGCAACAGCTGAAGGACCTTTTCAGCTGGAACAAATCTGAACTTTTCCTTTCTACTGTCAAACTGCAACCCCAGTAAATCCTAAATGTTTTCTGTGGATTTAGTGACTGGGTAGAGTTACAGTAACTCAAAAGAAATTCGTGTCCTTGCCAATGCCTATTAGTCACACTTGCTGGAATTCTCTCTGCTCTGCTCCTAACACCATCTCAATGCCATCTGGATCCCTTAATAGCGTCTTCCCAACACATGCATTTTCTGCTCCATTCAGTAGTTTGCTGTTCAGCAATAGGTTTTCCACATGGCCATGTCCTCGCTGCAGATGGGGCCTCTGCAAGACCAGCCCTCTTCGCCGATGCCCACCCTGTTCTACAGGCCATCACGTCCCACCTCTGAGAGCATTAAAAACCAACAAAAATGGATGAAGGGGCAACGGTGGGTTAACTCACTGGAGAAGTGTGGAGCGACACTTTTGGAAGTGCCTGGATGCTGTTGAAATTTGTGCCCTCTTCCTTTCTTCTATCTCATCTCTTCCTTTCTAAAGTAGGAGCAGTCTAGAGAGTTTGCCTGGAAGACTGGCTGCACATGGGGTGATACCTCTCATTGTCACAGATGTCATTTCAGTTAAAAGGGTCTACTGAAACTGCAGGGTGTTTTTTTTTGTTGTTGTTGTTGTTTGTTTGTTTTGTTTTGGGGTTTTTTTTGGTCGTTTTTGTTGTTCCCACCAGTTTGGGACAGTGAAATATGTGGTGGTTATGATATAAAACTCAGTTTGGGGGAAATGGGAAAATCCACCATTTGGAGCAAATACAAATTTATCTGTTCTTGCACAGGATTTGATGTTGCAAAAGCCTGCTGAGACTACTTGATTAACCTTGTGCCTTTGGAGGCTTCTCCGTGGGTTAAGTTGTCTGCCTTTGATGCAGGAAAAGCCTTCCAGAAATTTGAAGAGATCTTTCCCAGAGTTTGTTTTGAAACCTCTGCACATAGAATAAGTTGGTAGATTTTCCAGAAATCAATCCAAACGTTTTTCTCTTTATCACTGAAGTTCAGAATGGTCTCAATCCTTTATAAACTAACGGGTGTTTCTTCCTGCCTTGTGTCATGGTTAAAATGAGCCCCAACATTCACACCAGGCAAAACATTAAATTGAGAGCTGATTATACGGTACCCAGATCTTTCTTTACTTTTTGTTGTTCTCAAGTGAATTTGTCTTGGATTGTTCTTCCTGCTTGAAAGCAACTTTCATTTGTAGCAAGTTGAGGCATGCAAATTGGTGATAAAATAGGCATTACGTTTCTCACTGTGGATGTCCCCGGCTAGCGGGAGGACAAGGCTGCGCCGAGGCAGCACCGAGCTGGCCCTGTACCTGAATTTACTTAGATGAAAAATTCAAGCGCCAAGCAAGCAAATATTTTTCAGTATTTGACTGCCGTATCTTAACCACCAGCTGCAAATGCTTTGCTGTGTTTATATATAGCCAGGATTTCCCTCTGCTTCTCTCGCTTAACCGCTGGGAAGTGCTCCCCAGGGCCAGTAAGCCAAGACAGAATCCTGCGGGCAGTTTGCTAATGGTTCTTAGGGCTCTCCTGCTGGAGCTGCAGGACACTTAGCAGTGTTAAAAATAGGTTAGGAGTGGGGTAAGTAGTGAAAAGCACTGGCGAGTGCTGCAAAACCTCCCCGGTGCTGCCAGGAGGATGCGGGGATGTGCCCGGCTGTCAGGCCAGAGGAAGCGGAGCGGGAAGGGGCTGGGGTTGCAGGGTCCCCGCGGGTGGCTTCTCTGCCACCCTGTACAAATTGGGGTGCAGGTCGAGGTGTCCCAGGGGGGATACGGTGCAAAGAGCAGCTGCTGGCATGGATGAAAGTGCCAGCACTGTTCAAAGTAGACTGACTTTAGCCTCCCCTGATTCATTATGTCCCGAGCCCTTCGGAAGCGCCTTCCCGAGCGGGGTGCGCGTGGTTTCGGGGAGCAGTAAGGGATGCGGGTGCCGGCCTCCGCGCGGGGAGGGAGTTCCGTGGGCAGCCGGCCGAAACCTCGTGGCTTATGTGGGATGGCGGTTGGCAAGGAATTTGTCCGAAATTAAAATTCCGTGAGTCAAGCAGGTCCAAAGCGCCCATGAGCGTCGCCGTGTCCGGTGCTGCCCTCGCGGAGCTGCCCGGCTGCTCCTCCGTGGGGGAGGCTGCGTCTCTGCCCCGGCCGGCTCCGCAATCCATTTAGAAGCACACAGCTAAAAGCATTAATTCCACTTTGAATTTCCTTTTTTTTTTTTTTTTTTTTTCCCCCCTCCACATTTTCAGTCTTCTACTTCTTCAATACCCTCCATCCCTCACTAGCTTTGTGTCTCCTCTGGAAATTATTGATGATCCTTTTTAATGGCCTAGACAATGCTAAAAGCCATTTCTGTGTGTTTTAGAAGCTTCCAAGAATGAAAAAAAGATACTTTATAATATCTGAAAATTGCCAGCAGGGGTCAGGCTTACAAATAATTTAAGCAATTCAAGCTACATATTTATAAAGCAGACATTTTTATGCTGAACATGTTGAAGTTCAACCAACTTCTCTGGAAAAGTTTTGCAAGTTTTCCCTCTTATGTGTCTAATCAATAGGAGAGGTGGCTTTGGAGCTGCACCTGAATATTCTGCTGCATGATAATTTCTGAACTGGCAGATGGGCATATTGTTTATTCTCATGGTACAAGGATTTTCAGCTTAATTTGGATCATTTTGAAAGTGGATATTATCAAGAGAATATTAAAAATATTCTAGAAAATGGTCCTGAGAAAATCAGATGCCAAGATCAGTGTTAATATGCATTAGTTGCACTGTTAATCACAAGAAGTTAAAATGCAGAAGATGAGGTTCTTGAAGCAACATGAAGGTTTTTGTGCTCTGTATTTAAATGCAAGCAGAAATGTTCTGCTGCACGTTTTAAAATAATTTGTCATGCCTAGCAAGTCTGCCAGAATCCTCTGAAGGATTCAGCCATCGTTTGGCTAAAGCTGATATGGCTGATATTGTATATTTGACTTTTCAAAGAGCTTTCAGCCAAAGGTCTTAAAGAAGCTTTTTCTGACAGGATAAAGAAGGTTCTTTGTGAGAATATAAAATCCCCCCAGGGTTGGATGTCCCAGTGTGCTCTGTGCGGTGATGGTCTGCAGAGAAGCACGTGAACAGGACAAACCTACTGTGGTACCCTGCCAGGAAGGGCTCTCAACCTCTTGTGGATCATCTCAAGCACCTTCTGAGCCAGGGACAATATCTTTGTGTTTCATAAAATATGCTGTAGCTTCCTTCCATTGACTTGTGTTTATGTTAGTTTATGTTACGGAAAGTTAAATGTAGAAAATCAAAGAATAAATAATAAATCCTCACAATATAGAGAGTTTTCCAGTAGGTCCAAGAATAGTTTTTGTTGGAAACTTGTCCAACACAGAGAGAAATTTGTGCATAGGATAGAAATTGGGAAGAAAACAGAATACTTCATGGTAGTACTGAATATATCTGAGTACTGTGTGCAGATCTGACTTTCCCCATAATCAAAAGTCTATATAAAACTTGCAGAATGACAAAGAAGGGCAATAAAGTTAAGGAGAAATATGGAAAAGCCTTGATGGGAGAAAAGACTAAATTGAGATTCTTCAGGAAATAACAGAAGGGGCCTGTAAAGTGGTAGTGGATAAGGGGAGTATAGAACAATTATTCACAACTTTTCATTGCAGAACTATCAGGCACTCAGTAAAATAATCGCATGTGAAGTATAAAACAAAATGAACTAATTTTTCATACAGCGCATAATTAAATTGTGGAACTTTCTGCCAAGGAATGTTGTGAAGGCCAAAAGTATAAATCAGATCAAAAGAGATTTGACACATTCATGGAGATTTTAGCTGTTGGTGATTATTAAACATGATGGTCCAAACTCAGTCTCTGGTTCAGGTGCTTTCTCATTTGAATTTGCTGTATACTGAAGTGGTCTATTTTAATTATACATTCTTTTAATCTTGTGTTAATCATATAATGTTGTATCTTTTAATCATATGTTTTAATTATCTCATTACTATAGCCTTGTGATACTTAACACAGGAAGAACCTGCCAGTGTTTGTGTTTCCATATTATACTTGATTTGTGCGGTGGGACGTAGCATTTATTACCTCTCCTTTCCTCTAGGCTCAAAATTGAAGAGCTGGAAACCGAACGCAGCAAGCTGGAAGAGGAGAACAGAGCTCTGGAAATGAAGCTGGAGAAGCTCACTCTGCAGGTAGGAAACGCAGCAGGTCGGAAAGGCTGGAGAACCTGACACGGTCCGTTCACCAGAGCTGTTCTGCTGGATGTGGCAGAGGGGACCTCCCGGCGCTGCTCTGCTCAGGCTGGGCAAGGCCGCTCTGGGAGGCGCGTGCAAGGTGCACCCGCTCACCTTGCCTTTGCTTCAGCGTGTTACGGATGTGCTTTGGTGTCAGGTTCGGTCACGTGAGAACAGTTGCCCTTTTCCAATACATTTGTCTGGAACCTCTTCTTTTTCATTTTCAGAACCTTAAAAATCATTCTGTGTTAGAAAACTCCCCTGCCATAAATCATCACTTTGCAAATTCATTCATTGCAAAGCAGATGCCTAGACCGGGCTTATCAACCAGTAGTAGATAAGAAAATTTGAGGTCTGTCTGTTGTAAAAACTCCATTGCTGTTATCAATAAGAGAGACAAGGACTTCCAATTTGTGTCCTCATTAGGTACAAGTTTTCCAAGCCATGAAGCATCAGTGCTGTTGAGAAGATGACATGACAGCATCTGTAGACCACAGAAAGGGAGGGAGAAGTTGTGGAATCAGCAGGGTGAAAGGGTGTGTTGCTTTTGCTGTCTTAATGTAGGCACGTTCATGATTCTTTTGCTGAGGTAGATGCTGTCCTATATGTCAGGAGATCTTCAGATTTTCCTTCTAGTTACATCAGTGAATTTGCCCCCTCGCTGAGGGCGGAGGGGAAGCTGGCAGCAGTCTGGGGGACTGTGCTCAGGCTGCCATCATTTTGGTAATGTCTTCCATGTGCAGAGTTGCTTCAGGCTTTTCAAATATTTCCTGTTTGAGAGGTGAGCAGGAGCTTGAGCCTGTTTGTTTAATCGAAGCCCACCCAGCCCTGAGTTGTGTTATCTCTCCCTTCTGTTCTCTCTGGTACGCTGAACAATCCAACGTTGTAGCATTTCATTCTCTTAATTTTTTTTTATTTCTCATTCTTGCTTTTTTTTTGCTTTTTTTTTTCTTTTTTTTCGTTTTTGTGTGAATTGTTTCATGGTAGAATACCTGCAGGTTTGAAATTACCCAGATTTCAGACAGACCATTGATTTTTATCTTGACACCTATTAGACACAAATCAAATTTTTTTTTTTTTTTTTAACTACCCATTCCTAGAGACAGGGGAGGTGACAGCTTAGATAAAGCAGGGAGCTAAGAGCTGCTGAGCCTCTCTGCTGAGCCACATTTAGTGTGAAACCTGTCACCCAGCTCCCCTTTAATTGGGTTGCAGCCATCAGGAGGAGATGAAAGCTTTGGGCTGGTGTTTGGATGCTCAGGTCTCCAACATACCCAAGAGCAGCTTTGGTTTCCAAACAGGTTACAGCTCACTCAGATCACATTTAATCTGTCATCATTGTTCCACAATAGCTCCTGATTTGCCAAGTAATCCTGACCAGAGAAGTTCCTGTTTTCTTGGTGATATCTAGACATGCTCTGCTTTGTTTGCTTGTATTGCTGAGACTATAATGTAGCTCTTCAGATATCAAATCCCAAACTTTTCAGAGCCCACCTTCAATGAGGAAAGGTCTGTACCCTTCAGTGTAGTCTTGCTTAATGTCTGCCTTCTCGTCACCTGTAGAGGAGCTCAGCAGCAGTTACCAATCTGCTAGCTGAGCTTTTTGAGTAGAAATGTAATATAGTGACAAATAGGGAGCAAAATGGGACCTTCGTGCTATGGTAGAGCTGCTTTTTGCCTGTGTAGGAAGGCTTGGGTGGCACAACGGCAATTGTACTGCTCACCCCAAAAGCTCCATAGTTCCTCACAGGATTCCCTGAGTGATTGTTCGTTAATGGTGCTCTCTCTTGCAAGCTGGTACTGTGCACGTCAGGGCGTTGTGGAGTGAGGTAGAGGAGAATAGGAAGGACTTGCAGTTAGAGCAGAGAAAAATGTTATGGGAGGGACGAGGTAACAGGAAGGTGCAGGAGAAGAAGGGAAGGAAAGGGGTCATCTTGCTTAGCAAGTCTGGGAAAGAGAAATCTGCCATAATGGCTAGTTAGCGAGCTGAATTAAGGTAATCGTGCCCTCACATCTGCTTTGCCAAAGCTGAGGACATGGCTTTAATTCTTTATTTGACCAGGAGGTCCCTCTACTCTTCTTTAGCTTCTCACTTCACTCTGTCTTAGTGAACTGGCTGCTAAAAATATCTCCAAAGTGGCAATGAATAAAGAGGAGAATGTATTACAGGAATATGTAAGTTGAATGCCAAGGTGTCAGTGTCAATCAGTGGTCAAAATTTCAGCCCTCCTTGGAGGGTAAAGCATCAACCTTCCCAATGAAACTTTGTGATTTTTTTTATTCACCTAGAGTATCAGATACTTTGACAGCCCAAGCTTAGAATGACTATTTCATAAGCGCACTGGAAATGATTTCTTAGAGCTCAAACCCATTAATTTAAGAATGAGCTTAGAAATTCACCTCTTCTATCAGTGCGGAGAAATATACTGAAAATGTTATCCATTCAGATAAGGTCGCATTGCAAATTTGACATACTGTTTTTTTTTCCCCATCTTTGAAAGGAATCATTGGGAAATGATGGGTTAAAATAACTTCTCTTTATCACAAAGGAGAAAAAAAGGCAAGACAGACTTTACATGTAGAAATAACAAGATTTTACTGAACAGAAAGACTGGAGGAAAATTACAAACATGGGAAAAGCATGGCACCAAATCAAAGAGAAGTGTAAGAGAAATAGGGAATGGCATCAGATGAGGTAGGGAAGATGATGTCTAACAGATATTTATCTGCAGTT
Source organism: Nothocercus julius (assembly GCA_013398735.1). NCBI lineage: Eukaryota > Metazoa > Chordata > Aves > Tinamiformes > Tinamidae > Nothocercus > Nothocercus julius. The sequence goes on along the minus strand of VZSV01000059.1, from coordinate 1,991,224 downwards.
CCTTCTTTTTAAAATAATAAACTATCTCTTGCTTCAATTATAGCTTCTAAGTGAAAGGTGCGTAGGAGGGGTATATGAAAGGTGAATTTTGAAGAAGAGGCAAGATTTAGAAATGAGGCTTTGGCTGCTCTTATGCCATGCTGAAGTCCATTTAGTTCATGAAGCCATGCGCAGTGAACAAAATCTAAGAGGATATGGCTAATCTTTGGTAACCCAGAGTTCAAAACTGTCCAGGCTTGAGAGTTTTGATGCGTAGAAAGGAATTCTGCTTTAAAAATGCCTCCTGTCACATCCTTTTGTACCTGAGTAGGGGCACATGGCTTTTGCCCATCTCTGCTCTGGCTACTTTCACAAAATGGGCCATTTTTGAACTACCTTGACCCCCTCTGACTGACCACAGGACGAGTGTGCACATTAAAAGGGACTTTTATGTTAGACAGGTATGAGATTTGTGCTCCCTGAGCTCAGTATTAGCAAGTAAAGAAATGGAGATATTGATGGCTATCTGCAGCAGCTTATATAGCATTTGACATCTCTTTGCATTCTCCCCTGGTGTGGGGACAGCCTGAATTATGGCTGGAGACACTTTCCACCTCCACAGCCCCCCTCTTCCAACACCTCTTGGCTCTTGACATCGAGCTGCAGGCTGCATTGATTTTCCTTCACTGGTATAAAGACTTTAGCATGGATATTACTCACTGGTCAGATGTTTACTACTAATAAAACCCTCAGATTGCTAATACACAAGAAGTGGTGGGATTGTAGAGAAATTATATCCTGCTGAGGGTGCTTCCCCCCTGCCATCACGCAGGACATTATCTTAAGGAAAACACTGCAACAGTGTCTCAGGAGAGGAATTCAATTAATATCTGAAAAGAGTAAGTTTAACCAGACAACTTTATCTGCTCACTCCCACCTGTCTCTCCTTCAATGAAATCAAAAGTTGATAGTCTTTAACCTAAGAAAACAAATGCACTGTTATTCCTTGGCTTACGCTGGGTGGAGTTGCCAAGATTTTAGTAAAGGGTTTGGTTTGTTGGGTTATCTGAAATAATCTGGACTGTCTTCCTGATTTGCTGGAGGAAAAGTGCAACTTGAGGCCTGGAGCAAAAGAAACGAATCAAATCAGTGCTTTTTGGGTAAAGTGGAAGGAAAGACTTGTGGAGAGGGTTCAATTAGCATTTCTTGCTGCTAGGAGCCTCGTGTTTACAGGCAAGCAAGCGGATGTGAAGTGTTCCTTATGCAAATACTACTCTCCTGCTTTTCCTGCTCTCCTCTGCTCTTGGTCTTGAAGGAGAAGAGATTCTTCAAGTTTGGCTGCTTCAAGGAAGATTGATTAAAGTCAGCTGCAGTTGGACTTAATTGGATCCATATGCTTGCAGAGGGAACAGGACTAGTTAGAGCTCCTCGCAATTAGTTCACAGCTGGTTGGTGAGGAAAATAAAGCTCCAGTTAGAGCTCAGAGAACTGGAGCTGTGCAGATAAAAGGTAGGGATATATATATATATATATATGTATATATATTTTTTAAACTAAGATGTGTTGAGGATTGGAAACTATAAGTTTCCAGTCTGATAATCAGGGGAGCACCTTCATCCCTTTGTATATCCGCATGTGTTTGTGTTTATGAGGCCAAATGGAAGAGGTTTTTCTTTTTTTCTGAGTAAAAGGAATCTCATGTGACTGGTGGTAGTCAAGGAAATGTGAACAGGGTCACAAAATGTAGGAGAAGATCTCGGGGACTAGGACAGATCCTACAGGGGTAGTTGGGCTGTGTGAAAGACTCACGGTTTGGCTCAAACTCTGGTCAGCCTTGGGCTTCTAGTCCCAGGAGCCAGGATAAGGGTGGCTTATTGTGGCCCACTCTTAGCTAGAGCTCTCCCAAGTAAAAGTCCCAGCTAAAACTGTGCATAAAAATGGGACCTTTAAGGCTGGGTGTAGTCTGGTAACACATGGTGTGGGAACACTCCTCAGAAGCAGCTCTGGCTGCTATTCAGCCTAAATTGTGACACTGGGAGGGAAGGAAGAGTCCACAAGGCACCTGGGAACTGCTGGGGAGCACCTCATGCCACCAGAGACGTTCGTGGCTAATTTGGCATGCCAGCATGGCTTTACTGGTATATCCTGAGATGTTTAGTAGTGTTTGTCCAGTAGTTGCAATTTTCCGTCTTTGCCATTGTTATGATCCCTTTTACAGCTTTTTCTTTTTTCCCTCTTTTCCTTGTAGTCTTTGCGACTGTCTTAGTCTCCCTCTTTCCTAGTGTTGTTTTTGAGGGACCAGCAGATGAGCACTGGGAGCTCATCTCTCCAAGCACAGATTCCTCTCTGTGATCCCCTATGGCAAGCAAGGAACTTTTCTCCTCTTTAAGCATTAATGACTCATTTTATAGTTAGATCTTTGGCGGCCAGGCAGTAACTAGCTTGAAGTTAAGAACCCGAAGCAAAGTTGAGGTCATTTAATAGTCTAACTGTTCATTATGTGACCAGTGAAGAATGATGAATGAATCATTTACACTGTTATAAAACTTAAAGGGACATTGTCAACCTTTCAAGGTTCCCTAATTGACCTCTCAAATGTTCATGAGTCTTCTTATTGGATTATCTGGATACCTTCCCTTTCACAAACTTCCTTTCTTTTTCTTTTCTGGCTTTGTGCATGCTGCAGCCCATTAGCCTCTGTGCCATGGCTTGCCCTCATTGCTGAAGTTTTTTAAGTAAGGGCTCGTTGGCTGGATTTGTGCAAACCGCTTTTATCTCTTCAATCAGGAATAACTTTTGGCAAGGCAAAAATTCCGTCACTGAAGGAACAGATTTTTGTGCAACTCAGAGGGATTTAATTACAAGATAGAATAGCTGAGAAAGTCCAGTGAGAGACTTGATAAAAATGAGATAAACTAAACCCGAAGTGCTGCTGGGTCTGCAGAAGGTCAGGCTGCCCCGCTCAGCCCTACACTGAGCTTCGTGGCCGTGTGTGGAAGAGGCCGTGGAGCAGAGCAGTCTGTGATCCTTCCTTCGGACTCGTGCTCAGTTTTGTCAGCATTACTGCTCATTTTTTACATACAAAGAGTCTCTTCTGTATCTGACAGCCTGCACCAAGCCCTTACTGGTGTCAGGAAGGGTGTAGCTGCTCAAGTATGTATCGGAGAGCGAGTACTTACTACCACTCTTTGGGTCATTCCATAGTTTTGCTCAAAACACTGAGTACTTTATGTGTGGAAAACGTCTGTGTCACCGTGGTTAAGTTTATACCATTTGCCAGTAATTATTGGCCCAATAACTCGAGTACAGCACAGGCATTTGACTTAGGGATTTGCATTCCCAATTATCAGCCTCACTGCAAATAGCTTTTGGGGCATTTGCAGCTACCTTGACACTTTCAGGAATCTCCCTGTGACCTAAATGCCTCTGTGTTCACCATAAGTGGGAAGCCTAGATATTCTGGGTAGTCATGCCTGGCAAATCAGAGCTGTGTGATGCCTCCCTAGAACCTTTGAGGCATCTGAGCGCGTGTGCCCAGCCCTGGCTGTGATTGCAACCGGGGCTGATTGAATCTGGCTACCGTGGAGAGCACGGGAGATACGATGTCACCCGCTGTAACAGGCAGTGATTAGAGAAGCGGCGCCGTCGTCACCGAGCGTGTACTGCGGTTGTTAGCATGAGCAAAAATCTCTGCTCTTACATCTTCCCTTCTGTTATTGCCTGAGCTAGTTAGGTTAAACGACGGTCAAGTCGCTTTGCTGGGTAGGTATCCCTGGTGTTCACAGCAGGCTGCTGAGGGCACAGGCTAAAGTCTCACCCAAGTGAATTCCAGGGAAAAGAACTACCTGCAAAATGCACCTAAAACATGTGCTGCCTAGAAGGATTATATCCATTATGTGAGAGAAAACTTCTGGATGTGCATGTGGGTTTCATACTGGAGAAAAATCCTAGACCTGGTATGAAGTGAAGGAAGGGAGCACCTGCTTTGCTCTGAGCTTTGAGGGTGGAGGTTATGTAAGTATTTGTGCGTGCTAATTCTGAATACATTGGAGTTCCTAGAATTAAGGGTAATAAGAAAATTTCCTTGGGATCAGCAAGGAGAAGAATAAAGATGCCATCAAGTCTTACATTTGTCATTAGGCAGCTCAAGGGGAAGCTGTTTCTTGGCCTCACCAGGCCTGATAAATATGCTGTGCAAAGTGTGTGTCCAATAAAACACAGACACGCACAGTTCAGGCTGGCTGATGTTTCTTAACATCAGAGACCAAGAGTGTGCAGATGTGCGTTTGTGCAGGGAAAAATTAACAACATGCCCTTTAAAAAATATTTTTAAATGAATTTGCACGCTGCATATTAATCACCTGAAGCTCTGGGTTTTGCTGCCAGAGCCAGTGCTGTTTATTTCATGCAGCGCCTTCCCCAAAGTTCTGCAGAAACTGATTAACATTTGCATAATACATTTAACGAGAAAAATCCATAAGAAATTCATTAATGTGCTCCTATCCCTGAAAATATCAGGAGTTGTGTTGCATCACACGGCTCATTTAATGAGTGGAAGGGAGGATGGGTGAGCACTGGCTTTCGCAGCAGCCTGGGAGCAGGGCAGAAGTCCCCACACTCAGTGCTATAGCTGCCTGAGCACGGAGAACTCGCTGCACTGCTGGAGTGAATGGGAGCTGGGGAGGCAGGATGGCCCCCAGAAAGGGCCCTGCTCCAGTTTTTCAGTGTATAAAATGGCCCCCCATAAGAACATGTAGTGGAAGACAGCAAAATAGAGGAAATAGGAATAGCAGCTGGGAAGGTCCTGTGCAAGGAGAAGGTTTCACAGGTTATGCAGAACCGCGTTGCTGGTGCAGGCCAAGCTGAGTAGCTAGACACAACCATTCTAAAAAGAGGCTTCACTTTTTAATGTCTCTAGTCTTATTTATAACAGCTCAAGGAGAAGAAAAAAAAAGTTTCAGGAAATGCTGAGAAGTGTGACGGTCCCTTTGTAGTTTTTGAGTTTTTTCTGTGTAGTCATTTGATGGCACAAATTAGTTTCCAATTGTTCTTTCTTCATTTCCTATTATTCTTCCGCTTCTTTGAATTCAATTGTGGTGTCACAAAGACAAAACAAAAATGTCGTTTAGAACCTTAGGGAAAACAACATTTGGAAAGGTTTGTTTACCAAAGCTTTGTGCTTCTCCTTGATTTCTATGAATAATCAAGGCCACGAGTCCACGTCCACGAGTCGCAGCGCTCTCCCTGCCTGGCGCCTAGTTTTTCAGTGCTGGTTATCATCCCAGCCTGTGTTTGATGACCCAGTTACTTCTGAGTTTTTGATAAAAAATAAAATAATAGATCAGGGTTTCTTGCTGCCCTTCTTTGTTGCTGCTTCTGTTCTGCTCTGGCTTTTTGCTGCTGGTCTATGAAAAGTTGGAGCCTTCTTCAACATTGTGTCCTCCTGATGAGGAGGCTGAAGTTGCAGCGCGGAGTTTTTCCTCTGCCGCTTGGTATGCAGCTCTGCGCCCTCTCTGCAAGGCGAAAGAAATGGAGCGGGAGTTCAGCTGTGTTTTTTTGTGGAGGAGAAGAGGAAAATCTGTCCATTTCGTGTGACTGTGAAGCATGGGCAGGGGTAGCGATGTTGCTAAAATACATGCGAGCGAAAGGGAAGATGCTCTGCGCTGGGCGGCTGGAGGGAAGGGCAGCGTTCTTCAGAGAAGCTCTTTCTCTTTATGTGCCAGGGGATCCAAATATGTGAGATGTTGATGCTTTTTGTGATGCATCCTAGGCACCTTTTCTCGGAATAGCCCGAGAAAAGGTATTCGAAGCAGGAGGCAGAGCAGTGCGGAAAGAAAGCAGTTTTCCCCCAAAGAACTTGATCAAAGAGCAGGAGGAGACCTTGGTGCTCCTGTCAGGGCGGCACGAGCAGCTTTGGGCCCTGGGCTGGAAGCGGAGCTGAGGATGTGGCGGAGGAGCTGGGCCGGCTGCAAGGAGTGCGTCAAACCAGCACTGGTGAGTGGGTCTGGGAGGTGCCCTGGGGCTCTGACACGTCTCCACTTACCCAAGCAGGGGGGTTGGCACATCAGGCACCCTTGCTTCTTCCCCTGATTAACATTTAAACTGGGTATATCCTTAAATAATACAGAAGCTGTGCCTGTTCCTTGCTTTTGGGACTTTTTTTTTTGTTTTTTTGGCAGAACATTCAAAGTGAAATAAAAATCCCCTGGAAGAAATACTGCACGTGCTGGACTCACCATAAGGCGTTCAGTCGAGATGATGACCTTTCAGAACAAAGATGCTGCTTTTGAAAGGGCCTTCGTTGTGCTCCTGGCTCTGGTGAGCAGCAGCATGAAGGCTGCACAGCACGGATGGTCTCCACAGAGATCCTCTCGTGTATTTTTGGTTGTCTTCCAGTAGATACATTCTTTTTCTCTGTGCAGTACTACCACAGTTGCAATCAGTAGTAATTATGGAAATTTTCTCATTTTTATGAGAAGGGGGAGGTAAAAAGCTGTTGGCAAAGCAATCTCTGTGAGGGAGCTGAGCTCTGGAACTGCTTTCCCTCCAGATCCATCACAGCTAGAGTTGCTGACCATGAGGACATTTCCTTAGAAGTGTGGGATTGGAGTTTATAGTTGATATGTTCAGTGTGCACGATGAGGTGTATTGGAACTGTTATGGTTAATATTACAGCGGTGAGATCGCTTGAACAAGTGCAACAGCAGTGGATTTAATTACATATATATGTAAGTATGTTTGTACACAGTTGTATTTACATGCAGACATAATTAGATACATGTGCGCTCAATGGAGAACGTCACCCAGATTATTTCAACACAGTCACACTGGAGAGCGGTCGGAGGACCTGGAAGGCAGCGGAGCAGCGAGGGATGTTGCTGTAAAGAGGGAGGAAGAGATGGAGGGTGCAGCCTGCAGGTGCTTCCCTGGACAGGCTGTAGCCATGGCATGTAGCCAGAGTTGTCAGTTTGTTCCTTTAAGACTCACAGAATTTGGGATAAAGCAGGTAGCAATATCACAGACCATCATTACGGTCCTTTTTGGATGGGTTGTGGGGGAGGAATAGCTGTTGTATAAAATACTAAACATTTTACCTGCTGCTGCCTAGTGGTTGTGTTGTGGTGTCACGTAGAGACTGACTTCAAGACCCAGGTAAGCTGAGGGATTGAATGTACAATGTTGAGCTTTGCTGCTTTCCCAGAGTCTCTGATATCTTCTGAGTGGGATGCTGCTGTTACTAGTACTCGCTTACAAGGCAGATTTACCTTTTTATCTGGAGATTTTTACGTGGAGCCTTCTCTTGGACTCCCGGTTCCCATGGGGAGGAACTGGAGACCCTGCAAAAAGCCCCGCTGCCTGGTGTGCTCCCCCTTGATCCCCTTGTCATCCCTGGCTACCCCAGCTCCATGCCCATCCTGTTTCCCTTGATACACTTTGCAGAGGATCAAAAAGAGCCTGAGCCTTTTAGGTGTGTGTGTGATGCTTCCAGGGCTGATACCCTTTTCTCAGTTTACTCAACAGTAGCTTGAAAAGTTATTACTGGGCAATGCTGCTCCTGAAGTGTTTATTTCTTTAGGCAGTCAGATCAAGATAATGTTGAATTCTCTGTTTGGAGTGGTTAACTCAAAGCCCTCCCCAATCCAGCAGGTTGCCCTGTAGCCGTTCCTCTTATGACTTCGGTTTATCCATAAATCTCTCGCATTCTTTTAAATCCCAAATGAAGAGATGACTCTCTCCAGCTGAAAAGATTTTGATGCTGCTTGAAGTCTCCTTGTGCTGCCAGGGAAAAAACAATTGAGCTTTGAGGTTGAACTGAGAGGCAGATAAGATCACCAGGAGATTTCCACAGCAAATGCAGAATATACTCTTCTCTAATGGATTCTTAGGCCTGTCTGACAAGTAATTGAATTGCTGGGGTAGGAAGGGACTGTTGGTTTTGAGTTTTTCATTTTTTTTTAGCTGCTGAGTTTTGTAAGGGTAGGAAGTGAAAGGTGGCTTCTCCGTGCGACCCAGGATGCCTGTCAGAGATAGGGGAAGCTAATTAAAATGTCACTATATGTACATGAGGGTGATGAGGCAGAAAGGGCTGATTGCTTCCTTGGTTCAGGGGACTCGCCCGTGTCTTTGCTTCTCCCTGTGTAATCTGCTGCAGCAAGTAGTTCACGCTTTGGGGGTAGAATGAGGCCACTGGGTAAATCTGGCCTCTTTCTCTCCGGCGTTCAGCGGAAAATAAATTAAAACCCTTTCTTGTTCTGCTGCAATTACGAAGGCAGTCCCACTCCAGCTGGGCAGCAGGGAGGATGCCGATTCCCGCCGCGCTGCCAGGACGGAGCTGCAGGAGACAGGTAAGTGCTGGGCTGTCCCAGCGGTCCCCACCGCCGGCTCCTCCGCGCAGCCACTTCGGGGGGCAGAGGCCAAGTGGCGGCCGCCTTTTCGCGTCCTCCTGTTTGAAAACACTGTGAGTCTCGATACGACAAGGGAGTGACACTGCAACGCCCCTTGACGCGGTCTTTGGGAACACGAGGATGGCAAAGAGGCGGTCCAAGGCCTGCATCATTCAAACCCACCGAACAACAGCAAACAGACAAAACAGGACGATCATCAGGGAAATTGCGATAATGATAATTAGAACACAGAGTGATTAAAGATAGTCAGTGCCCTGCTTTGGCAGGGCCTATGCACATTAACATAATAGGCCTCTTCCGTATGAAACGTGTGGTTTTTCAGCATTCAGTTTAACACTTTCGTGTGACTTACGGAGTTCACCGCTGAAACAGGCCTGCAGGTCCCCAGGAGCGCTGCGTGGTGTTTTTCGTCTCCTGTAACTGGCCACTGGAAGGACCAACTTGCTTCCTTTTGAGTCTGCTGATTATTGAAGGATAAAAGCAGTAGACCTAGAGTCCTTCCATAGTGCTTTGAAAGACAGCCAGATGTGAACTCCTAAGGTGAGCTCCTTCTGTTGTGCCTGATGACAAGGGATTTCCCTAACAAAACTCTCTCAAGTGTTTCAAAAATCTCTTTTTGTCTTCTCAAAGAGAATATATGAAGTTTCAGGAGACCTGACAGTGGTGGTCTCTTCTCAAAAGGACTTCTATGCATGTCTAATGCATAAAAAAAAGACCCCATCTGTTTGTCATTTGTATCCTGATACTTGGAGGACATCCCTACCAACCCTTCCATGTAGACTCCTCTTACAGTCTTTAGAAATCAAAGGAATTTAAGAGGTACCAGAAACTAGACATAGGAACACAATTACTGGTTTCGTAGCCCGATTGAATTTGGAGAAAATACTTGAATGTTGTTTCTTGCTGCTGTTTAAGCTTTCCCCTTGCTGTGTTGGGGAGCGCAATATCAGCACAGTTTTTCCTTTACAGAGCTGGGGATCACCCTGCCCCAGTACCCCCCCTCTGCTCCGGTGCCGCTGCCTGCTCAGTCCTTCCACTGCCCTAAGAAAGGGATGTAGCAGGAGAATTGCAGTCACCTGTGCAGCAAATAGGTAGAGACAGTTTCGGGTGGTTTTGTGTCTTGTGGGTTATTTTCTCTCCCCTCCCGAATCTACCTCGAATGAAATTCCTGCCCTCCTTTGGGCTGGGCAATCAGCAGATACCATCTGGGCCTGGAAGGAGGTGCCTGGAGCCCAGGAGCCGGGCGGGCAGGAGGAATGTGGCAGAATAAGATTCATTAGGGATCAGATTCAAAAACTGTAAAATGATGGGAAGTTTATGATCAAAGGCTTACTTCGAACATTTTAATGACACAGTTATTTAATCCATTTAAAGCAGATAGATAAGCAGTTAAGTGAAATCTGCATCAGTCGTCGTCTTTCTGAGCTGTTTATGAACCTGTTAGGGGCTGCAGATCACTGTGCAAGGCACAGGATGGATGACAGCTCCAGTAATTGAATAGCACGGAATGGGCTACCAAGGTTTATATGCCAATTTACATACAGGGTCAGTAAAACTTGATGCAAAGGCTTAGGATTTGCCTTAGGAACATATGTGGGTGAATGTGCATGCTAGCAACAAGAGAACGGGGCAGGGGAGAGGGCGGAACTGCTGGAAGGCCTTTGTGTGCGGAGTTACCCCATTCCCGGCGGGTGCGTCTCCTCCAAGCAGCATCAAAGCAAGCTGGCGTAGCGACGGGCCCTGACACGGAGCCACCGTCTCATCTGCCGCAGCAACCGTAAATGTAAAAAACTCCCCGGTGAGCGGGGCACAAAAGTGGTTTCTCGTGTTTTCCGTCCGCTGCTGGGCTTGGCTGTGTCCGTCTCGGCTCGCCGGGCCAGCTGGCTTCTTTCCTGCCTTTCCTTGCCGGCCGCTAGCACCGGTGCTCGGGCGCCGGGCGGCGCTCGGCTCCGTGAGGGAGCAGAGCCGCTTTCCCTTGCGCTCGGAGCCGCGTGGGTGCTCCGAGGTACTTGAAACCAATTCCAGCGGAAGCCACCGGCCTGCACGTGGCTGGAGGTGCAGCTTTTATATATCTGAATTTCATCTCTGTGAAGAGCTGCGGTTCTGCCCTCCAACGCTGCTCTGCCAGCGCGGGCGCTCGCCGCGGGCAGCCGGCAGCTCCCCGAGCTCCTGCCGAGCAGCGGCGCCCGGCTCCGCTTCCCTGCAGCCCTCGCTGGGAGCGCAGGCAGCGCTGGCTCCTTCTCCCCCGCGACGCGCTGAGGCGGCCGGGCGACGGAGGCCGCACAGCGAGCGGCCTTCCTGTTCCCAGGCGTTTCCAGGCGCCTCAGGCCATCTTGTTTCCCGCTCGCGCAGAGCGTTGCCGGCCTGCAGCGCCGCTCATTAGTTTTAAAACAGGCAGGTGATGGATGGAGATTTCGGGAGGGCTTGGTAGGCGTGAGCGTGGCGGACGAGCGGCGTGGAGGATGAGTTCCCCCCTGCTCGTGCCGTGTTTCTGCTCGTCCCAGGAGGGATCTGCTCATGTCTGGCAACCACGGCTCCCGGGATCTCTGCTTGGGAACACGCGCTGGCCCTGCGTTCCCAGCCTGCCGCTCCGTGCCAGCTCCCTCTGCTTCCTGCGAGAGCTGCCAGTGGCTTTTCTTGTTTGAAAGTGGGTGGCTTGTCCACTTCCCAGGTCTTTTAAATCCCTGTGTTTCCTCAGCCACTGTTCTTTCCTGCGAGCTTGGGCTCTGAATACACGAGGTCTCACCTGCAAAGAGTAATATATGAACAGCTCCCGTCCCCCCTGCCCTCAGGTCTCTTTCCCCCTGAGGCTTCGTAGTAAATAAATTCCCTGCCCGGGTGATCCAACATTTGCCGACCATCTCACCCAGCAGAGCCAGGGCCCTGGATTTCACTGTTTTTGGGGGGAGGTGGGTGCTGGTAGCCCTTCATTTGGACTCAGCAACTGTCACATCTAGCAGCTTGGGGGAGAGAAGGGCCCGTTTGCATGGGGTTTAACTCGGTGCACAGCTGAGGTGGGAGCGCCGATCGCTTCGTACGGATGAGATTCAGAAAGCAAATCGGAGCTTGCAGTTGGTGCAGATCCATGTGGAACTCGTAAAATTGAATAGCGTTCACAGGTTCAACATGGACAAGCTTATTATGGATCCAGAGCAAGCAGGTGTGCATTGAGGACTTGGAGAAGTTTGGGATTTTGTCCCTTTTTTTTTGTATAGACAGCCATGTTAGTGTCTCTCTTAAGGTTCTTTAATGTGGGTTAGAATTGCTGGCACTGGCCAGGACATACTTGGAGGACCAAAGTAGAGTTTTCTGGGCAGAGTTTGTCCATTATAAGAAGACGAGTTTTGTAGTTGACCCCTGAAACAGGATTTCGTAGCAGACCAGCTCATGGTCCCAGTTTTCTGTCGGGACAGAACCATAATTACTCACCCATCTAAACCTCTGCTCGAAGGACATGAAGAACCACAGTCATATTTTATTACCGTGACATGGGTGCGCTAGGACAGCAATAATCTGAGATTGTGTGGGGTGAGTTACATTTGGAGCCCTCTTCCCTTCCGGGCAGTGTCCAGCCCGTCCCACGTCCCCTCTGGAGCCCTTCAGGACCCTGCAGTCTCCAAAGGGGCTCAGCACAACCACCCTGGGTGGCAGGGGAGGCCTTTAAAGGCAGCTGTGTGATATCGATGAGTGAACTGGCAGCAGGCTGAGCTGGGAGCACGAGAAATAGTTTATTAAGGCTCTGTCAGTTGAAGAAAGAAGAATGTGTGTGCAGAGCGTTTATTTTACTGGGAAAGGGTAATATGAGGTTTTTTTTTTGTTTGTTTGTTTTTTTGTATCAGTATGTTAAAATTGGCTCTCATCAGACATTGTTATGATAAATCTATTACACATCCTACACGTGTAGATACGTATGTATGTCAACTGTCACTGTGAAATTACTTGTTCTCTCAAATGAGTACTCATGGCTAAAAGAGGGCTGTGTACCAAGCAGTATTTCTATTTTGTCTGTTTTATTTTCTTGAGCTTTCGTATCTCATTTCATTCTCGTTTTTCTCGTCACCATCTCTCTGAGAGAGTGGAAATGCTCTAAGTAGCTTTGCTCCCTTCTGCTGCTTGAGACCCCCAGGATCACCCCCATCCCATGGAGCAACAGCACAGGCGCAAGTTGGTGCTGTGGGGCTCCTGCATGTGACGAGGCTTTTGCTGCAAAAATAAAGTAATAAAATAAAAATGCCACATTCCTAAGGACAGCGATGTGTCAAGACTGCAAGGGTAGAGTGATTTGGAAGGCAGGAAGAGTGGGTCAGGAGACGCAAGTAGGGGATAACTTGAGAGTTGTGGCAACAGAAATGGCACTGACTGATTTAAGACCCAGTGACGAAAGAAGATGGTCTGCAACAAACCTGCTGCTGTTTTTCTTTCTGTGCTCTAAACACCAAATAACCCTTTGATAAACTGTAGTTTTCTTATGAGATGGATTTCATCTATATGGATCAGCATGCATGCTTTTAAGTTTTCATTGCAACAGTGGAAAAGATATTTCCTTTAGGGAAAAAAGTGCAATCTCCATGGCTGTATCTGAAGTGTCATTCTTCTTTCCCATCAGCATTTGAGCGACTTTGCTGCTCTGAAATATTAAAATGAGCATAGATTTGAAAGTATTTTTATATTTAGAGGCACTGGTTCTAATATAATTTCTCTACAAATTAAAACTCTCCTTGAAAAAGATTAAACTGTCAGTGATAACATCTAGATTCTTGTTATGTCTAAGAGGAATAATTGCTGAAGTTACAGAATTGTCTGGAGGCTTAGAAAGGAAGAGGGGGAATTAACAGCATGAGAGGGAATGGGTATAGCTGTTGGATAGCATATATCTATCTATCTATCTATATATATATATATATATTTGAATTGCAGTAAGTGGAATGAGTTGAATTAAGAGGTTTATGGCCAGAAGAGTTTCCATTTAGTCTGATCCACTATGTAATGTGAAAAATACAGTTTTACCTGGAGAAATTTCTATCCAGTAACTTGTGGTTGCTTGACCGCCTGTTTTTAATACCAAATACTGATTTAAAGATACTAAGCAATAGAGAGTGCATTGGTTTCCCTGGTTAGCCATCCCTATTAAAAATGTATCGGATTTCCAGTTCAGTGACTTCCACACGAGCTATTGGGTTCTCCTGATGCTTTTGTTTGCTAGATTAAAGAACCATCCAGTGCTAGATATCCACCGAAGCCCCTGATCAAATTGCTTCAGCCGGCTCTGGAGTAAATGAAATAGTTTGATTTCCATTCATTTCTCATTGTCAGACGGGTTTTTTGGGCCATGAATAATTCATGGCAATCGTCTCGCAACTTTCCTTGAATTCCGAGCAGGCCTCGTCCGCGTGCGCGCCGGGCCGGCCGCGCGTTATCGCAGCAGTGGGCCCATCAGCGCTGCATTCAGAGACCAGCTCGTTTCTCCAGGCCCACTCAGTTTTCTACATGGGTGTGTGAAAGTTCTTGCTAGCCCCTTTTTTGTTTTCCTCTCACTGCATGCAATTGGAGGTAACCCATAGTTTTGAACCATGCCTGAAAGCCCCCTTCATAGGCATCATTTTCCAGAAAGTAGTAGTTTACTGTGTTGCATATATATATATATGTATATAAAATATAAAAAATACATACACATATAAAATATATATATTTATATATATAAAATACTCATGCATATATATATATGTGTGTATATGCATATATACATATATATTTGTGTATCCTGTGCTTTGGGATGTCTCATGATACATTTGAATCCAGGTGCAATGACTGTGCCCAGCACAATCTGTGCAGATTACAGAGCTAAATTTGCCATTTGCTACAGATCAACCTTTGTATTTTACTGAAAATTTCTAATTTTCTGACGTGTCCTACAGGAAAATGCTGCGTATTCTCAGCCCTCCACCAGAATTAACCAGAAGTTTTCACTTTCAGTTAATCGGCTTTTAGTCTCTTTAAGAAAGTGCTACCATTTTATTTTGTATTGTGATATTTCAGGGTTTTTTTATTTTATTTTATTTTTTTGGAAGAAAACGTGATTTTGATACTGAGGGAAATACGTTAAAGGATTCCCAGTCTGTTATGTCAACACGGTTATCTTAATTAAGTAGACTGGAAATCTCTTCACGTCTATTTGACAAGACCTGTTTTCCATGAAATTGTGTTACTTGCCTTTTATTTATTTATTTATTTTATTTTATTTTATTTTTTCTTTTAATGGAGCCATGATTCAGTCCCGCCTCAGGAGTTAAGGGGATTCAGTTTGCTGCATTCGGGAAGCTTCACGGGAAGCAAAGGAGGCAGCAGATAACTTGATCTGGACGGGACTGGCCGCTTAATCTCATTTTTCAGTCTTCACAGTCTATTTGCCAGCTATTGCTGTCTCATTCTGACCGTAGCAAAGGCGAAATGTGCTGATCGATCCTGCCAATGGGTGATTAGGAATTCGGCAGCCTCGGCAGGGCAGTGCATCTGATTCCGTGTTTTAAGTTGGGGAGGAAAGTAGGGAAGGAGTGATTAAGGGGCACCGAAATAATGGAAATAGATATTTCCTCTTAAGTGAAATGTAAACACTGGTGAGCTCCGCTAAGCAAGAAGATGGCCGAGATTTGTCCTCTTTTTACAGTGATTAGAGAAAGTATATTTTTTTTCCTGAAGACACTGACATCAAAACTGCTTTTCTTTTATCACCTCTCTTGATCTTTTTTTGTTGGCTATTGACCTGCTGGAGGATATAAACGTATAAATTCATGCAAGTGAGATTTTTATCTTTATTCTTGAGGCCACTTTTTGCTGGTTCAGGCAGATAGATTTGGAGGAGCTCAGCTATATTCAGTATCAGTTGCAGGCAGGAGCTGCTGCTTTTGGTCTTTACATCCCCTAGAGCATCAGAGGCTGTTTGGGGGTTCAGCCTGTGAAAGCAGCTCAATTAATGCCTTTCACTTGACATGAAAAAGTTATTCCCTTTGAAAGACTGTGGGCCTCTCAATATTGCAGTTAAAGTAGCAGTGTTGAAGAATGAGAAGCTCTTTGGAAATGAAACAGTAACTGAAATGTTTTGTTTGTTGAAAAGACATGATGGCTCCAGAGGTCTAACCAAGCAAAAATATATTCCTCCCTAGCAAATGAGATTTGATCCCTGACAGTCCGAGGCAGCAGTGTGCTTAAAGCACCATCCAAAAACGTGCGGCTGCTGAAGTGTGGAAAGGCTGCAAGTTTGCTCAGACTGGGCAAATAAACTGAAAAAGATGATACTTTCTGAAATGCAGCCCCTCTGTGTTTCTGAATTCTGGAGACACGCTTAGTGATTTCCCAGTACTTACGCCAGAAGAATAGAGTTTCTCTCCATTCACAATTCCCACTCCTGAAAGGGTTGTAATTCAGCTTGACGAACAGGCAAATGTTGATAAAATCACAGCCTGGATGTTATACAGCAGGAGGTACCGTGTTTAGAATGATGCTTTGTAGGGTCTTAACAGTTTATAGGTTGATCGGATGGTTGTAATTCTGGGAAAACCTGGCAGTAAAATTTGGAATCATTGCACCTCCACGTCTGTCTGCTAACGGTGCTTTAGTGCTTCAGTCCATTAGCATGGGGAAGTAAAACTGGTTTAATAAAATGCGAGCACAGGACAGTGGTATTTTAGAACATTAAGTCTTGCCTTGATGTGCAGACAGTTTTGTGTCCATCAAATATATTTTAGGGCAGCTTCGGATTGATTTCAGCTAAACTTTGTAGCAGCGTAAGCTTGAATAAAGAGGGTTTTTGTTGGAGATGGATGGAGGTGAGGCAGGTTTAGTATGCCGGCCGCGGCATCCTGCTAACAGGCTGGTGATTCCAAGATTATGTTCCTAAGCCTTTTCCCATATTTTTGGTTCATATTTCATTCTGGAAGAAACTGTTTGAAATACAAGGTCAGCTAGAGGCTGTAGTTGAAGCATTGCTGGCAACCAAGAGCTATTTTTCCCCAGCAGAAGCCAAAAAAGTATATTTAAACAAATAACTACACTACTCGAAGCCCCCGCCTGGAGAGTCTCACGCCGGCTGTGTCACCTCGTGGTATAAGATGCTGGCGGTGGGGAGATGTAGCTAATGTCACCTACAGAGGTGTAGCAGAAATCAAAAAACCTGCCTTCATGTTGGAAAAGTCTCCATGTGTGAGTGCTGAAGAGTTTAAGCTTATTTAGCTGTGGAACTTTTCTCTCTAGACAAGGCCCAGGTAGGTCCCTCGTGTGGTGTGCGTGACATGGCTGCCCTCCTCTCCCTTCTGGTCCTTTGTACCCTGCTACATTACAGCTCGAAATCCCCTTTCTCAGCCCAGGAATTTATTCACGGATGGCAATTTTCTGGGTCTCATTAATACGGCAGCCAAGGCAGAACAAGCTACCTGCTTCTCAGGCCATACGTAGCTGGAGAGGAGTATTGATTTAGTTTTAAGGCGATGTCATTTATAAATATGCATGAGGATTTAGGGTTGTTTGACAGTGCTTTTTAATTCTCCTTGCGTTGCTGACTCTTCTAGTGGAGGACTTCTTTGTATGCAGAGCAGGCTGAGTGTGACAGCCCTGCTCTCGCTGCCCAGGACCTCTACAGGGCTTGGCAATCCCAAGCCCGCTGAAACTTTGAACGTTCAATGAGTAAAAGGACGCAGAGCAGCTCCCTGCTCTCTGGCAACCAAAGGAGCAAAGTCCATCTCCCCTGGGAAAATGGGTAAGGAAACCTGGGACCAAAAGGCAGTTATCTCCATTCAGGGAGAAGGAAGGGGAACGGTGGTGCCTCCGCTTACTCCTCAAGAAGGGGCAAAGAGTCCAGGATCCTGCGGCTGGCTTAAGTATAAGACCCATCTGGTCAAATGGCAAAAAGGGCAGGAAAAGCCAACAGTGAGTTTGCCCCGAGGAGCTGGAAGCGAATGTACCCTCTGAATCTATATTAGGATGTTTGAGCTACTCCGATCTTTTCCTTGAGAAGGAGCAGAGCAAACAGAAGAGGATTCTTGCATATTCAACACATTGAAGTGAAACCGTAGTGACTCCTTCCAGTGAATAATGTAGATCACTACATGGATAATTAAAAAACTGTATGTGTATATAGATTCCTATGGGGTGCTGGAAGCTCCCTCCTTGCTCTCTCACTTCTCTCTCCAACCAGTTATCCATTGCCAGAAGAATTCCCTCCTGGTGCCTTGTTAGGTCCCCTTGGTGGTGGGGACCATCAGCTCATCCCACGGGGGATGCTGCACCAAGGCAAACACTGCATCACTGAGAAAAGTGTTTGTGTGAGAAAAATAAAAAAAGGGGTGGTTCTGTGCCTTTGGTTTCCTCAGTGTGTTACAGGAACATGTTGCATTTTGTTTTTCTCGTTTTTCCTGTTCTACTTGGCCCAAGCAGAAGGCAGGTGGGAGGCGATAACCCCTCGCGGTGCCTTGTTTTGTGCTGCTCAGCTTGGTGCTAGTTGCTTCATTGAAAGAGTTTGCAGTGGAGCTTGTTTATCCTGGAGCTCCTTTGCTATAAAACCCACTCAGAGGCTGTCCGACTGTTCAGAGAGGCTGTCAGCAATGAGTTCCCCGACCCATTTGCGACTGTCGCAGTCTGTGTGTGAGGTGATGGGCACTTGACCCGCTCTCGGAGCAGAACGGCTCCCCGCGCGATGCAGTCGCTTGATGACAGTGGCTGCTTCTGCGCCACGTCCAAGACGCCGTCAGGACCTTCCCCGGGAGGCAGTGAAGTTGTTCAGGGGTTGCTTCATACCCTGGCAGGCCGGAGTTAAGCGTGCAAGAACATATAACAGTGCTTTCATATGCATTAAATTACAGGATCAGAATGTCCTGGTGTGTTTGAAGAGTTCAGGAAATTTCGCATCATCGTGCTGTGGTGGATGGCTTTAGTAACCAACCAGTACAATGTGCTTGCTCTGCAAGTAATGGGATTGGCATCTCCTCCAGCTTTGCTTACTTTTCAGGCTTAAATATGCTCAGCTGAACTTTGATGCAGGCTGCCATCAGATCATTAAGATGGTGAATTCTTGCATCATTTTTATTCATGCGTCTTTATATACGACACTATTTTAAAAATACCTGTAGAGGTTTTGCTCATTCATAATTAGATGTCTTAACTGGAAAAATCTTATTACATTGCAATTTTACTTTCCTTTAAGAAGACATCAAATCTTGAAAGGGGAAGCTCTGGTATCATGCTTCCCTCTAATTCTTCCCTTCATATTTGAATAATGAGGGTTCCAGGCTAGCACAGCGGATTTGCGCTTCTTTCTCCTCCGGGATCTCCCCTTGAAATCCCATCTGAATTCGTTCCAAAACAGAGCTTTATAGGGAAATGCAGAATTACTGAAACGTTAAAGGAAGATTTATAGAGCCCTGTTGGGAGGGAGAGCTTTCACCGGCTGAACATCTGGTTTGGAGTCAAAGCTGGGAAAAAAACTCGCTTTGAGTATCTCTATCTTTGTGGTCTGTTTGTACAGTCTCTTTACGTGCACGTTGCATGCACATTAAGAAAACAGCAGAGCAGCAAAGCAGTAGTTAATTTTTTTTTTAAATCATATATACTTCTTTAGAAAACCTAGATTTGACCTGACATTTCTCAGCATTATTATCCAAAGGTGACTTCATTTGTATGGGAAACTTGACAAAATATTGTATGAAATTTGACTCTGTGAGAACCAGCATTTCTTACTGTGAAGTTAATTCTTCCTGTGAAGAAGAACTTTTAAAACTCAAGCTATCAGCTCTTTGGGGCTCCTTTCTAAATCTGTGTGCTTCTGTTTCAGTGTCTCTGTGAGATGTTTTTGAACCACCGCAGGTTTCCAGCATGGTATCAGAGCATAAATAACAGCAGCTTCTTATGGGCTTTATATTCTGGCAAGACAGGAATCCCTGACTTGAAAAAAACAACCCAGTGTAGAGCCCCTGGAATTGGAAGATGTAAAAGGTAACAAGCCGTCTTAGAAAGAACTGTGATTTCTCTCAGAGAAAAAGGAAAGACCAACAATCAAAATGGGCAGTAAACATTTGAATGCATTTTTTTCCTTCAATATTAGCCCAACTGTGTGTCATCTGACATCTAGCTGTCCCTGCCCTTAACTTCTTGTCATGATGTTGCATGCCCGACCTCATCTGCACGCCGTACTCCACGCAAATCCGTCTTGCATCCTCCAGGGGAATATTGCATCTGGAAGTGGGTAGAGAGAAAAGATCTGCTTTTTACAACTACACCTAAAGGGTTTCAGCTCCACTGGTGAAACTTTTTTTTTTTTTTTTTAAACTTGCATTGCAGCAGTGCCCAAAATATGTTAACTTGTACTGAAAGATATGGTCTGGTACGAGAGTAGTACAATTAGGGTGATTAGAGCCTCTGTTTGTGATACATCCCAACTCCGACTGCTTCTCTGCCTCATTGCTAATTTGCTGTAGATGCTGCGGTAAAAAGACGGCCATAGGGATGAATATCAATGAGTCTGGGTCGTCTGGCCTTGCAAATCAGCACAGGAAGGAAAATCCGAAGCGGTAAATCCAAGATGATGTGGGAGTCTTTTTGGAAGGAGGAGCTGATCAAGGTGTTGAAGGTGGCATTACTGACAGACTCGATAAGGTAATGAGCAAAAAATGAGGACGTGTCATTGCATGTGAGGGCAGGAATCTGAACCCTGATGTGTTGGAGAGAGGTGGGAACTGTAGAGGGAATATTGGGGGATGAAGAGGCCTAACTCAGCCTGATGCAGAGATATCTTCAGCTCTGCTGCTCTGGGAATGGCATAATGTGTGTTTTCAGGAGGCCAAGAAGAGTTGCTTGAAGTGTCGTTTGAAGTGAATGGACGAGGGGTTGCACTGTCTGGGCAGAAGCAAAATCTTCATATTTTGGGGAAGAAGTAGCAGGAGTTGATCTAAGAACTGACTGAGAGAGGGGTGAAAGAGTGGCCCGAGTGCCAGGTTTCAGGGTTGTGTTTGCTGAAGATGCCCCCACCAGCATGATGGAGTGTGAAACGTGGGCAAGAAGACAAGGCCCCAGCCCAAGAGGTAATGGGAACGAGTGGTCCTCTCCCAGCATCTTCCCTGTTTTTTCAGCAGTTTCTGATTTCAAGTCCATGCATTCTGGCAAAGCCGTGCGGAGCAGGTGGTGCTTGTTGCGTATTTGTTAGCCTGCTTTGTCTCATCTTTGCAATCCCTTCTGTTCCAAGGGCTTCAAAGATCCCTCTGTGTAGTTATCTGCTGTAGCAGAGGGAGCTGGGCTTGGTCAGCAGGCTGTGCTGTGTGTGCTGGGTACAGAGGGAATTCTTTTGGATGCAGTTTACGCCGGGTTTTACTCTGATCACTTTAACAAGCCTGAGCAAAGAAACAAAAAGAATAAAACCAAGAAGCAGAATTTCCATTAAAATGGCATTTCCTGAGGAAGGATTAAGCTTTCAGACTGCCTAGTACAGTGCAGAGAAATGCCTCCCCTCTCCATGTATAGTAGAGAGCTGAATAACTGAATGGAAAAAAACAGAAGGCTAAAAAAATAACAGAGCTGATAGAGTCAAAATAAAAGAAAGGTAGATCGGGAGAAGTGCTCGCTTGTATGGCCAGCCTGCCTCTGTTTAATGAGCTGCTGCAACAAAAGCCATGATTGCTGGGGACTTTGCGTATGCCTTTCAGGTGACAAATCAAGTCTTTGCCTTCCCACTGCTTTTTTTCTCTCCATCCTAGGAGTAGAAATTTCCAGGGAGTATTGACGCAGGACTGAAAACAGATGATTTTGATGTAAATGTTATACTATTAAGTATAAACTCTATGACAAATACGTGCGAAGAAGGCATCTAATGATTTGTGACCTTTATGTAAGAGCCATCATTTCTCCTGCTCCTTCCTGTCCTGGCTCCCCCTGCCAGGTCTCCAGGGGTCTCCAGGTCTCATCTCCCCCGCAGGGAGACGGCAGCTGGCGGGGAAGGTTGGGCAGAAAGTCTCATCGGGTTCATGCTCTGCTGCTTCTCACAGTTAAGAGACTCATGTGTTACCAGTCAAGGGCCCTGGACATCCCCTGGCGTTCGTCTCCATTCCTCTCTGTGACCTCCAGGAGCTTCCACACATTTCTAGGATCTTTCCTTTAGCCAGGATCTTCATCGTCTTCTTTCCAGCCCCCTTTTGTTCCTGAGACCACTTGCTTCTGGAAGCCCTTCTTTTTGACACCAATTCTCCTTTCCGGAACCCCAAGCTCTCAGTATCCCCAGTCTAAACAGCCAGTGTGCAGAATCACAACACGCGATCGGTCTCCTAAGCGATAGTTGTCTTGCATCTCTTTAGTAATTGGAGGGTTCGGGACAAGCTGCTTCTGTTTAGCCCAGGCATTACCCACATCCACAGCCAGTCTGTATGGATAGCTAGCAAATAGCAGGCTTTTTGAGGGTTTAAAAGTTTGGTTTTGGACATTTACCCACACATGTGTACACCCAGTTATCCGTCACCTCCTAGCCTTCACATTTGAGATTTTTTTTTGCCTGCAACAGGTTCCAGATGGAGGCCAGAGCGTTCTCTGAGCAGCTGGGTACTTCTCACACACACCCTTCCACCATCCCTCTGCTTGCTGCTCTACCTTTTGGATCTGTCTTCAAGAAACTTCCCCATCTATCTCCTACAAATAGGTGCAATCATTATCTGGGATGCTCTTTCCAGATAACTATTGACCCATACTTCCTTCAAAGCTGATACCATCTACTAAGCTCCTTAGATTGTTCCTCTTTAAGTTCCCTGGTATTGAATAACACGACTCCGTCCAGGGACCTTGGAGATTTTTCGGTTAAGAAGTCAGCACAGAAACAACTTCCTCAGCGAGGAAAGCAGCAGTGTGTATCGCTTGTGTTTGGGTGGCGTTCGCTGTGCAGGAGAGCTGCACAAAAGAAGAAATGGTCCTTTCCTTGAAGAGCTTCCAATCGTGAGCCTTTTCTCAGCAGGGGCAGCGCAATCTGTTTCATTGCAAGCTAGTAGCGATTAAACTCAGCTGTCCATATGCTCCGCCAGAATTTATTGTACAGCTAAGAAATTCTAATCTTTTTAGGTTGATAGACATCAAAGCTATGAAAAAAGCAAGGAACACGTTGCGGCGCTTCAGATAAGAGCACGTCAGCCTCTGCTGTGGGTTTTGACCCCTTTGCTTTCTAACGCATTGGACAGGAAGAGCCTACGAGGATGTGAAGTCATCTGAAAATCCTTGACAATTCTTGCCGACTTTGTCATGACAACCACTGCCTCTCGGGGACTTGGGAATTTCCCTTCTTTAATTTCATTAGTGATGTTAGACCAACTTATTCACGATAGTTGGGACTATTCCCTTTGCTGCCAGCCCTACCTTCTAATTAAAATATCTGCAGTATGTGAATAGATCTTTAATGGAGTTGTTAAGCTCTGAATGTTTCATCAAATGTAAAATAGTCCACATGGTTTTAAGCACTTTATTCTTACCTGTGGGCCTGTGAAAGTGAGCTGAGTAGAGAGAAAAGCTTTTATGGCTCTTGGAGAAAAATATCCCTTAACTGGGACTAAGCAGTTTTCGAACAATCATGAAAAAAGATGCCAGAATAAGTTCAGCCCTTTTCAGGTGCTGTCACTGGCAGCTTTCATTATTCTTCTAAACAACTGCTTTTCTAAAGGAAAAGTTTCTGTTTTTCAGAGATTAAAGCATTCCTGTCCTCATTCATTGCTTTGTCACTTGACTGATTCTTCCCTAATGGGAAAACTACTTAGGAAGGTTTTTATTTTTAACATATAAACCAATGTACTGACTCTTTGTCAATAACATGAGTTTAAAAAAAATGACACGTAGCATGAGCACGATTATCTTTTCTGTGTGTTTTTTTTTTTTTTTTTCTTTTTGTGCTGGGACATGGAATTGAGAGGAAAGGCAGTAGCATCGCTTCAACTTTTAACCCTATTCTACATGGGAAATTGGCCCTGTTGCAAATTCCCCTCTCTCTAGTCTTTTGTCAATTTTTTTTTGCTAGCCAGAACCTTATTAAATAGTTCTTCCATGTCCCAGTGCATTCTAAGACTATATGGCATTAAGACAGTGTTTATCTGTTGTATCTGTGGTGGGTGTTTCATATAATCTTTGTGCGATGGAGGCAGAAATGGTGGTATTGACTCCATGGTCAATGGGAGTTTCCGTTGTGCACGTCCTGGTTCATGGAAGGCTGAGGACTGTGCATCTAAACAACATTATTTCACAATTTGTGGAACATATTAACAGGGAGAGGCCACAAATCACCTTTACAAAATGTCCTGTGCTTTTTGAGAGCACAAAAATGGTTTTGCTGCCTTAAGCACCAGATCAGCTAGTTAGCATCTTACTTTTCAGGACTGAATAATTCACTGTACTGCTAAGTGTCAACTGGACTTGGTTGCAATCAATCAAGGTATTTATTGCTTCCTTCTAAATCGAAGCTCTGCATACATTTTTCTGACAAATCTGAATTACTGGCTCAATGTTATTCCTTGAAAGAAGAATCAATGAATGCCAGGAGTTCACCCTAGTTCAAGTTATTTACTCTTCAGCATCTCTGCAATTGCCAAATTTCAAACGTGTTGGGAAAAACAGGGCAAGGGTGGGCGCTAAGCAGCCAGCCATAGTGTGTCATCTCTGCTCTGCGCCGCGTGCTGCTGCTGAGCCGGACAAAATTCCCGCACGCTTCCTGGAGGAGGTGGCGACCTGCTGGCATCTCCCACTTTTGCAAGCACAGGATTGTCTGTAGGTCAATGCAGGTTACACTTCCAAAATGCCTCGTGCTTCTATATAAATGACCCTGAGCTTAACTGAATATGGTTTATCCTGACGTTCAGGCCCAGTTTCCAAACGTGAAGGGATTTTGGGGGAAAAAAATGGCTGCATTAGGATTTAGTACAGAAGCGACGTCTGGAGCAGATGGCTCCCGGACATTTGCTTCGGGCTTCCCGGCTCCCGTTCGGACAGTGTCTCTCATGGAGCTGCCTTTCAAATTGCACTGCTTGTTCTTCCTCTGCAGTGGCCCTCGATTAGTGATGATTTTCTGAACAGGCAAATGTGTTTTAGGTTTTCTCTCCCAGCGCCTGAAATAGCATTTCTGAATCTTCCGTTACAAAGCTGAAAGGACAAAATTCTGATCAGTAAAAGCTAATTCATTGTGGGGAAGAATGGTTGATGGAGAAAAACAGAAATTTACGTTTTCCAGAGTGAAGGGGATTCCAGGAGGAGGAGGAGGTCTGCTTTCCTTAGACCCTGGTTTCTTACCAGCATTAGGGTTCATTTGCTTCAAATGCTTGTGGGATTTTAATGCTGTTTTGCAGTCTGTTGTATATAGTAGCTTCCAGCCATGAATGTTCCTAGAGCCAACTTAAGTTACTTCCACCCTTCGGAAATAGGAAAGAAACACTCCCAGCGATAGAAATCCCAGGAGGGTTTTTGCTGTCTGCTCTTCTGTGCACACGCGTCTGATCCCTTTCATCTGAGCCTGGTTCTCGTGTGCACCGTTTCCATGGAAAGGTTCCTGCGCGTATTTGAAAATCCATATGATGGCAAGAAATTCCCCGGAGGCTCCCGCACCGCTTGGTCCGGGGGTTGTTGTGGTTGTATAAAGCAGCAGCAGGGGCAGGTGCCAGCAGAACGGGACGCGAAGACACTTTGCTTCTCATCTCCGTCCCGGTGCTGCTCCGGGGTCTTGACCCAGCCCCTGTGTCCGTGCACATCTCTCCTGCCCTTGCCTGGTGTTCTCTCCACGCTTTGGTGTCTGTTTGGCTTTCCCAAGGTTGGCTCACGTGGGGTTTATGCGGTACCGAGCACCCTGGGGTCCCTCGCTCCCTTGGTCTCTTCGGCATTGCTGTAACACGAACCAGCAGCACTGCTGTTTTTGCTGCGAGGAGAAACGCGCAGGTTTGATCTGCGCTGTGCCGAGTGGAGCAAACGCCGCTGCCCTGGCCCGAAAGGGCGCGTGCACGGAAGCACGGCAGCGATCCCGCCGCGGCGCTGAGCGAGCCGGCGCTCCGGCGGCCCTCCCGTGCCGGGGCTCCGAGGCGTCGGGGAGACGCGGAGCCCCCCGCGACGGCAAAGCCGCCGGGAACAGCGGCGCCTGAGGCCTGTGCCCGGCACCGACGCAGAGCCAGGAGGCAGCCGCTCTGCCCCGGCTTCGGCTTGCCTGGAAACGGCCTGTAAAATTTGAGCGCATCATTTGATAGAAATTAAATGATAAAATTGGGTTAATACCTACCTCACGCTGCTCTTGAGGGTTAATTAATGTTTACAAAATCACTTTTGGTCTTGAGATTTATTTGAAGGGAAAATACTACCGTGCGAAAAGGCTTTTCATGCAGGCTGTGCTATAGGGTTTTGGCTGGGCAGAGTGCTGAGGAACTGGGATTAGTTGGTGTTTTCCTACTTTTATGGCTGTGAGGCTTCCTGTAGCTTACATGAAAATTCTCTCTTTGCAATCACAAACAATCAATGTTTTCCTCTCCATTTAGAAGGATATTAATCTGCTATCTTAGGATTCAACTATCTATTTGAACTGCTCTAAGTATAACTCATCTCTGAGGAAAAAAATATAAAATGAAATACATGTTCGCTTGCTTGGGACGAGCAGATACAGCTTGCTAATGACTCCAGCACTGGAGTCCTGTGACCGTCTCTGGCTTGTACTTGTAATAAATCAGCCTAGTTCTGGGTGTCCTGCTGTAGTTTAAGGCTACATCTGTGTGTTCATTATAATCCCCTGCTACCAGGAGATTTAAATACAGCCATAAAACTTCATTTCTGGAGTTAAATTTAACAGTGGAGGTGTCAGCCAGGGAACAAGCACTGCTGAGCGGGGTTTGTTCTTTTCCTTTATTTTGGAAAGGGGAGAGTAGCAGGAGGAGGAGAGGCTATCCTGGTTTGTCTGGCTTCAACTGTTGGAATAAAACTCTATCACTGCTTAAACATCCCTTCTTCTGCATATGTTGCTGTAACATTTTCTGTCTTTATGCAGATAGTGGTACAAACAGGGTGGACATGGAGCTTGGGCCGTTTTTTCACTTTGCATCTCTTGTTTCTGCCATGCAGGGCGACTATGACCCCAGCAAAATCAAAGTTCTGCACTTCAGCATGAACCCGGCCAGCCTGGCCAAGCAGCAGCGCAGGGAGGAGCAGCAGCAGCTCCAGGAGGAGTGTGAGCGGCTGCGGGAGCTCGTGCGGGTGCTGGAAGGCGGCGGCTCCGTCCCGCAGAGCCTGGAAGGAGTCGGCAGTTTGCAGGCGCCGCAGGAAATCGCAGGTGGGTTCGCGGGTCGCGGCGATGGCCTCGCTCGGGTGGCGACAGTGCGGACGGATGGTGCAGCTCGTGGAACAGCCATGGAGGAGATGAAGAAAGCTGCCTCGGTGCAGAGGAGAGAATGGATGTGCGGCAGCAATCGAGTAGCCGTTTGGCACCGCGGCTAGGTGGATAAATAATAATCATCCACACTGCTCGCTGATGATAAATGAAATACCAATATAACAGCCTTGATGGGCTGGTGCTGCCAATGGGCTAACAGGAAATATTTCCTTCCTTCCAGGGCTGGTTCAGCCCTTGAGGTCGCACAGACAGCAGGAAATAACTCTCACCGCTGCAGGCGAGCAGGTGGTTGAAATCTTTTCAGACCTGGCTTAAAGCAAATTAATATTGTTTATCAGTACCTACCTGCCCCATTAATCACAGCTACATTCAATACTCCATGAAAATGGAATACATCTTTCACTGAGCTAAATACATTTCACAGAATCTGTGGCTCTCCTCCGGTACAGCCTTTATTCCTTTCACATACATGAACGAGACCTTTTAGAACAGTAACCCCAAAGTCAACACCTCCAAAACAGACTCTCAGACTCTCTAAATCAAGGTAACAATATCAATAAAATGTGACGCATCATCTGCCACACTGTGAGGTGACCAGGCTGGGTTGAGTCATGCTGCAGGACCCAGGAGATCTGACTGCTGGAACTTGCTCACATGTACTTGCCCTCAAAACATTCTTGCTAGAGAAGAGGAAAATAAGAAAAATTCCGCAGGAAGAGCTGAAGGGCTGTGGCCACTAACCTGTCATGTTGCCAGCAGGATGTACTCAAGCTCTGGAGGTCAGAACGCTCCCTTGGATGCAGCTAAAAGGGCAGAGATTTTCTCTAAGGCCCCATGTGCCAGAGACTTGGGACCTACAAAACAGCCCAGCGCTGACTTAAAGAAAGTCTATGGAAAAAAACATTTCTCACTGTTATGGCACCAAAATTTTCACAGTGCAGCTTGCCTTCTTTCCTATAGCACAAATGATAGTGTTTCCTTACTGCTAAGAATGTGTTTGTTCTGGCATCTCATAGCAGAATATGCTACTATCTAGACTTAAAAGTATGATGCCAAAACGTGCAGACGGGGAGGTTTATGAAAGTGGAGATTTGCCTGCGTGTTAGGGGTAAAGTGACAGTTTGTCACCAATGTTGCTGGATACTTTAGCAAATGCATAAGCATTAAGCACCTCCCAAATGTTTAAGCAAGGCCATCTTTGCCTGTAGGAACTTCCAGCTTCGATCCCAGTGAGAGTGAAGCAGAGGGGGAGCATCTTGGTGATGGTGTTTACACTGCAATTTGAAAGTCACTGTTTTTTACAAATTACCGGAGAGGTGACTGCCCACTGCCCCACCCTGTGCTCCCTAATGTCACAGCTGACGGTGCCAAAAGCCCAGGGACAGAGCGCGGGGCGCAGGGGAGGTCGGCTCCAGGGCTCTGCTGTTGCTGAATGATTCTCGGGGGTATATTACAGTAATTAACGGTAATTAAACTGTTTCTTGGGGGGAAGTGCCTTTCTCACGTGTGCCTCCTGTGATTTGTTATCCGCAATTACTATTCCGCTGCCTTTCGTGCGGTTGCTTTCCACTGTTCGTGATGCAGTTCCACGCCGAGATGTTAGCACGTTTGTCCCTACCTCATTGGGATGCATTTTTCAAGCTGTTTTCTCTTCTCCCTTTGATTCCGACAGGCAAACAAACAGCTCCCTGGTTTTCCACGTGTTCCCAGCCTCTCCCGTGCGCGGTGCCCCAGCCCCGCACCGCGTTGCGCTCGCTCGGCAGGGTGGGACGTGTGGTGGCCGCAGCCGTTCGTCGGTCGCGGGAGAGGCCGCTGCCTTCCCCAGGCGCACGTGGAAGTGCTTTGTGCACAAACAAGGGGGTTGGAAAGCGCTAAAATTGAAGGATGGAGGAGCCCTGAGGAGAGACTGTGAGTCCAGGGCATGTGCGCAGGAAGCCGGGTTATGTAAGAAGACCTTGTGCTGTTCTTTTATTGTGCGATTTACGTACCCGTGTGCATCGCTGTCATGCCCAGGCAACGCTGCCCTGAGCAGCCCTGAACCCCCAGTTCCGCCGCAGGACGCTCGGCGGCCGGGCTGCTGCTAAAGCCTCTGCGCGTTACTTAGGCTCCTCTCCCTGGCTCCGGATGGAAAATGGAGGATCCAGCTTTCGGCTCCCAACAGCTCTGCCCACGGGAACAAATCCCCACGGTCGTGCGGGGCTGCCACGTGGCTTCTATTTTAGTGCATTTTCTAGGTGTAGGGTTGGGCTCGCGGCAGAAACTCCCTCAGCTCTGCTTGTCACGGGGTGACCGGCTACCTGCAGGATTGAGGCTTCTCGTGGGTAGTGAGGGACTGGTTTTCAGTGAAGTTTGTGGATTTTTTCGTGCGGAATAAGAGAAATTTTTCTTGCAGCCCTCTCTGTCGGCTGCAGCGCCTTTGCGCCTGCTTATCTATCTCATTCGTGTAGTGCATGCAAAGGCAAATGGGATGAAGGAGAATCAAGGGCTGAACTAGCCTCTCAGAGCAGGAAAAAGAAGTGTGGAAAACCAGAGAAAACCGCAAAGGTCACACATAAGTCTGCATTTTGCCTCTTGGCGGGTAGCGGTAAATGTAAGATTTTTATTGTCACATTTTGCCATGCCCCCTGGATGGCTTCTTGGCTCAGATAAGGAGTTTAGGTGGCCTTTAGCCAGGCAGCTTTGCTATATTCAGCAAGCTTATGTGATCTGCAACAATTACACTTAAGGTTCAAAGGATTATAACTCCAGCAACCAAAAAAGGCATTAAGGACAATGATGTTGATGGTTTTGATAATAACGTATTGGCTGTTATTAAATTCATTCATTGGACTGGAGTGTGGCACGTTTTTTTCTGATCATGGTTCCGACTCCTGGATAGGTAATAAGGAAATTATTACTGTGGACGTTAAAGCTCATTAAATGTGACTCTATTAAAAATCAAGGTTATGCTGGACTTTAAATCTCTTTGAGCATAACCGCTGGAGGCTGCAGCACCGCTTGGCGACTTGCCACACGCCTCCGCGGGCCTTTTCTCTCATTTCTGCAGTAATAGCCGCTATTAAAACGGGTACCTGGGCTGTTGCAAAAGAGAGATGTGGACGGCATGAGCGGCAACCACTCGCTCGCCCTCATCTCCCGACACAAAAACGGCCCGCGGGGCCAGGCTCCGGCTTTGGGGGTGTTTCCTGTCTTCCCGGTGCCCCCTCGGCTCCGGCTGCGTTGTGGGGACAGGGACGGTGGGTGCCCAGGTCATGCTGCCACCTGGGAGCGGTTTCTCCCCGAGTGCAGATTGCAGCCACTTTGGAAGGGTGGCAGGACGGAAATGCTCCTCGGATTCGGTATTTGTTCCAATCCTGCATTTCTTTCTCTGTCCTGTACTCTCCTGCACTTTTTTCCCCAAACTTTTTGTATTTCAAGCTGCATCTTCTGCTTTTTCTTTTATTCCACTTTCTTAGTTGTTTTCCCCCTGTGCTCATTTCCCTTAGGGCCATTTCTGTTCAGATCTTTCTTTTTTGCCTTGTGTGATCCTGGTGGACCACTTAATTTTCTGGCACTTCGAGGCGTGGAATTGCAAGCAAATAGGTAGGTGGCAGTACCAGCTAATGGGGAACGGAGAGAAGTGATGACTTGTCTCTTCTAGCTAACCTGGGTAGAACTGCAAGTGCTTTGGGTGCTGATTATATCCATTTGTGATCCCGAGGAACTGACTTCCTGACCAAAGAATGT
The DNA here is from genome assembly GCA_013398735.1 of Nothocercus julius. Taxonomy (NCBI): domain Eukaryota; kingdom Metazoa; phylum Chordata; class Aves; order Tinamiformes; family Tinamidae; genus Nothocercus; species Nothocercus julius. The sequence continues at coordinate 1,960,759 of VZSV01000059.1, read as the reverse complement.
AGCAATACATTTTTTTTCCCTAGCTTTCATGATTTATTGCTGTCCTGTAGGTACAGTGGACTATTCTCTCCTCTCTGTAAGAAAGAGAAGTGATTTTTAGCGTTCTGTCGGGGCTGGCTGGTGAGACACAGGCTGGCACCCCTACCAGGAAGAAAGATGGCAAATCAACCATCTATGGAGAACTTTGGAAGGGAACTGTTTTCCTGAGCATAGTCTCAGCAAAATAGGAAAGTTAGTCATCGATCTCAATCATTTTCATGTTCCTTCCTTCCCGTTAGAAGAAAAATGGGAAAAGGGGGGCCTCGTTGGGCTGGGAAACAGGTGCCAAAGCAGGTGCTTGGCCTCAACGGTGACACTGCACCCAGTGCTCAGCGGAGGCGGCCTCCAGTATTGCTGTCGTAGCGCAAGTTATTAATTGGAATTAAATTGGGTAATGAATTCATATTAAAATAATCTAATCTTGTCGAAGTGACAAGTTGGAGATGGTAAAATTTGTCACTGTCCCAGCATGCTTGTGCTTCTGACGGATGTGTTTCTGCGTGCAGCCGGCGACAAAAAAAAGGAGCAGATGGGTTTTCAAAGTTGCCGTTCTGCACCCGCAGTTGGCTGCGCGCTTGGTGCTCGGAGGCCGCGGTGCTCTCTGCCATCTGCGCATCGGGGCTCCGCACATGGCACGGGCTGCACCTGCAGCGCCAGCCTCGGCCCCCCTGCCCCAGGGATTTTCTGCGGCCTTGGCTGCTCGTGGGCAGCAGCGCCCGCGCTTTGCTCCATGCCGAGGGCTCCTGGGATCACGCGGATGGGCCAGGTGGGTGCAGAGAGGGCAGCTCTTCCTCATCACTGCATTCGGGACATGGCTCTTTTCTCTGGGATGCTCCAGAGTCAGGTGCACTGAAGGACCTGCGTAAAGAAACGCCAAGCGAAGGTCCAGGGCACGCACTGTCTTCAAGTGCTGCGGGACGTCGGTGGGAGCAGGATGTTAGCCTTCGTGCCTTGCCTGTATTTCAGCAAAAGTAATTGCTTTCTGCTTATCCTCATTTCCTCTGAAGTTTATAAAGAGCCTGTCATTGCCTCTAGTGTTTTGCTATGCGCTGATAAAGTTCTGTCCTCTTTCACTTCAGAGATGGCTGCATTTTCGTTGGGGGAAAAAAAAAAAAATCATTCCCTCCTGCTTCCTGCATCAGAAACCTTGCGTAGCTTTAATGTGCAAAACACAAATGAAAGAGGAAAGTAGCACACGGGACAGGTATTATTAGCAGCATCCCTGGGAGCTGATGTGCTTGACCCACGCGGAGCTCGCCCGGCTTCCCGCTTGGAATCTGCAGCTGAGCAGTGGGGCCTTCCCTCCGGAGGGTAATCCCTTCTCCTCTTCACTAGTTAGTAGTGTAATTGTTTATATGGGGCTAGTTACTCCACTGCAAGATACTTAGACCAGTCTGGGACCTGAGTAGGATATTAAAGCTGGGAATAGACTGGTAGTTTAAAGAGAACTTGCTTTGATTTCCCTCCTTGCCTTACACATCCCTGTGTCCCAAGCCAGCAGTGCAGATAATGAGCTGGTGTTGCTAAATAAGCCTTGTTCTCCTAAAGGACCTTGAGCAGGTTGGTGCCTCTTGTATATCAGTATTGACACCATTGTAGTAGTTGAGGGGCAGTGTCTATAAAACCCTTTGACATTGCGGTGTCGTCAATGGATCTGGCCAGCCCAGCCGCAAAAGGAGAACATTTTGAAGCCTTCCCGTTCAACGAGAGTATGGCCCTTTGGGGACAGGAGCTTTGTGCTGCTGAAGTCAACACAGGCCAGGTGGCCTGGCTTGAATAAAGGCTTAATACCTCAAGAGGGCTGAAAGAAATGCTCTTCAGTTTAAAAAAAAAAAAAAATCATTTTACTAAATACAACACTTTGTCATCCAGTGGTTTCCCCATTTTTTTAGGGATAATACAGGTTTCAAGCCATGTGGCACTGCCCTTTGAAAACCGTGTGTCCTGCCTGTGGCAGCGTGCCATGAATCTGTTAAACCAGAGCCCGTTCCCAGAGCCTGCATTCCTCCGCGTGCTCTGAAAGGCCAGGACACCAATGCTCAGACTGGGGCTGCTGACTTAATAAATCCCAGAGGATCCCTTCATCCGTCAACTTCTGATGAAACTAGATGATCTGAGGTGCTGGTGAGACGCTGCTGAGGCTTTTGAAATCCTTCTGCAATCCAAGGAGTTGGAGGCTTGTAAGAAATCCTGTAACTTAGTGCTGCTGTAGCTCCTGAATCTGTAAAACACGCTGCCAGTCAAAGGTTGCCCTGCAGAGAGGGCTGCTCTGGCGCAGAGAGCAAGAGCAGCAGGGTTTCCTCCTTGCCCCTCTTTCGCACACAATCCATGTAAGGAGCTCCTGGAGGCCTCAGTCTTTCTGCTTTTTTAAGAGGCAGCATATATATACATGTGGATGTGCTTGTGTATATATATGTAAGCATATATGTATACGTAATTATGGGGGAGTTCAGACCGCCTGCGTGGTGGAGTTCCATATGGGTTACTAGGGTTGTTGCCTTCTTGGTGGCTTGGGTACAAGTGTGGATGCTGCTGCTGGAGCTCTCCCTTCAGTCCAGCGTCTCTCCCGAAGGGAGGGAAACTCAGGATTATCTGCCACTGTCCTTTGGGTCCTGTGGGGTTGTGATATGAGCTGCCTCTTAGAGCACTCAGCATCACAGAGCGGCTTTTGATTAGCAGTGATGTGCCATAAGGCCTCTGGATGTACACAATTGAAAATGCTCTTTCATTCATCAGCAGGAATGAGAAGAAAGGCTTGTGCTGATGTCTCAAATTCAGGCCGACACAATTTCCCTGACATTAGAAAACCAGGCTGCCAGCATGGCAGAGCGCTGCGGCGGGGGAGAGCCTCAGATCTCGGCTCCACGTCTCGTCAGTGACTTGTTTCTCCTGGAAATTAAAGCTTGATGCTTTGGAGCACAGCACAGAGTAGTGGAAATCTAGCAAGGAAACTTTGCGATGGGTGCGGAGGTTACGGAAGACCCATCTGGAAAAGCCTTGGCTGGCAAGGTGACTGTCCCTGTGGCCGGGGATGATTAACCTTTATTAGATATAGGAAAGATGTATGGGAAAATGCTGAACTTATTGGCACTGGTGCTCTCAACCTTATCAAAGATAGTGATGCTCTTGGTATGGCAGGATCATAACAGGAAAATATACTAAATTTGTTCTTTATCTCTGGACTCCTCACTTCAGTTTCCCGGTGAATATACTTGGCTGGGAGTTGAAATTCTTCCCAGAATAAGTAGGGCCTCTTAAACCTGCGTTCCGGAGGATCCAGGGTGAAAATGAGAAATAAAGCACCTCTACTTGTTCCCCTTTTTAAAGGGGACATAGGCAACTGAAAAGCAGAAGCTGAAGGATAACTTCGGCATGGGCTATTTTTTTTGGATTACCTACCTGTCTGTCTGTGAAGCTGCTCTTGTTGGAAAACAGTGTCTTCCAGTTGTATTCCCATTTTTGTTTTATCTTGCCCAGATTATTTAGGGGTGGTAGATGAAGGAAAATAAGGCTGTTTCAATATTCTAGAGCAGTGGCTGTATTTAAGAAGTTTATATTTGATGAGTAAGTTGATGACATTGCATTATGTGAATTTGATGTGCAAACTTGTCACTAAAGTGTAAACATAGTGACAGGAGGACCAGCAATTCCCAGCCTAATCAAGTAAACCGAGTAACACATTCTTTGAGCTATAGAGTAATAGAGACTGATTTACATATTAAAATGAGAGAAGCTACACAGATCTAACAATTAAGTCGATATTTTAATTGCATCAAAGTCAAGAGATTCAAAGTTATGGTTCCTGCCTCAGTTCATTTGTCACCCACATGAATCTGTAGTATTTTCAATGACTTTATTTGGTATGAGACTAATGTGCCTTAAAATACATGAAATGTTGGCCATGGGATGAAAGAAAGCTTTGAATTTATTGAGTTTGAAAGTAGACTGAGAACTTGAGGCCTGGTCAAGAGTGTCTCAGTCTGTTTAAAAATAGCCCAAAAACATTTCAGGTGGATTCTTAATATTCTAATGGACATACTTGGAAAGAGGGAGAGGAAGCTTTATTCAAATGTAATGGAAAAAAATCCCATTGATCTCAACAGACTTTGAATTATATCCTAACTTCTTGTTTTCTTTTAAAGGTATAAGCTTTATTTAATTGCAAATTCACACAAATGCACTAGTACCACTAAGAATTACATCAATATATGGATTCTTTCCCTGGTGTTTATGCTGGTTTCACAGCACTGATGTAGCATGCAGATAAGCGCACAGATATACGGCTACACTTATCTCCCCAGGCTGATGTTCTGATATATGAATGCTTGTTCCCTGTGCTCACAGAAACCTATTCACATGCCAAGTCTGCCGATTTTTTTATAATCCTTCTTTGAATTAGACCACAAAAAGAATGTGTTTGAAAAGGTTAACTAATGGATACACTTTTCTTCTTGATGAGGAAAAGAAAAATGGTGAAGTGCTGAAAAATGGTCAAGCAGAGTTTTGATGAGGCTTTTCTAATCAAATACATTCGAGGCTGTGAGCAAGTTGAAGAAATGTTAATCCATAGTGGATTTATTTGGAATGGAGAACATTTATTTGGAAAGCAATCAGCGTATAAAAGCAGACACTTGTAATTACTTTGCCGTCTTAATCATGCCACTGACACCAGTACCTACCGCGATGTGCAGACGTTCTGGTTGCCTTCTGAACGTGCTGCTGACATAAGGCTGCAAATAGGAAAGGAGAGCTCTCCTTGCCCGATATCATCAGACCTTGCTACCCGTTTTGCTAATGCCCCAATAAGGGCATTTGATAATGCCCTGACAAGGCAGCTGGTCCAGGGGTTCATAGTGGAGATCTCTGGTGGATTAGCTGAAAGGAAATTAATTGCAAAGCTTCAGACCCCTCAGCAACTTTGAACAGAAGCCAATGCCCTGCAGTCACCCTGGGAATACAGTGGCGGGCAGGGCTGCCAGCTGAGGGCTGCTGTAAGGAGCTTTTTCAGCGGGCCATAGCTTAACAAGCGGGTGGCAGCAGTCCCCGTGACACCAGCCTTCTGGGCAGTCTGCCTCGCGCTTCTGGTGTCGTTTCATTTCAACAATATCAAAGACACAGGACAAAACCGTAGCAAGACTTGAAATCCAGGGCAGAGTCCATACCTGTCCAGCATGCCGTGGTGTGTGGTTTCGCGCTGGGAGCAATCTGTTATTTAGATTGAACCAGCCCTACCTGGTGTGGTTTAGCTGATGCAGTCTCCAGCTACTGCAGCACTGCCACGTTTTCTTCCTTTCAGCTCCAGGTTATCTGGCTTGAGCTCTCATTGGAGAGCAGTAAATCAATCCAGCCTCCATTAGGCAACAGGATACTCATTTTAATGTACAGTCAGGTCCAGCTCGATAGATGGAAATCGGATGAAAAGCCGTTTGAAATCAGATGGGTGAATTGCCTTTTTGCTCTCTGCCTGTGTAAGTAGATTGGCCTGTGTGGAATAGGGGAAGAGTCTCGGTGCAGCCTGTTGCAGCACTTCAGCGTTGGGGGTTATTGGTAGGTATGGAGCTTTGCAAAGGTACCCTCTGCGATGATCAGATACCGTCAGAGGTGTGCAGCAGAAGTATTTAAGTTACATAGACAGCGACTTCCATAAAAGAGGGGCCAGAAGCAGCAGCATCCACCTTCACGAGCGACCACGGATGTGTCATCAGAAATCGCACCGCTGGTGGAATCAAAGGCAGCCCCCGATGTGAAAGACTCAGCAAGGCTATGCTGAATAGGCTGGTAATGATGGCTGTGTGTGATTCCCCTTTCAGACTGCCATTTTGCCATGAATCCGCTAAAATTAGCATTTAGGAGAGAGGAGAGCTTTTGTCTCGTTTTACAGAGGCGGTGAATATAAATGCTAAATGACAGCTGGTGATACAATTCGTTGCTGCTGAAGGTGTTTTCACCACCGGCCACTGTTCGAAGCGAGCCCTGGTCAACTTGTTTCCGTGCCAGTGTCCCCTTCTCTGTGCGTGGGTGGTCAGCCAAGGCATTCGCTGTGTGCTCCCCGCAGAGCGTGTTTGGATTCCCGTGGTGTTACAAGAGCTAGTGGAAATCACTCTCTGCTTTCATTTCAAGGTACTGCTTTCTGCTGGAGGACCCTTCACTTTGCACTACCTGGAAAAGCCCAGAAAGGGAAGCCGAGTGTTGCCCAAGCTGCTGCTTATCTTTCTGAGTCTGTAGGGAGTTTTGCGGTGAGAAGTTTTAAGGAGGATGTTTCCGTGTCTCTAAAGTGTTGTGCTGCAAGGTGATGTCCGAAGCCAAATGGAGAGGACGTTGGCACTGCTTGAGAAGAGAGACAAAATTCATGGCATCTTAGCTATGCCTCAGGAAGCTCCGAATCCTGGCCTGCTAACCCCTAAAGTTAGAAATAAATAAGGATAAAAGTTAGGACCACGCATATCCCAATTATTGCAGCATATTAAACATAACCACATGTTCTTCTAGTGACAGTGTCTTGAGCCAGGCTGTTGTATAAAATCAGGGCAAACGAGCAATTAGCAAGAGGTACAAAAAAAAAAGTGTATGGAAAAGTATAAACTTGCTCTGAGAACCATAAAACGTCTGTGCTTGTTTTGTGCATAGTCAAGAGCTGGAGTGTCTGACACTTAACAAAATCTGGCTAATTCCTTGCTGCTGCTCTTTAATGCTGAGGATTCAGGAGAGAGCTGCCGGTGACAGCGGGAGAAGGGCTGCAGTGAGAGCGGCGCTTTCTCTAATTAGAGAGCCCCTTGGATGATTTACTTCCCAGTGATTTGAGCACTGGCTGGTTTGGATGTGTCAGCAATCCTGACCAGTACAACGCGCTCTTGTCAGCGCGGGTTCTGTTTTGCTCTTCAGAAATATAGAGGTGAAGCCTGTTCCAGCAAGGAGAGTCTGTGATGAGAGAAATTTTAACCGCAGCCAGCCGGGCTAGCAACTTCACCATCTGCTGTGAAGTCTCTGGCTCAAATTCCAGCCCTTGTGGTAGCAAGCTTAATGATGATAATATTTTCCACTTCTGCAACACCCTCTGTCCAAAGGTCTCTGAGCAGGCTAGAAATACTAATTATGGCTTGCAACACCCGTGAGAAGAGGGTATGATGCTCTTTTTTCTTGCTTGCAGAGTGTTAAGACAGTGTCACTAATTGTTGGGCTGCAATTCCTGCCCTTAGGCAGGTCTGGAAGGACCAAAAGCATCTCCACCTTTTGTTAGCACAGGCAGATTTAACCTGAGGCTGTAGCAGATGAGACGGCCTGACTTGCTCCAGGCTGGAATCCACGGCAGTGCATTCCTGATGCTCCGACGTGGGAGCTGCTGGGGCTGCGGTTGCCTGGTGGCCTCGCCAGCTCCTCCCGTGTCGCGCTGCCTTGCCCAAGGCTGTGTAAATCTTGGGGTAAGTCCTAAAACTTGAGTCCACTCCTTAATCCACGGCCCTCTGAGGAAAAAGAGCTGCTTGTTTTAAAACATTTTCTCTTGCTCACCTTTTCTTGTAGAGGACTGGCAGGAAGGCGCTTCCATAGGCTGGAGGCAGGAGGAGCAGAAGCAGATGGTCCGTCTGGGTCGTCAGGAAGGAGCTGGTGTGTGAGAAAGGCAGAAGGGTTTGGGGAGTGATCCCTGCACTGTCACTCTAGGATGTAAAAGTACTCTGAGATCTGCATGTAATAGGTTAAAGTGGAGGGGAGAGGTGGGGGAACAAGCCCTTGCTGTGCTTAACTATTGCTGGGTACTGTGTGTGCTTTTCTCTATTATTTGTTTAATCTTAAATGCCAGGTGTTAAAGGGCATGAGCATCAATTACTGCTTAACTAGACTTGTAAAGAAATTATGTAATTTAGTTATAGACAAATAATAAAAAGAGGGTGAAAAAGCAAAGGAGGAGGCCTGGGTGCTCTCTGTTAAGCTCCTTGTGTGCACTGTTTGTTTTTAGTGTTGGCTGCAAACTCTTGGAAGCAGTAGCTGTGCCCGATGTTTGCCCCATATGGAGGAAAACCCTTTCCAGCTGCCTGGTGCCGCATCGCTGCCTCCTTGCTGTTTGTAGTGGGTTTAGCTGTGACTTTCTCTGTCTTTCTTCAAAATCTTTTACCCAAATTTGGCCCAGATGCCCTCAGAAAGGACTGGCCTGGTACCTTGCTCCGATCGGTGTGAGAACCTGGCCCGTTCATGAGCTGCATCCTGTTTGATGCACAAGCCAGATACTCAGTTAGGTGAAAAACTGTTACACCTTCCCCTCTCTTCTAGGACGGCTTTTGTGGTGAGCCCCTTTCCCTCTTTCGCAGTGTTTAGCATGCAGCCAGCAAAGCTCTGTATCTTTAGCAAAGAGCCCTGTTTCCCTCACTGCTAAATAATAGGAAGCAGCGCGCTTTTATTCCATTAGTTCCCGCTCTCGTGTATAAGAATTTTCACAGAAGTGGAATGAATTCATTTTTATTTCATCAAGGCCTTCAGCTCCGTCTGAATCTTTATCTTGCAAATTGCCGTAGGGGAGCAATAATCAGTGCCTTGCGCTTGTATATACACAAAGTTTTTCTTCTTTACCGGTACTTCTGTCTTTGTATCTCTGTTATCGCTATTCTCACATTTGTATCATCAATATTTTGTCATTTAAGAGCCTTTGCAGCATCCTGTGTTTTACACCTTTTGTTTCCATCTTAGTGCCTAGATGCTGGAAGCTGCTGACATGTTTTTTCTCAGATGTCCTGAAACCTCTCTGCAAACAAGGTGCTGTTCAGCTTCACAGGGCTTTTGTTCTTCCTCTGTGCCCATGCTGTCTCTTCGCTGCTCTTTTGCTTTCTGATGATACTACTTAGCCCTTATGTAGTTCTTGATTTCTTCAAAGCACTGTATAAACATTAGCTAATTAAGTATATATAACATGCCCTAAAATATGTTAAAGGAAAACTGCAGCATAAAATAGTTTCCGGGCACTTGGTCCAGCGTAAAACGCATTTGAATCGCTAATTATTTCTCAAAATGCTGTGCCTAATGACATGTATCAAGATGGAAAGATCAGAGTTGCAGCCAGAAGCATAGGGAGCTGCAGCCAGAGAGAGAGGAGTGTTCAGGTGAGCACTGTGTGATTTCTAGGGTTGTGTGTAGGGATGTGTGTGCTAAGGTAATAAACAAAACAACAGAAAAAAAGAGGAGCTGCAGCATTTGGATCTTTCCTGTTTTGATACGTATAATCAGCTCTACATTTCCTGTTGAAATGTTCATTAAAATTGCAGCCCCAGTGATTATGCAGCTGCCTAATTCAAATCAATAGGCTCCTAAAACAATTTTAGATATTTTTAAATACTGCTGTAGAACTTCCTTGTTTACAATGTTATGATTAAGTGACTTTTTCTCTAAATCATCTAAGGCATTAATAAAAATCTCTTGAGCTTTTTCTCTATTTTTTTTTCTACTCTGAGGGGCTGCAAATAGTATAAACCTTGGTTTATGGCTTCCTTATCCATTACTTCTTAGTACAACATGTCCGTATATTTGCGCTGATAACTAAATCAGGAGCCCAGTTACACAAATGCTTTATAATTCCTAGTAAGTGATAATTGACTTCTTTGTTTTTTGAAATCGTAATACATATAAATAAAATTAATAGAACAGCAGAATAAACAGCGCTCCAAGTACAACAGCTATTCCTTGCTTTCAACTCACAAAGTTTGGGAGCAACTGTTGATAATGTGTATTGGCTAAAATACTTTGATGCCAGAACTGACACATGGCAAGCTAGAAGGAAGATTACAAAGTCCAAAAGATCAAGATATTTCAATAGATCTTGTGCTGGTAGGGAGGTTATTTTAGTTGTGCTGGAAAGGTGCTTGTAAAATATTTTCAAGGTTCTGTTTTGGAATGTTTCGGAGCAATGCTGGAGTTTGCATATGTTCATTTTAATGACTTGGATTATTAACTTTTCACTTTTACTAATAACTCCAGTCCCTCTACTGTTTCGAAAGCCTTGGCACAATTCTGCTGTGTTTAAGTTGCAAACATTACAGGAAAATATCTAAATGAAAACATTGTGGGAGAGAGACTGAATGAACTAGCAGATGTTCCCCATCTCTGGCTTCTGTGGTTTAGGAAAAGCAAACATGTTTCTATAAAAATCCGATGTGGAAAAAGCATTATTTTGGCCTGTAGTTTTGCACTTCGCCCTCTCATGCAGGTGCTTTATTTTGCTTCCACCACCTCACCCCCAGCTGCATTTGCGATGCCCCTGTTTGCTCAGCGCCAGGAGCAAGCGGTGAAGCGGCCGTGCAGGTTCGAGCTTGGTGCTTTCAACATGGCCTTGAGGAGGGAAATAGGATAGAGAAGGGCCAGAAAGACCTGAGCTTTTTCCTGTTTTAACAGAAGCTCGATTGGATGTGGTTTGGCTACTGGAACTTAATGGGTAATCCGAACTCAGAGCTTCAGATGAGAAGAAGAAAACGTGCAAGGGTAGGGATAATGCAAGAGGATTTTTGCAGACTTTTCTCAGATGTAAAGGGAGCCCATGAATAGCACAGTCTTTAGTGGTAACTTTTTCTTCGAGTGCAAAGCTCTGTCATTGATTTAGCCTAGTTGGCTAAATCTGTATTTTGTTACTTCCACATCCCATGCACAGAGATCTTTTGTGAGTGTATTTCATTCTTAATTTTTCCTTTCCTCTTTTGTTCCCTCAATATATTTTTTTCCTAAATCTTTTGCTGAGCTGTCCCAGCAGTCTGGGCTGTTCATACCAGTAGGATGTTGTCTCTGTGGCACTCAGTCTTGTTGACCGCTCAGTGGGAAGAGTTCACAGCAGGAGAAGGTGAAATCTTCCTTAAGAAGGAAATGAATCCTCCTCTTGAAAAACTGCAATGCGGGAGGGTGTGTTTATCTGTGTGCTCACTCCCTGGACATCGTATAGATTGTTTTGGAGACGAGGAGTCAAGGGTTCATATATAGGATGCACTTTTCCTTGGCCAAAATGCTCTCACAGAGGACTAAGCAGTTCCTGCCTGGGGCTTACGCAGGGTTCAGAGAGATGGACATGTTCAAGCAATGCCAAGAAGGAACCAGTTCCTCCATACAGACAGGTGAGCAAAGAGGGATTACCAGGCTGGATAAGGGCAGTGCAGATCTGAAGCTGGAAAAGAAAAAATGGTCTATTTGGGGCTGTCCTGGAGGCCCGTCACAGCCGCTGGCTGCGATGAGAACGCCAGCTCTCGAGGGCTTCCCAAAGTGCTCGGCAGACTCCCCGGCTGTGCACAACCTACCCCAGGATTGCTTCAGCCTTCCAAAAACGGATCCGCACCAGCATGAAATGTCACAGCTGTTTAGTGCTACACAGGAACCTCGTCTGCGGCAGAAAGTAAGAAGTGCCTTTTAACAGGGACAGAAGGCGATACCTGAGTGGTATTTGTACTGACCGTGGCGGTTTGTACCGCAGCCCTCGTGTTTGCCCCCATCCCCGAGTGAAAATGCTCCGCCGGGCAAATGCCTTGCCTGATTTGCAGCGGTCCTGGTCGAAGTTTCTTATTTGTTCTGAAAAACGGTGCATCCGCAGCGCAGCGGCCTCCCTGCCCCCCGCGCCACCTCATCACTGATGCAGGGGACGAGCGCCAGCTATTGAATCCGAGGGCTGGGACCCAGCTAAAGGTCACGGTTGTGTCTACTTACATAAAAGCAAGTGTAACCTCTTCTTCTTTCTGAAAGCACTAATAGGTGGAGATGTAAAAATTCACTTCTGTGAGTTCTGAGGCGCTCGACATCAGGGTTGTGAAGCAAGCGAGCAGGTAGGAAAAGGCGGCTTCCCAGCTGGGGAGAATCACATCAAGGGTTTGCCGGAGTTCAGGAGGTGGCGGGGACAGGGATGCGGCCATCGTTGTTCTCTCGGGGTGGAAAGACATCATGTTGCTGCCAGCAAGAGCAGACAGTGCGTGGGAGCGGTTTGAAAAGTCAGGCTAACTCCCATAGCTCCCTGGCCTCCACGATAACGCGCTTGCCTGTGTCCTGAATCCCACTATAAAGATTCCCTACTGCTGTTTTTTCCAGCTCATGCCTCCTTTCCCCAGTTTCTGTGCCTCCAGCAGCTTTTGGGCTAAGTTTGTGCTTCTTTAAACAACTTCTTTCTTTTGTAGTTTGACTTGTGTGATAGAGGGCTGGCTGCCTTGCATTTGCAGGGAAAGACAGCGTCTCCTTCAAGACATGCACGGGCTCAGATGGCTGTGCTGCATGTTAAGTTGAAGGATTCTGCCTGTTTTTCAGGGTTTATCAAGAGTTTGAGCATGCCACTGCTTGTCATTAGCAAAAGGGCACTAAGGTGACAGGACCAGTTCCTCAGACCCCGTATATTACTTACCTACATCAGGTATGCTGAGCATAATTTTAATTTTAAGCCACTGGGTTGCTTGTGCTCCATCCATCAGACACTGTTTTTTCACTTTATTGCCAAGGTTTCATTCCCTGAGACCACTGATGTAGAGATTTTTTCTTCTTTAAGTCATCAAATTTGAGGGTGAGGTGCAAGTTTAGCTGTTCAACAGGAAGGTATCAGAGGTCCGCTCTGTGACTCAGCAGATTCTGCGTCCTCAGCCCCGGCTGTCACCGGATTGGTGCTGTCAAATTAAGTTCCATCCTTGACTCTCTTTTCCTTAGCTCCTTTCTCTGTAAAATGGAGGCGGTGCAAAGCTCTCATTTGTGTAACTGCGTAATGTTTGTCCAGCACTTTCAAGATGCTAAATGCAATAAAACTGCCAAGCCTCGTTCCACTACCAGGATTTATGATTTGTACAAAACTGCTCATTTTTGTTCTAAAACAAGATCACCTGAAAGATACTGTGGTTGGAAGCAAACCAAGAAAGGGGGAGGAGGAGGAAACCATCTGTTACACAACAGCAAAAATGTTTCGGGGCATTCGCCTGGGAAGCTCTGGGTGACGAGTTTGGAATATGAAGGCTTATTTATATGGATGGAGCTAATTTTCTCAAAGTTATTCATTTTTCACTTAGGGAATTACCTAATCTTACAAGCGAGTCTAGGAGGAAAGATTCATTTATTCTTAGTCTCATTCAGCCCCAGGCAAGCCTGAAGATGCTCTGCTTCTTTGAGCTCTACTTTTTTAACTGATTCTATTAATAGAGCTGAAAGATTTTCTTCTGGCTAAAAAGGGTTAATCATTCTCTTTCCTTCTCACCCTTCTCCTCCTCTTTTTCTGGAGAGTTCTTTTTTTGGCATCTCTGGCTGTTTCTATCATCTTCTCCCCCTAATCTGCCACTATCTGAAGAATTCATTACATTTCAAATCAGAGGCCTTGCTGCATACATTAGCAGGTTTTAATAGACTTGCCACGACTCAAAAAGGAGGAAAAAAAGAGAGAAGATTTAAAACTCTTGTCTTGCCGAAAGCAGACAGATTGACTCAAAAATGACTCAGTCAATAAAAGATGAGTTTTGAAAAGGCTTCCCTCTGCTCAAAGGGAGCTCGTATTCCAGCGAATTAGGTTTTTCTAAGCCCACTGTCAGAAATTAATAATACATACAGCATGTAAAATGGATTTAGCCCTCTACAGCCTTATACAAACATATCTTTGACTTGCTAAATGTGACACGACTACCAGGATTTTCCAGCCTTTATCCCAGGAGTTTGTCGTCTCTCCAGAATGGTGACCTCAGTGGAATTTTAAGCACATCAAAATAAAAAACCTGCTAAATGAGATTTTCATTAAGAATATGCTTCTAATTCCCATGCCCTTTTCTCCAGAAAACTCTTCTGTTGGAGCATCTTTTTATTATTATTTTCAGTTAAAATTATGCCAAGAGCTCTGGGTAAACTCTCAAGCTAGAGTTCCTTTTACCTGTGTCTTTCAATGCTCCTACCTCGAAGCGAGGGAGGATGAGCCATCTGCGTTATACCATGAATGTGTCATTTTGAGTTTTTTGCTGCTCTGAAAAGACCTGTGGTCATTAAAACATCTCTTCTTTACAAAAGGCAGGCTTTCGTTCTTATTAGATCACCCCACAAGGTCTTCCCAGGTGACTCTGCTCGTCTTGCCTAAGTTAATTGGAACACGCAGGTGTGAAACTGGTCGCTGCTCCTGTTTGTTCCTCCATCAACTTCCCTCGCTTGGCAAAAATTAAAAGTGGTTGTATTTCTAACCTGTTTGGTGATTTGACAGTGGTCTTGCTTCTGCATGTGGGCTGAGCTCTAGGAATCCACAGGAGGTGTCCGCAGCACCAGCCCCATACAGTCTAAGGGAGGACTGTCTTCTGACTCCGTTTTCCCCATCTTTCGTTGCTTTCTCATTCTTCCAAATCCCACTGGTTGTCTTGATGAAGAAATAGACCATATGTGGCTCAATTTTTACCTGTTAGGCACTGTGCAGATGTTTGCCAGACTTGTAATGGGCAGAGCTAATCATTTTCTGTTAAATGTTTATAGTTTGTGTAAGAAACCAAGTTTCTTAGAAATGTAGATGAAATGCACCCCAAAAACACAGCAATTGTTCTTTCTTTCTTTCTCTTCTTTACAAACCCAAAGCTTACCCAAATTTCCCTGTTTTCCTCTGGATCCGCAGAAGAGATTTCTGAACATGATGATGGTTTAGAAGAGGTTTCCATCAGAGTAACGAACAGCAGTTTTCACAGATACGAAGATATCAAGCTGGTTAAGCAACGGCAGAAGCATTTTGCTTCATAAGAAATTTCCCTTCAACTTTTAACCTTGAAGGCAGACCATTAACTTCTCCCATAGTATCTTTCCTACTGCTGACAAATTTGGGTGATGGACCCCTTCACTTTGACTCTGCATGAGCATGGACCCTACTGCATGGCTGGTTTCTGTCCAGGGGCCGTGCACATTTCATAGCTGATTACTGGAAATCAGGTGGAGTCTCTGCTCTTTGCCTCACTCTGCTTGGGAGCATTAGCAGAGCAAATGGGGGTTCTTGGGTATAAGATTCAACCAGAAACTGCACAGCAATCCTAGAAAGAGCAAATGTGTCCGTCTCGCAGAAGTTTAAAACCGCTGAAAGAACCAAATATACGAGACCTAGAAATCAGCTGGATTTTCAATTGTTGGAAGAGGTGCTTGAGTTATTCTTCCTCGGCTCTTTTGTGTACAACATACCAAGTTTCTTCCCGGAATAAGTCTCCAAAGGTAGTGTCATATCATCTCGTGTCACACTTGGCACCTTTTAGTTTTCTTCTAAAGATGCGTTCCTGCTGTCGATACAGAGATGCTCAAAATCCAGAGGAACAAGCTTTGCTCTTTCTCTAATTTTGTGTGTGTTTCCAATTAAGTTCATTTTATATTTAATGTGTTCCGTGTTCTCTTGACGTGAGAAAGGAGTATTTTCCAGTGAATATTGTGTCACTTTAGCCTCCAGCTGCTGCGCTGGGACACAGCCACCCAATAATCTCCTTGGGAATAATTGCTGGTGTCTTTTCAGATCATTTTTGTGAAAGGTGACAAATCACATGCCAAAGTGAGATGTTAATAACACAGCGATGCCCTTTGTTTGAAAGTCAGTGCAGAAATTACCCAATGCAGTTGTTTGAAAGTCAGGGTTGTAATCGTAAAAAGTGAGGAACAGATCGCTTCATTTGCATATAATTCCAGGGCTTTTGTGTCATCTTTTGTGTAAACCATACAATTTCTGGCGCAGTAGGGAACGTTCGCTCATAATGTAGAGGGACAGGAACAGGGGCTCGCTCGCAGCATGGATCAGGGTTGAAGAGATGTCATCTCCTGCAAACGAAGGAGAAGAGGAAATCAAGTAAAGGGAATTCGGGAGCTACTTGGAGAGAAGCAGGCATGGATATTTGACGTATTCAAGTTGTCAGAGCCACTCAAGGGAAAATACACATCCCGTTGTCCCGCTGGAATAGTAGTCAGAGAAAGGGAAGAGTCTGTCTCTGCCGTGTTGCAGCTGCATATTAAGTTTTCCTTCCCCTGCGTCTTCCCTGAATCGCAACAGGGACCCAGCGCATGTTTTTCTTGTTGATGTTGTAGACAGAGACTTCTCAACTGTCCCTTTGCCAATCAGGTACACGAGGCTGAGACAAGCATTTTTCTGTATAACATCAAAATGAAGCTCTTAGGCAGTTCAGACTGCAGCTGAGGGCTCTCTGCTGTGTTCGCGGTGTAGAAGGCTTCTCAGCTTTTTCATAACGTGATGGTTTTTGGAAAATGGGTGGCACAGGTAAGCATGTTTTTTCTTGTGATTTAGAATATGAGAGCTCCCTAAATACTCATTTGGCCTATTTTTTCTTCTTTCTCTAGTAAGCTCGAAAACCTCTGAGTAGCTAGCCAGTCCTAATGATGAACTTGACAATTAGAGCCTTAGTGCCCAACTTCCAAAATTTCTAATAAAATTGCATGAATATTTAATACCCAATTATTAAATATTTAAAAATTTAAAACTGAACTGGTTTGGAAGTTAGCATGTGATGAATAATTCAGAATGAGGAAACGAGCCTCAGCTCTTGGACTGAGACGGATGCTACCTCTGCTGTCTCCCTGCCCAGGAATGATTATGGTGCTATTGCCAGTCTTGGGACACTTTGTGGGGATCCCATGGAGACCTCAAGGCTTCATTTCCAGCTAAGGAGCGTTAGCATAGAGTTATGAGAAATAATTCTTCCTGTTTCATAGTAACACTTCTGGCTCCTGCAATGGAAATATGAGCTCCTGAGGCTGGAATAATGTGATTGAAAGCCTGGTTATCCAGGAGATGGCTCTGTTTCCAAACATCTTTCATGCTCCAGGGAAAAGATTGGTTGTCCTTAATGTCTGTGTCACATTCCGGCAGTTGTGTTGCTTGAAAGCCCCTTTCCCCGCTCACTGTCCTGCCGCTCCCTGCTGAACCAGCGCTTGGTTCAGCTCCAGCGCGATCGTCTTTAAAGGACTCTTTTCATAAAGTGGACACTGGAAAATGAAGCAGAACATGAGAAATGCGCCGCAAAGCATGGAGCAGAGTGCGGCGTGCTGCGGGGGAGAGCGCAGGTCGAGCGGGGCAGCGCGGCCGCGGCCCCCCGGGCAAGGAGGAGGCGCTGGGGGAGCTTTGACCAGTTGGCGCCAAGAGCAATAGGTGTGCAGCTTTTAAGGGAATAAGCGGAAAAGGAAAGAAAAAAAAGGATTGAACAGAAAGGCTGAAAGGAGGCTTTTTAAAGCTTAGGCATAACCAACACCCAGAACAACCTCATCAATCTCCTCCCATCAGGAATGCATGTGGCACCCGCGTCCCCATGGGCCAGGCGGACGTTGTGCTTTGTCCCTCGTGGCCACAGCCGAGGCTCCTGCTGCTCGGGCCATTAGCCTGGGCCGCGGGGCCAGCGAGACGCGGCCTGGCCTGCCGGCAAAGCAGCCCTGCCGCGTGCGGGAGAGGGCAGCCCAGAAGCAAAATAATTCCAGATATTCCCAGGGAGACACGTGAGCGTTTCCGTGCGTCTCAGCACCGCATCTTGAACGTGGAAGGTCCTTGGAGTAGGAGCAACGGGGCTGCGCTCCCGCTGGAAATCGCCTCTTGCCGGCGGTGAAAAGCTCCCGCTTGGAGCCTCAGTGAACATCATGAGATCATAAAGTGTAAAGCGCTCTCTAATGCATGATTGAGTATTGTCCAGCCTGCTATTCAGATGACTGTAATTCCTGAAAAAAAAAATCTTCATTTTGAGAGGGAACAAACAAATACTCCTGGAGCAGTTTTTCTGTGTTTATTTTAATAGCAGATGTTTGATGCTGCTCAGAGGTTTAAATAGCATCCAGTGTTTTGCGGTAGTGGTAATAGTAGTGATGTGCCAGTGGAAACAAGATAATGGGCAGAGTGCAGAGGAGGTGATTGGAGCGGGGATAAATTCATCTATTAGATGGTTCTGCAGACTACTGCTTGTAATTACAATGTGTATTATATATGTTAATTATATAGTCCCTAGGATTAATTCTTACATTAGACACTTGAGCAGCTTCTAAACCACTGCCCTTTATTTTTTTTTTTTAAGAAACAGCCTAGTGAAGAAGTGAATCTGCTTCCTCTGACAAGGAATACGAGTTATGCCCCTATTTTTGCTACTGAACTTTCCTGAATTGTAGCCAAGAAAAAGTCCCAATCACTTTTTTTTTTTTTTTCTGTGGATAACTCCAAAATAGACTACCTGGTAAACAGAAGACTTATGCTCAATGTTTGCTAACTTGTTCTAGAAGCAGAAGATAACCACTTCCCTGTAAACTGAAGTGACACAGTATATTTGTATTTTTAAGGTGATGCTATTTCTTGCATCTGAAGTTAATGACTGGCTCCAGCTGCAGCTGACACCACTTTGTTCTGTGAGCACTGTTTGGCTGTAATTGTCGCGTGGAAGGGAATTGCGGCTAAAAGATTTTATCATCATTTGGGGGAGATTGTCTTCACAGTCAGCTCACAATTTATGACCAGGCAAACCTGACTTCCAAAAGGTCTGCGCCACATCATACTAATTTGTGAAGTCCACCTTGGGCAATAAAAAGCTCTCCCGAGGTTAATTTGTCTTGCATCTGACGGTGAGTTTTGCCTTGCCCGCCGAGTTCTGCATTGCTGCAAGCAGACTGCTGCTGTTATTTAAGCCGGTTATTTTAAAGCTACCTGGGGTGTCTTTGTGCTCTGCTGCACCACGGTCCCCAGCGCAGGGGTGCGGGTGAGCGGAGCAGCGTCTGTTACCTCTCAGGTGCCTCTGCTGCGCAGAAGCAGCTTTGTCATGAGCAGGAGGAGGAAGGGGAGAGAAGCTTCAAGCTGTGCCCACCCTGGGCTGCTTGGAAAGAGCCTTTCACTCATTCCTGGTTCATCTACAGGCGCTGTAAAACCTGTAAGTTGGCTGCTGTCAAGTGTGCTGGTGAATATTTGCAAACTCGTGTTGTAATCTCGGAGTTAGCAGAAGAAGAAAAGGAAGTTAGTTGAGTTTAACCATATTTTAAATATTTGCAGGTAGTACAAGAGGAAATTTATCCTCTTCTCTTCCACAGCTTCATTCCTGACTCCCTCACATCCTGCTGCTTCTGCCCTGGCCCAGCCTTTAATGACCTCGGCCGCTTTGTGCAGGTTATCTGAGGATAAAGGTTAATGATGGGCTTCTCTTTCCAAGAAATGATACCTCGTAAAGATACATGGGTTATGCAAGGCTTTGAGAATAAGTATATAGGGAATTTTCTTAGTGAAAATGTGTCCACAAAATTCTTGGGCAACGTGAGAGCTTTAGCTGGCCATGGAGACTTCTGCCTGTACGATGCAGCCTTTGAAAACTCTTCCCCAAGCTGCTGGTAGGGCAGGCGGGTGCTGGAGGAGGGGGCCGGGAGGTGCAGTGAACCATATGGTACACACACGGTTTAAAAATAATGTTGACTGATCAAATAAATACCACTTAGGTTTAGAACTGCAGTCTGCTGCATATAAAACTGTTTTTACCTTTAAGGAGGGTTGTAATTCGTGGTTGTAATGCCACAAATTGCAAGTTTTCCAAAGCGCCGTTTGCAGCCGCTAGACCCAAGGTTGGGTGAGCGTGGTCGGAGCTGCTGTGCCGGTCAGACCCGGCGTCCCGCCCCGAGTGTAAAACACACCCATAAAATCCAGCAAATGGATCTTGTGTCTGGAGAGCAGTGGCAGTAAACTTGCCTGCATCAGAAAAGGCTCCGCTCCTCTTCCATTAGGCTTTATTTAATACAATACAATTTATTTTTATACCGTGTCCTTCAGTAGAGTATCACAGAACTCTTTTCAGACAATGTTCATCATAAACCAAAGCCGAGAGAGAGAATTTCAGCCCAAGGTTTGAGCGGAGGAGTGATTCAAAAGGTTTCAGATACAGCAGGGTGGCATTAGAGTTGCAGAGCGCCAGCGGGAAGGACAGAGCTGCAGGAGCAGAGTAATTAGGTGCCACTTCTGCAAGGTGTAAGCGGGATGATAGATGGGTGACATTGCATGCCAAGCGTGACATTATGGAAATAGAGAGAAGCAGCTCGTGGAGGTGAGAGAGGAAAAGGGGCAACTGTGGCTTTGCTCCTTGGAACTGAGAAAATAGCATCTCCTCCTGCCATCTTGGACCTTGTGAAAATGAACTGTATGATGTCCCTCACAGCAACAGCCTTGGCCAGGGTCTGTCTGGGGCACTTTGGAAGTCAAAGAAAGAAGGAGATTAGTGCAGTGCGAATTATTTTGTCCTTTATGTGTTGAAGTGAGTGACCCAAGCATTTAAAGAAACCAAAGGAAAGCAGCATTAAGTAGAGAGTTAGCAAAGAATTCTGGACTTAGTGGGAGTGATTAATATTAGCTGGTATCGCAGCTGAATTAATGTAGCTGTGTGGCTCGTGTCATCTGGAAGGGCAGGCAGAACAAATTTACGTTTGCTTGGCAAAGACCAGCGATACCTGTAATTTCATGGCACTTTTGGCCTGCTGAAAGCCACGTTGTTTCACCTCTTCCCCTGGGGAAAAAGTTAAGCTTGGATTTGGTGGTCTTTAGTGCAGGGGCTGCTATTCCTGTAGATTGACTTAGCTGAACTCTAGTGCAGAGCAAGAGCCAAAGCTGTGGTATTTCCAGGCAGCTGAGAATATTTTCCGATGTAAGGAGTGTAAAAGCAATGGAGTAAAAAGCAGTGACATTTTCAATATGAGAGACCAAAAAAGACCAACTCATATTTTATTTATTTATCCAAAATAGTTTGAATTATTCATTAAAGTCAGTGTAAGTGTTTGAAAATACAAGGTGTTTCAAGAAGCAGCATCATTAGGAGGAAGTTAATAATTTGGCAATATTAATTTTGTAACAGACTGATGATTTTTTCAGAGAGGATTTTTTTCCTTTCAGACTCTCGAGCAGGGGGAAGTTTTTGTGCATATGCTTGGCCTGAACGCAAAGGAGACCTTGCATCCTTGCAGGATGATTTCCAAATATTTTCCCTCTCTGTCTGTTCTTCTCTTGTTTTTATTTTCTTTTTTTTTTTCTCTGCAGGCAAAGTAAACAGTTATTGCCCCTGACCCGAAGCATAACTTGCCAAATCTCTCTCCTGCTCATTTTCTTGGTTCTTATTTGTGGTTTGCGAGGGCTGGTTTATCATCCCTTCTCCGGGACGAAGGCCGTGGATGGTGTGTCCTTCCCGTTCACGCTTTCTGCAGAGCAGCACCTGCGGCTTCTCGTGTCGGTTCAGCGCGAGCGCAACCGAATCAAACACAGGAATGAAAGGGAGGGCTCCAAATACAGGGATTGGAGTTTTCAAACACTGTCTTTTAAAGATATAATTAAACTTAATTCCCCAAATGTTGTGAAAGATCTCAGAGGATCAAGCCGTTCACTGTTCTGTAGGTGGTAGATAGAGTGGGTGGAAACACTAATGCTGTCATCAGAATCCTGCTCTATTAATGCACCTCGACCCGTCCTGAAAGGAGCTGCCTCTGTTCACTTGCCTCTACAGCTGTGTCTTAAGCATTTGTCTGAAATATGCTGATTTGCACTCTGTGCAAATTATGGCTTGTAAAACAGTTTTTCCTGACAGTGCTGAAAATTTGGCGGGAATCATTGGTATTAGGTAGAGCTTAAGAATTAGCGCGGCCGCTTCTTTGCACTGGGAAGCAGAGCGGACAATGAGCTGCCTCTTAGCTTACCATCTTCTCTTTGTGTGGGGAAAATGAGCAAGATTAATGAACATCCCCAGGTCACTCTGCATGGTGCTGGTGCGGTTGGGTGGGTGCAGAGAAGCAGCGATGTGGACAAGGCAGAGCCACGGTGAAGAGACACCAGGTTGTTTGTCCGAGGACATGTGGAAATGCATTAATAGATAGGGGACTCTACAGATAGGATTCAGAGGCCTAAATATGGGCCTCTTGTGACATTTTAGACACCCTGTAGTGTCTGGAGCTGCCCTGGGGCCAGCTGGTATGATGCAGAACCTGCACGAGATCTCTCCTCGTCAGAAGCATGGGGAGGTGCCACGTAAAGTACCCAGGGGTGTCTCAGGCTGGGGTCAGCAGCTCTGCTTCAGCAATGACATCCCAGCCTGCATTTCCCAAGTCTACTTGTTCAGGCCACCTTTCTACCAAGTTACTCCCCTGCAAAAGACACTAACTCCTCGTGAATAATGAAAGCTCTTCCAGCAGTTCATGACTTAGGGCATCATCAGCCTCCCGAGTTGATGAAAGCCAGGAAAGGCGGCCTCTGAGATGCGGTAGGAAAAGGCAGATTTACTTTTCCAAGGCTAGACTGCATTTATTAGGACAAAAAAAAAAATCCTTGTTGGACATCTGAGATATATTAAAGCCAGTGCCATCTCTGACAGCGGTGCGATATTATTTACCGCTGCAATGTAGACACTGAATTTTTACTTTCATCTGCATGATTTTGTCCTGAGCAGTTGGTAGGAATGTGCAGCCAAAGGGAGAGTATGAGACTATTGAGATCAGAGCCACCAATTAACCTTCTGATTTCAGGAGCTGATTACTTAATTAATCAAAGGGCTGGACGCAGCTGAGATGATGGGAAGAAGGTTGTAGCAATCCAGGGAAGGGCCGTGGTAGTCGCACAACGAGGAGTTTGGGGATGCTGGGGAAGTGGGTGGCCAAGAGCCTTTTCGAGCCCAGGGGAAGATGTTTCCAAACTGGTTTGCCCTTTTAGATGAAGCAGCGATAGCTGGAACAGGTCAGGGGAGAGGCAGAGCGAGGGAAATCATTTGCCCTCCCCTCGTCTACACAAGCGGCTCAGGCAGGAGCTGAATTAACCGGGGGAAAGGGCTGGCATTAACTCTGCCCACTTGGATGCTCTCCCTTACGAGGAAGGGGACATGTAGTTCTTTTAAACGGCTGAAGAGTTCCTGTCCTTTCCTACAGATTAAGCTGAACTGGATTCCAGCCCAAGTAATTCTGCCCCCGTGGCATTTAAGGCACCGGAATTCACATGGAATTACGTTTTCCATCAGAGAGGCGAGGGGAGCTCGTGCTGCTGCCCTCCCTCGCCTTGCAGCCACCGTGCCCTGGTTCTCAGTGCGCCGCACTGGGGAGGTTGAGGGCAGCAAATACTCAAGCAAAACCTTTATCTTGGTAGTTTAGCTGACAGCAATACTTCAGCATGGACTAAACCAGCCCGCAGCCTTCTTTCACACTCAAGCAGCCGTCTTGCATGGAAGGTTCTGCTGTCCTAGAGCCAGAGCCTGAATTAGCTAAAATAAAGAGCTCTGGTCTCCATGTGCTGCAGTTATGCCACTGATCTCTGCGTAGACATCGCCGTAAGACTCAGAGTGACAATGAGACACCTGAGTGGGGAAGTCTATTTGTTTGCTTGGAGAAAGTCTTTTTTTTTTTCTAGCCCTGGTTGCAGTGCTGAGAAAACAGGCTGACTTGGGAGAGATCTCTGATGTATATGAAAGTAAAGCCAATCTCTGTAATTAATGGGGGGATAAATCGAGGTTTAATTACTCAGAAGGCACCTGGGGTGAGAGATTCATGGGAGCTGTTGTGCAGCGTCTCGAAGGATTCACAGCGCTGGCAGCTCCCTTTGCGGCACGAAAACGGGGTGAGCGGCAGGCAGCCTCACAGGACCTCCCTTCTAGGGACTAGAAGTTAGGGTACCAAATGGAGAGAGGCAGTGGTTCTCTTCAGGGTTTTCTATAACAATAAAAGCCCCTCCCCAAATCTCAAGGGATTCCTAGGCAATGTGACAATGTGAGACCGAAGCACTTAGAGTCGAATCAAGCGTGCGCTGGAGGAGGCTTCCCTTATTGCCAGCTTCCTGCCGACACAGCCCTTCAGGGGCAGATTTGTAACCATTTTTTCCACTCTCTTGCTCCCTGTCACACAATACCCTTCTCTTTGGTTCTGGATAGGAAATAAGATGTGTGTGTGTAGGGGGAAAGAAGCTATAGCTTTGAATTTTGTAGTAAGTTGCTAAAAGGCTGGCCGAGTGAAAGAAAAATCCATGCCACTAGGACGTCTGTTTTCCTCATTCCCCATTTTATTATCTTTTGGTCGTCTGGGGACAGGAGGAGAGAAATCTAGCTTGCCTGTTTCTTACTCTGCTTGCTTAAATCATTTTAAAAAAATGTAATTAAATTTTTCAATTAGCTTAGTTTGGCTAGCACTGTAAATGCAACGCAAGGTCTCTATGCTGATGACATATAACAAAGTAGCCGTTTTCTTCCCCTTCTTAGAGCTGAAGAAGCAAGTGGAAAGTGCAGAACTGAAAAACCAGCGTCTGAAAGAAGTTTTTCAGACAAAGATCCAGGAGTTTCGCAAGGTCTGCTACACACTAACAGGATACCAGATTGACATCACCACTGAGAACCAGTATCGACTCACCTCGATTTACGCTGAGCACCAAGGCGACTGCCTGCTCTTTAAGGTAAGTCAGCACGCTCCTCGCTGCACCTGCTTCTTTGGGTACCTGGTTTTCAGCACACCAGAATGTATTTGCTCTTTCTCTGTCATTACACTGGGACATCATTGCTCCCTTGATATGTGACAAGTTTTGCCTTTTGAGGGAAGTAAAAATCCTTTCTTCTTTTAGAAAATTTACCTTAGAAGATTTGGCATCTGGTCTCCCACTTATATATCAAAGTAAACGGGGAGTAAGTGAAGACACTATATATGCATAGTATCTAAGATACCTGGCCTCACAATTCCCCTTTTTCTAATAGCAGTGATATACACTACAGCAATAAAACCTTATGTACCCATCAAGGTTTCACCCTTGCTTCGCCACAAGAGGTGTCCTTACTGCCTTTGCTATCCTCTGTCGTGCCTGTGCGCCATCATCTTGTCTTCATGTAAACTGGAATCTCTTTGGAGCTCATCCGTGTTTGCACGGAAGTGCCGTTTATCTGAACGGCTCCGATGAGTAGCGGGAATTGCGTATCTGCTGTCAGCCGAGCTCAGCATTGGTCTAGCTAGGTGGTCTGAGCTTGAGTTGTGGTTTGATAGTGCTTTTTTCCTTCTGTGTTATCTTCCAGATAGCACAGTTGGACTGACACATCAGAGAATTAGGCGTGACATCAGAGTCACCAAGCTGTTTAGTGACATCTTTACATTGGTTTGAATGTCAACAGCCCAGGTTTACAGGTCAGTGGGAGAACTCTTCCCTTCTCTGTGAGAAATACAACTGGCACTCAAAATCACATTTGCTTCCAACTGATTCCCCTGGAGTGAGTCACATTTATGAGAAGGATGAAGATTTTGGAGGAATTCACTGTGGGCAGGGAATATACAAGCAGGAGCTGGAGAAGTTCTGTTTCTGCAGCCCTGCTGCCATGTGCAGCAGGTACGTGCTGCAGTATTATTTCTTTACATGACAGTGAATAGGCAAATGTAATTGTTGCTGTTGTTGTTTAAATGGTGTTCTTGCTTTCTTTCCTTCACTCAAGTCTTCATTCACAAATAGTTCTGGAGGAAGGATTCTGTGTCGCCGGGTAGAACAGAATTTTCAGGATCCCAGCTCCCAAAATCCAAGGATAGGTTGCTTGTTGGTTTGTGGAATTCCGCTGCATGTCCGACTTCACATACCTCTTTGGATAAATAAAGCAGATTTGATAATCAGAGTCTGAACAACAGAATCTCAGAGCCTTCCTCACTGTTCAGTAAATCGGAGAGAATTCCCAAAGTCTGCAGTTTAGAGTAGCAGTGGAATATGAACAATAGAGTATTTCCTTCCCGAGTCCTGGCAGCTGCTTCACACGTATCTACCAATGCTTGAATCCTGACTGTGGCTTTTCTGCAGGGTTGTGTGTTTATGCTGTGGAATTTCTGAGCCATAACTGACTCACTGGTGTTTGTGTACGTTTCATTAACCCAAAGAGGTCACAAAGCAGGGAATGCTATTTGTATTTATTCCATTCAAGCAACTTATGGAACAAGGTCTATATAATTAAACCGGAAAAGTCCCCTGGCTCTTTAAAAGCTTCTGTAGTTTGCCTGTAAACTTTAGGGCATATTTCAGTAGCATGCTGGTGGCATTTAATTTTCAGTGTGGCTTCAGTAGCAGGGATGCAAGAGTAGCTACTGTAGTGTAACTTCTTCAAAGCTAAGTGAAGATGAAGGACGTGCTTAGTTTTCCCAAGTAATGTATGTTGTTACTGTAGCATATTATCTACATGCTGTATGTTTCCAGCCAATTCACATTAATTAGAATTACAGCCTCAGCAAAAGGGTTAATCACAGTGGCATGCTGTGAATACAAATGACTGCATCCATAAATGAGCACTGAATTCCAGTGAAGCCATATCAATATTTATTGGCAATCCCTATGGATGCAACAGATGAGCTCATCAACATGAAGGATGTTGCAGTGGTGTTCAGAGCCTCCGTGTGCGGGTGCCTGGGCAGCACGGCACAGCTCAGACTTCCCATCTCACTCTCGCTCTTGCTTGCTCTTTTTTGTTCTTATAATTAGATGCTGTGGGAAGTGATGTACACATTCCTCACCAGGATTTTAGTTTCCAAAGATTTGGGCAGAAAGTATTACTTAGTTATTGGGTCACTCAGCAGTTTCATATTCTGCTACTTTTACTGGTACATTAGATGTGTTAGTCCATAATCCAGACTTTGCATTCTGCATAATGCTTGGGATATGTATCTAGGCCAGGCCACTCATGAGATACCCGGGACTGCATTTACTCTCTTTGTAACAATCCATTAAAGATATCTATTAAAACAAACAAACGTTGCTGTGAAGCTTCAAAATCAGTTCAGCTAACTCAGATTTAAGCTGTGGCAAATGAGGACGTTGTTGTTTGGCTGCATGTACGTCTTGCTGTTTACCCTTGTCTCTAGATAAGTCCCTAATGATAGGAGGGAGTGAGGTCTTTAGAAAGGCAGTGAATTTTTTTTCAGACAAAGAAAAGCTTTTTGTAAACAGAGAGACTGGTTGAATTTGAAGAGGAGATGATTTGGAGACGCTCATACAAATGGACAAACAGTGCAGAAAAAGTAAATAGTGTTTTTTTTTTTTTCTTTCTTGTGTGTGTACCTAAAGAACATGGTCCCCAGTCAGTTATTTGAAGCCAATTAGTCTTAAATGATAGAGGAAATCCTTTTAATTTATGACCATACTGCTTCAAGGTGCTGCTGAGAGCAGGAGCTCTGTTGTTTTGCAATTGTGATATTATATGTCTAAGCCATAAACAGTTCTGACCAAAAGGCTGCAGCTAGACAGCACATCAACTTCTGGTTTCTCTTATTTTCTATGTCCTCAGAGCCAAGTCTTCCAGAATATAGAATTCTCTCTCATTCCAGATCTTGCCCGTGTTGTTATTTTCTGCCAAAACTATCAAATGGAAACACAAACACTAGCAGCAGTTTGTAGAAAAGCATCCCCAAGATGGTAAACTTTCTACCTTGAAAGAGAATTCCGAAGATATCAGCCTGAAAACAGAAGCATCATGACACAGTTTGCAGATGTTGCCAGGCTTGAGGCTGGCACTTCTTGCTGCAAAATAAAACCTTTATTGGTGGCCAGTTGGAAAAGTGATACAACAATAAAATCAGCAGCTTCTTTGCAATGCGCTGAATTGTCAGCCAGTGCTCACACACTGTCTTTGACTCTACTACCTAAAGGTGATGTAAAGAGTTGGTTAGCAGGTGTGTAAGACTTCAAGGCATCCTCAGCAGTTACCACGTGCTTTTCGTGCTGTTTGGTGCTGGTAGAGCAGCAGAGCGTAAGTGCTGGAAGGATAAAGGCTGGTCTAGTTTGGGGGTTCTTTGATGGATGAAGGGCACAGTCCAAGGACAAACACCAGCTGTGGACTGATGACTAGCATGAAACATGGAAGGAAGAAGTTCTTAATGATACAATTAATGGGGATGCAGGTGTTTAGAATTGGTGGTCCTGATGGAGCCTTAATCTGGAATTATCTCAGCCACTGATTCCTGGAAGGTGGGAGTCAGTATGTAACAGCAAGTCACCCCATGCTTATTAATATTTACTGTTTCTTAAGCTTCTTTTCCCTAAACGTGTTGGTGGTGACTATTTGCAGGCTGGATGCTAGACTAGGTCTTAAGCGGCTCGTTCACACACCACCGTGGAGCGCAGAAGGACGGTGACGAGATTTTAATTAAACGGGAGCATCTGGCAGGGATGTCACTCGCGGGGCCTCAGAGGGACACCTGGTGCATGGGCCACCTCCGTCCATGCCCCGGCCACCACACGCTGCCCCAGCACGAGGCGCCCGCCCAGCGGCGCTGCCTTCGCTCAGGCCGAGCGCCAGCCGACAGCAGCGGCCAAGGAGCTTCGGGGTGGCTCTGCGCTGACGTTTGGCCTTTTCCCTGTACGTCCCAAGGCCAGGTTTGTGAGAAGACCTCTATGAAAAAAAAAACAGCTTGAGGAATCAGCGGAGGTGACATATAGCAGGTAACATATGGCAAAGCATCTACCAGCCTTCAAGTTGCCCCAGTTATTAGCAGCCCAGCTCCCTGCAGCTCAGCCCACACAGAGCCACCACCAAGAGTGGCAGCTCTCACTGCCGCTCTTCCTTCTTGAGTAAGCAGCATGTTGTTTAAATACAAATATAATTAGGCCTTATCTCTTGCTTTGGGAGTTATAGCTGTTACCTGTGGTTGACTGGGGTAAAAGATTTGTTAATCTCCGGGGAGGAAATATAATTAGTGATGGAAGTGTGTATGGGGGGAGTTGTTTGTGAGTATGAAAAGCTGTCTGTAAATATTCAAACACAGCAAAAGATTCCCTGGGGGGTGTAGTCTTGATATATCTATCATCTGTATCTGAAGTCTACATCTGGGCTCATATAAATGTCGCCCATTAATTTTATTTGTTGTGGTGTAAATATAAATGATTGTGTTTTGCCATCATCTGGGGCTTTAAGAGTTAAAAGGTTTCAGACTAAACTTAGTTTGGCTGACGAGGTTGTCGGTTGTTTCCCACCAGGGTTTTGACAAGGAAGGGATATAGTGGGGGACCACCGAGGAGCAGGGGATGGAGTGTCATGGTCCCAGGTCCCCTGTGGCAGCCAAGGGACCAGCAGCAAGGGCCGAGACTAGAGCCAGGGCTCAGAACTGTCTGTTCCTTCTGTCATCCTTATTACTGCGCTTCAAAGTCTAAATGCTCAATTACTGCACGGCTCTTAACCATGAAGTTAGTGCTGCATAAACCAGTTAATATGCTTTTTTTTTCTCAAACTTGCTTGCCAGTTTAAGATAAGAAGCTGTATTTCAAAGCTTGTTAGGCAGCTCTTCTTTATAGGAACACAAGCTCTTCAAGGTTTGGGTGTTCCCAGAGAGCTTTAACTAAGCAGAGGTCTCCTGCATTTTATTTTTGAAAGGCCACTTTTAGAAAAGCAGAAGTACTACCCAGTGCCCTCCTCTGTGAATGCACCTTCTGCTCTGCTTCAAGATTCCTAACTATATCCCAAGGTGGTTATTGCTGTGGATGCTTGGAAGCGCATCAGGCGTTCAGACCTGGCATTTCTGGAGATTTGATGTGCTTCACACCACTGTGGGGTCTCAAGCATAATGTGCCATACAGGCTCTCCGCGTCGTTACTTGTTCTATCAGAGTGGTGATACAAATCTGTTCATCTTCTGCCCTTGCCATGGTGCTCTATCTGTGCAACGGCGACGGAATGCAGAGGTGAACTGGGAAGCCCCTCTGAAAGAGCATTGCTACCTGCATTCCTGTTACAGCTCTGGCAGAGTCCTGCTCTATGCTACCAAACAAGTCTTTGCAACCGCATATTTAAGGAATTAATACATAATATGGACATAAACTAGCATTTGGATTTACTATTCTATGATCTGTCATAATTCATATATGTGGAAATGGTGAAAACCCTGTCCTGTTCTCCCATTTGGCTCATATAAATGAGTGCACAAATGGTCCTAACTCTCAACTGCAGAAAATTTTAGTTTAGATCCATCAGAAAGTTAGCAGTAAGAGCAGGTAACTCGGTACTATTTTAGGACTTTGGATTTAATGTATTTTCTTGTTTGCCAAGTGCATGAGAACATCTTCTGAACAAGAAATATGGAAAGATATTTTATGTCATATCTGTTTTACCAGGATTCATAGCTAAATTACATTTTCCCCTCCTCTTTTACAGGGGAAACAGGGAAGTTGAGAGGTGAGGATGACCTCCAGCTTTGATAACTCCCCAGATTGCCCTTTGATGGCATCTTTAGCTTCTAGATGAAGAAGACAAGCCTGTCTGCCTATATCTTGGAGGAAATATATCAGCTTATATCAAAATGAAGCTTGAAATTTTTAATTTGCTCCTAATCTGTATTCAGTTTCAGCAAGAGCATATAGCTGATAATAGTGGAACTATTTGAACCGTGTTCTGGGGAACTGACATAAATTTCAACCTTAAACTGAAGGGTTTGTCTGCCTTAATGGAAGGCTCCAGAGGATGCTTCGTATGATAGCTGTCACTTCGCATTTCTGGGATGTAGCTGAATCTGGAAAGAGGGTATCTGCAGATGACTTTTCTGTAAAGCAGAAAGTGGAATAGCTGAGTGTAGGGCAAGGCAGGAGGTTGTTCTCTGGTGGGTATGTTCGGTGGGATATGTTCTCTGGTGGGTATGAAGAGCTCTCGTGCCGTATGGGGTGTAGCTACAACAAACATACAGCACAGGTTACCAGCAGCTGTAGCTTTGTTGGTCGCTGTGAAAGCTGTTGTGTTTCCTGGTGTTGAGAGAAAGGGCCCAGCTGTGCCTGGAGGTTTTGGACATGTGCAAACCGCTGTCCTTCATCGTGGCTCCTGGAGCCTGTTGGACAACCGTCTTCCCCTGACAGAGAAGAATCTCCCTGTCTGGTCCTGGGAAAGCATAGGAGATGTCCTTGGCTTTTTGGCAGAGTCACTGCAGCCTGAAGTTGTTTTTCTTCATATAATTCCATTAGAGTGATGACAGTTTCAAGTTGGAACAGAAAAGACCTGATGAAAGAACCACTCTCTAAGTGGGAAAGATAGGCAGAGTGGAAGCAGTAACTAGCAAGGTAATAGATGGTGATGGATCTATAATCTCCGAAGCTGCTGTAAGCAGTAAATTCCTAAATAGTGTCCTTTCAGCCTTAACCTATTTATTTGCAAAGTGCTAAATTTAATTTTCCTTAGTCTGCAGGAAAGCGTCATCCCAGGAATAAACCTTTAGCCCAGCCAAGAAATGGTGCCAAAGTGCTTGTTCCAGCATTTCCATTTCCCCCCTCCTTAGCACAGAGCCTGTGCACCCCATGGCGCGTCACCTCCGGACATCAGCTCTGCTGTCCGGGGGGACACATCTGCTCTGCATCTGCTCTAAAAGGGGCGATTTAATAGTCAGGGTGTGGGGTGGGCTCACTAGAACCACCTGAACTCAGTGAGACCATCCTGAATTTAATGGTGGCCAGGCTGCCTTGCGAGAGAGCCAGCGCCGTGCATGCGGATGCTCCATCCCTCCTACAGATCCAGGCTCTCATCTCAGAATTTGTTCAGATATTGAGCATCGTAGCGCTTGTATTCTGAAACCCTCCCAAAGGCAGCATCTTCAGGGGGGAAAGCAGTGAGGTTTTCCAGCAAGCAACTTTGTCACATTCGCCCTGCAAAGTGTCAGGGAATGCGGTAAAGGTATTTCAGGCTTCTGCACGTCACTTTTTGCTCCTGGTGGCACCGTGCTGGTGACACACTCAGCATGAATCCTTTGCAGCTAGCAAAGAGGATTTCCCCACCCAAAAAAAGAGTCTGTAGGGAATTTAGAAATGTTGCCTAAATAATGCATTTCAGGTGGAAATGCAGTGTCCAAATCCTCTGTCCTCCCAAGAGCTGCCTTTGAGTGGAAAGTCTACATTCCTGTAGTTTTTCACAACCCCAACGAGGTGCGATCTGGGCTGTTGCTAATCCCATTGGTTTGGAGAAGGATGAGTTTCAGTAGTGGAGCTTGGTTGTTTTCCTGCATCCAAAGGATTTCAGCAGAGTTCCTTGCAGTGCTTCCTGTTTCCTCTTTGTCCCTTTTTATCCCTCTTAAGGCAGTACAAGCAGCGCTGTGCTGGCTGATAGGGAATATCCTGCCCGTGCTCCCACTCTTCTCTGCCTGCTGCTGATACATGGATGGAAAGAGTGTGCTTCCCAAGGAGGGAGCTGTTTCCAGTGTTTCTTCTGCTTTTAGGCTTAGTTGGGTTTTTACTTAGACAGGTTTAGCACGTGTAAAGTGCCATAGAAAAAAACAGTTCTGTTTTTCAGTGTTTGTTCTATTTTTGCCACTTTTTAGCATTTTAGGAATGAAGTTTATATCCAGCCATTTCTCCTCCTCCTTCTATCTAAATCTGGAAAAGTGTTTTGAGCTTCTCAGCTCCCATGTGCTGCTGAAAGCTCTGACTTCTCCCTCAACGTTCGCTCTAAAATAAACAAAAACAGCAGTGCCAGGAAGCGAGGATGGAGAATCACACCGGCTCCTCCTCCTGCTTCTTCCTCTGCTGCAGAGCTGATGGGCAGGTGGCCCTGCTGCTGTCTGGGCAAGGTACCTCCTGAGCGGATCCTGAATTTGCAGCGGGATCTCTGCTTTTGTGGCAAGGGGAGATGTTGTTCCCTCCCTGCGTGACCGTGCAGCCTCTCCTCACCTGTTCACAGCTTCCTTGGCTCTTGCTCTGCCTGCAGGTGGACATGGCTGCAGAGAGAGACTTTGACTGTGGGACAAGAAGCTGTCACCCTCCCTTATTCTT
This sequence comes from Nothocercus julius, assembly GCA_013398735.1. Lineage (NCBI taxonomy): Eukaryota > Metazoa > Chordata > Aves > Tinamiformes > Tinamidae > Nothocercus > Nothocercus julius. The sequence continues at coordinate 1,928,095 of VZSV01000059.1, read as the reverse complement.
TCATTTTAAAGTGCAGTGTCACAGAAAACTTCATTAGCCACACTGAAAGTCTCTTGGCCTACAGTCGGCTTGCCAAAGAGTGACAGATGTGCAGTGTTTATTAATATTTACATTCAGCTGGGGTTTTTCCCTTACCCAGAGGATTGTGTAAAAAGCCATCAGCCCTTGCGCCGTGGGAGAACCTGGGTTTTGCTCTGTGCACTTAACCAAGTGTTGATAGGCTGTTAAACTGAAATGGCTTCTCCCCAAAAGCAGGACTTGATTAACTTAAAAACAGATTTTCCTCCCCGATCGTTCCCCTTTGAGCTGCTCCTGCTGGGGGACTTCGCGTGCGCGGAGGAAGCGGGCAGTGCACCAAAGGCCTCCCACTGCAGAGGGGCATCTCCAGCTTGCCTGAGCCACTTCCATCACTTAGGGACTGAAATTTTAATCATTGAATTAATTTTTCAGAAACCGGAGTGCAAATCTGTACCCCTTGTGGCATTAATAATGAATGCAGGGAAGAGACTTCAGAGGGAGAGAGAGGGACTAGGAAATTTGGGCTGGGGAGTATCCTTTTTTGATTATTATTTCCAAGAGATAATGTATATGTTGGACCTCCTTATGCCAGAGCCTTTCTGCTTATCTCACCCATGCCTTGACCAGTAAAGAATCTGCTTTATTTCCATCCAAAGTATCTTCAGAATACATCTTACCCACTTGTCTCCGCTCGGATTTTTCTTTTCCCTTTTGCCGGGTAAATCGCCAAGTTTGCACATGCACGGGCCCCGTCCAGGTCTCCAGAGCAGCCCCTTGAAGTGTCGTGGGGTTTCGGTGCCCGTGTCGCGTCTCTGCTGGCAAACAGCTCTGGACACTAAGAGCTCCCTGCTCACCTGCTCCAGCACGTTTGAAGAGGACAAGGCCTGAACTGCAGCCAAGACGCCGAAGCTTCTGCCTCGCTTTTGGCTCCTTCCTCCTCTCTCAAAGAGCAAGCCGATTTTTCTTCCTAATTAAAAGTATTATATACCAGAAGATTAATTAGAAATGAAAGTGATTTTCTTTTTCTCTTTCCCTTTGTATCCATGGAAAAGGCCTATGCCAGGCAACTGCAAAAGGGAGCAGGGATTTCTCCCTTTAGTGGATTCCAGGCAATTTGCCTGTGGACAGCTATCTTATAAATAATGAATGCTTGCACAATTTTCCCAATTCACAGGCAGCGCAGGTGGTCTTCGTTTCGCCATCCAAAACAAATCTGGGAACAGCAGGGCGTTTCGCTCCTCAGCCGCTGTGTGAAAGGGGCAGCTCCTCATGTTCCCCCTACTCCCTTCCTCTCTGGATGGATCATTAAGACCACCTACAGTTATGGATATGTACAAAAATATTAATTTATTTGTTTGAAATCCTGCCAGGGAAACACAGCGCCGCTCTGCCGTTCCTCCTGCCGTCGCACGGTGCTGCCAGGAAGGCCAGCGCGGGGTTTGCAGGCGGGCAGGCACCTTGGCAGAAGCGGGTGCTCTCTGAGTGTTCACATAGGCTGAGGTCTCTCCAGCGTGCAGGGTTGTTGCTGCTGGACAAGAGCGAGGGCACTCAATTGTGGAATTTGTCTCTGTGCTCTCCTCTGAGCCTCACAGTAAGTGGGTGATTCTTTGCATCGTGATGTTCATCTTTGAGAAATGAGGGTTTGGTTCAATGGGTGCTCCACGGAGACCGTCCGAGAGGAGAAATCCTCTCCCAGAAGGAAAGCTCTTCATGTGTTAAAAGCACCCCGCAGTGATTTGCACAGTGCAGAGACTTTCCGGTGGCCCTGGCGCAGCGATGAATTTCACCACGGAGGAGGATGACACAGCCTGAGGGCTTCTCTTCATATTGTGCTACTTCCCGCGTTTATTTCCTTTCCATTAAAATTGGTCTGTTGACTGCAGGAAGATGAAGGTGAAGGTCCCCAGCTGCACCGAGCTCCTGTGGTCATCAGCCACCTGGTTCAGAGAGAGGCTGGGGATTGGTCCAACAATCTTTCCGTGGCTCTAAATACAGCAGCTAATGACACCTTCCACTCAGCGGGAGGAAAACAGAATTACTAAACTTGCAATTTGGCACAGTGGGAGTGTGAGTTTGTCCTGCCAGTTTCTTGTTGCTATATATTTCCAAGTTTTTGGTTTTTTTTTTTCCTCACAAGCAGGTGGAATCCAGATTGGGGGGGGGGGGGGGGGGGTCATTTTAAGGGCTCAAATTATGCATATGGAAGGCATGGCCCCAAAGGGAAAAGACTAATGAATGTTTATAAGTCATCTAGGATGAAGAGAGGAGCATGCTGGTTCCTCGGGAACTGCTGTATTTTGCGGCCTTATGAGTGATGTGTGGTGATGTCCCGTTAGGAGCCATGTTCCCAGTACAGTGTTGAAGGGATGTATATATTTCCATATAATTTTAATCATTTTGACTTATGGTTTAACTTTGTGCTAGGCAGACTGTGCAGAGGTTCCAGGAGAATATTATTTTAGATGGCTTTGGGGGCAAGAGAAAGAAGACGACTGAAGGCAAGGTTAGAAATAGCTGAATGTTTCCAGTTGAGCAAGTTTTACGGTCATGTGCTGTGATAATTGAAGGTTTGCTGTTAAATGCTACAAATTTGTGCTGGAGAGAAAACATGTCCTAGCTAGAGATGGCTGCAGTTGTTTGCTGCCATTATGAGACGGGCAGAAGCTCTTAGGGCAAGGGGTGCCATTTGAAGGGAACTGTGAGGAGCAATAACAGCAGCTTATCAAGGCCCAGTTGTTTAGGGGGTAATGTGTGTAAAGAGGAGCCCTTTGTGCCCAGGGACTGTGAAGACCCGTGAAGAAGTTTAAGCTGATTTTTTCCAGCACTGCCTAGAATGGATCTGTTGAGCTCTGCTTGCCCTAGGGCTAGTGTGGGAGTTAGGGGGAAGCCCTGCACAAATGAGTGGTGCAGAGATAAAACTGTCCTTCTTTCCAGTTCTCCTTCTACATCTCAGGATGCTGTTGTCCAAAATCGGCGCTATCGCATGGGGGGGCAACAGCTACCACCAACTCAGACTAGTGAGATACGCTCAAAAGATAATTTCTGCAACCAGTGCCAAAATGCTTAGAGCCAATGAATGCATGGTTAGGTTTCTGGAGCTGTGACTTGCTTTAATGTTCTTACCAACTATTTTCCATCCTTTGTTAAAGGAGGTCAAAACTCATCCTCACGGGTGCGGACTTCTAGAGGGCAGTATTTATTATTAGGTCAGTACTGTATCTTGTAATTACAGATGTAATTCCCATGTCTGTGGAGAGGCAGCCTACAGCCCGGCTACCATTGACAACTTCCATGAGATGAATTAAGCGAGGATGGATTGAACAATACAAGGAATTTTGACCGAGATCATTTGCCTGAAGTCCTGCAGGTGCTTTAGACAAGATATGAAAAGTAAATACCTTCCTACATCTTCCTTCCCTTTCTCTTCCTTAGAAGACAAGAACAATCCCTCCGTTCTGGATGCCATGGGGTAGTAACAGTCTCATGACTTCAGGCTTGGTTGTTCAGAAGGTTGGCTCTTCCCTTGGTTTC
>VZSV01000059.1:1906308-1924431 GCA_013398735.1 Nothocercus julius | reverse complement strand
ACCTGTGTCTTAGGAAACTGCCATTGCAGTACATCCAAAGAGTCAGATTGTGGCAAGCTTCAGAAGCATGATGTAAGAGATTCTCACTTAATTTAGCACTTCATTAACTTCACTGTTTTTTTTTTTCATTACCTACACGGATGGTAGCAGTGGTTATGAAATTCTGCAGGGAGTTCTGTAGTTTATATGGTTTGTATAAAATCATTTACGTAAGTACAGAATAAATCAATCAAACCTTTTAAAAAAAAGAGAAAGACATGAGAAAAGCAATGGACTTTGGATATGAAAAAAAAAGTGTAGATGAGAGATGAACAAAGAAAGAAGGTTGAAGATGAATTGAGAGGAAAAATGGAAACAGAGAGCTGCTATACAAGAAAAGGAAAGAAAGGAAGAGGGAAAGAAAAGATGAAAAAGGTAAAAGAAAGCAAAGAAGGCCAGGGATGTAAGTAAATCAAATGTATTCTTCTCTGTAATTTTATTCATTTGATGTAAATATTGGCCAGACTCTTTACAGCAGTGTTAATGAGAAGAAAGCAAGAGTGGATGTCTGGAGTGGAGTAAATGATAGGATTTGGATGAAATTGCTGCTGTTCTTAGTAGGCGTGAGATTTATTTAGCAGCACAGCATACTGTACATAGTATGCCATTACAGCGTTACACAACGTCTATTGAATAAAAATCTCAAAGCACATTGTATTAATTCCTAGGCAATATCCACAGAATTCTTATACAGTCCCTGCTGCAGTTGTCAGTATTTTTATATGGCACCTGTAAGCATGGAAGCTGGGTCGGATGCCCACTCAGGAGAACTGCCCTGTTATCTCCATTGACTTGGTATTCTTTGGCCTCCTTCAGGAAGTGTTTTGCTACGGGCAGGTTATCTTCAGGTGTAACACTCTGCAGAGCCTGTTTTCAAGGGAAAGAAACTCTCATTCACCTCCCAAATGGAGCCTCTTTGCAAATCTGTATTTGCTCTCCCTGCTTCCACACATTATCCTCCCTGCAGATGATAAACTGAGCTGCCCTCGGTTCTCCTCGGTTCTGTTAATAACCTCAATCTGATAATGCACAAAGTCCTGAAAAGTCTTGTATTCCACTCATAATTTTTCAGCATTGCAGCTTTCACCTCTGTCCCCAAGGAAGACCATCCTTTAAAACCACAACAGAGACCCGACTGGAACAAGGGAAAGGATATTCCCAGAGATCCCAGGTAACCTATCTTCCCATCTGTATGTCTCAATGAAGTGGAGGACTTGTGTGCATGATTTAAGGATGTTACGATTTAGCGGAAAATAATGCCCTAGAAGTTTGTACATTGGCTACTATGAGGAGTTCAAAGACTCATGGATTATCCACTGAGGCAGAGACAAGGTGAATGATAAGGGTTTCGTTTAAGGAATGTTTTCCCCGCTTTCAGCACGTCTCTCCAGCTCGTGTCTCCGTTCCCTGATTGCAGTGTAATCTCACTCATTACTCCATGGCCGTAACCTCCTCTCCCCCCAGCCAGTGGAGAAGCAGCAGCCAATTTGCGTCCAGAATTAAGGTTGTGACCCTCTCCGCTTCCCTCTGCGCTCGTTGGCTGCTGAAGGAGGTACACGAGGGCTCTCCACTAATTGTTAGGAAAGAAAAATTTCTGACCCTAAATTGCCTGCTGAGATGTTCCGTAGTTTGTGTTCCTCTGTGTAGCAACAGCTTTCAGCAAGAATGCAAGATTAGCAGCTCCTGGTGCTTATCGGAACCGCCGGATTTTAATGGAGTCGGGAGTATTCTGGATATCCCATAGAAGACCTGGTCACTGGCCTGCTTTGGAGAGTGCTTTGTCTTCCATGGATTTCAGCCACCTTTCAGGAAGTGCCAGTCATGCCTGGGAGCTGTGGATGACACTGAATTTGCTGTTACTAGTTAAAGTGCCAGTGTTTCAGGTGAAGTGCTTGTTAAGAAAGGCAAAAGAGTAGAGTTCTTTCTAAAAGAAGGATGGGATTATCCTCCCAGCTGAATAAAACTGCAAGTTTGGGCCACAATTGACCCATTTATACTCACAAATGTGCTACAGCTTTGTAGGTGGTAGTGACTTCTGTCAAGTTCCTCTATTTTATTTGTCCCTTTGAACTATCAGCTTAAAGAGGAACCACAAAGACTGCTTGTTGGTAGAAAGATAGCTTTAAGTTGCTGAATCATTACAAGCATCTTAATGCAGAAGAAACTAATCTTTTTTTTACCCAGGGCTAGCTTTGGGCTCTGGTTTACCTGAGGACTTGGATGTTGTGGAAGGAACAAGAAAATTAGCCCTAAAAAAGATTACCTTGCTACATGGGAAGCGATCCCTGATGCTCACCACCAGTCTGAGCCTTGCTGCTTGCAGTGCTGAAATCTTGTAGGAAGGAATTTATATGTAAGGGTTGGAGGAACACTCAGGACTTCTGCAAGGGCACAGAGGGCACGTCCCTGTCTTCTATTCTGTAAGAATATGTAGCATTTGTCATGTTCAAAACTGTGGGTAGCTGTGTTTTACAATGATATCGGAGAACATCTGCTCCCCTTCCATTCAGTGCCAAGTCCCAAATTCAGAATTCCATGTTGTTTCTGCAACAGTCAGATCGTACATGTGCCTCCTAAAATAAGTAGCGGTTGCAAGGCAGAAGAAGGTCTCTGGGGGAAAGTTTTTTTTTCTTTTAAGAGCTTTTAATGATGTCTGTGCAGGGAAGAGAAGAGGAAGGTGGAGTGTGTGGAAGGAGAGGAGAGATCTCTTTGGTCATTGTAAAGAACAGTGGAAAGAAACAGCAGCTCCTGTTTGTGATTGATAAAAACTCACCAGTGCCGCGAAAGCAGCCTGGTTAAATTGTCACAGACCGATGACTGATACTCAGTAGATTAACTTTAATGGAGTTGTGTGTCTGCTTGAATATGGGGTTCGTACTGCTGCTGTCTCTTCTCATCTCTGAGCCTCATCCACTTTTGGCTCTTCCATTTGATTTTTGTTTTTAATGCCTCCTGCTTTTAGCAGAAGTTTGAAAGTCTGGTGGAATCTGAGCCATAAATATTTATCTTCTGTTTTCCTTTTGTTTTCCCATTGGGAAAGCTCTTGGGTGATGGCAGAGATCCCATAGCAACTGTAGCTTTTCTTCTCTTAGCAGTCACTGAGAAACGATAATGATGGCTAGTGCGCTGCAGAGAAGAAGAATGCACTCCATCTAGGCTAGACTTGCAAAGCGTAAATTGGAGTGAAAATAGATTAAATCTTTCCATAGTTGAATGGCAAAAGAAAATCACCCCTCATTTGCCTCTCTTTCCTAGATGCATTAAAATGTGGGATGTGCTCAATCTCCAAACCCCATTATTTCTAGACAGACTTTAGTTGCTCTCCTTTCTCTGCAGGTTTTATGAATATATTCTTTAAGTCAGTGCCTGCTGTGCTAGCTACCTTTGCTGCGTGGTGCAGAGAGACGCTGTCCATAGTCCTTGCACAAGGAATGCAGGGTCCTGAACTCTGCACTCCATGGATACTCTCTAATTCTTCCGTGTTTCATCTCTTCCTTTTGCTTTAGACTTTTGCAACATCCTTGGAAAGGGAGCAACAGAAACAGTAATCGAAGGTTTGAAGAGGTATCTGCATTTTTATGCTTTCTGTCCCACATTGTAGAAGTCCTAACTAGTGCAGATAAAAGTAATAATAAAAGAAATCTCTGAACTTGACTGTACTGTGAAAATCTTCAAGCACTAAGTTGATCAGTGGTACAACAGGATGTTCAGAATAGTGGAAATCCTGACCTCTCTGAGAATGCTCCCAAACTGGGCCATAGGGCTAAGCAGTATTAAAGACATATTATTTGAAGGCCATGACCTTGTTCTTCTTCTCTTTCCAGTTTCAGGTTTATTGTTCCCCCATGGAACTCAGAACACTTGATTAACTCATAACTCAGTAGTTCTTGGCACATTAAGCAGCAAATTTGACTCTAATTAACAGCTTTTATTAACTTGGGTTCCCCCTTCCCTCCCCTGTTTTACTCTCGAGACATCTCATGCCATTACAGGTTTTAAACTTAAATTCATTTCTGATTTTTTTTTTTTTTGGTAAATGCATTGATGTGCAGACCAATGTTGTGCAGCTCAGGAGCAGGACGTGTGTCCATCTGCAAAGCAAATGTGATCACCTGGAGAGGCGTCAGGGGCTGGGTTGCTCCAAGACGTAGTGACGGCTCCCAGGGTTGACTCGAGGCTGAAGACGAGACCACGACAGTCCGGCCTTCCTCAGCTGTCCATGCACTGCTCTGAGCAGTTGCTTGCTAGCAGAGAGTGGGCAGGCTCAACCTCGAAGGCCCACTTGGGCACGAGCTGGTGTGGAAGGGGAGAAGGGGCATTGCTATGGGCAACGAACGGCACTTCGAGCCGAAATGGATGATAGCTCTGCCCTTCCCGAGCTTGAATTCTTGCACTCCCTAGGGGACTGAGTCAGCCAACACGGCTGGTTTTGGAAAGCTGTCCTATAGGTCTTGTTGTAGTTCTCCTAGACGTACCCCAAGGGGAAGCCTTGTCTGTCCTCCACGTGGGATCCCCCAGGATGGGCTCCCAGCACTGCCAGAGATGTCCTGCAGCCCCTTCACTAGCCCACGCGTACACCCGCCGTGCGGGACATCAAGGGATGTTGTGACTGACCTGCTCAAATGGGTAGTTTTGCTGCTGGGGAGAAAGGGGTTCATGTGTTACACCAGCTTGTGGGCAAATTCTCAGCCCAAAATGTCCGGGAATCTGTAATCCAGCTCTGCCGTTGCCTGCTGCTGTCTCATTTTCCACCTGCACGGGGATTACCCTGCTCGTGTCAAGGCTTTCCAGTTTGCGTGTGTAAGTTGCTACTGAAGTGTTAATTTTATTGCTTGCATGATAGAGGGAGTTTTTAGGCTTGTTCAAACATAGCAAGATGGTTTATTTTTGGTTTTCAAAGCATACTGTGGTGTAACCTTACCTAAGAAGCTACCATGCTATCTTTGTAAAGATGTTTTTGTAAGCTTTGGTAAACGTATTTAATCACTAGCGTGCTGCAAATATGTCTAATCCAGTCTGGGTCTTTTTCTGAACTCTCGATCTGAGGGACAGCCTGTGACAGTGAGCTCTGGAGGTGAATTCGGGGTTTGAGAAAAGTGGTTTTTATATCAGTTTAAAATTGCCATCCAGTTCCACTGGGTATCATTTCCGTCTCATCTTGTGAGAAAGAGTAAATATCTTCATTATTCTGTGCCTTCTCTTTGGCTTTTTCCTAACTGCTAAACAGCTGTGTTTTTATATTTTCTGTAACTAAGGAAAGTGAAGCTCTCCCAAGATAACACACAGGGAAGGGAAGGCATTTTAGTGCTCCGAAGAGGAAAAAAGACCCAAGGGCAACACAGTGCCCCCCATCCCAGTAACGCCACGTCCCACCGCATCCCAGTTCCCATCTGTATGCAGATAGCTGAAGAATAAGTTAGAGAAAACTGGTCCTTGGAGGACTGCGCCATAATCTTTTGCTATGTTGGATACTGATCGTATGCTATACCTCCTTTCTTATTTTATTCAGTTAGGTTCTAGATTTGCATTAGTAGCCCTCTATCCCTCACTCTGTTGCTGAAGTAGTTTTGGGGAAGCCTTACTGAAGGTGCTTTGCCTCAGAGGCTTTTGAAAATCCAAATAATTAAACCTAATCCCCTGGGATTCATGTTTTTTTTTCCCCATAAGATTTTTAGAGAATAAGTAGGAGAGGGATGGTTTCCTTTATTTATTATTCCTTCAGTGTCATTTTCACCTGGAGATTTGTCCTCTTTTTTTAGTTGTTTTGTTTAGTTTTATTTGACACAGAAATAAGTTTGTTGGGCCTCTTATTCTCTCGATCACTCCTGGACCTTCTGGAGTCAGACTGCAACATTGCTCCTTCCGCCCACCAGCATACACATCCAATTTTAAGCCTGATTTATTTTTTAACAACTTCAGTACTTTCAGGTTCTCAAATATTATCCTGCCTTGGTGATTCATGATCCTCTGCGGATAAAAGATGTGGTAGGAGAGCTTTCAGATGATTTTATGAAGTGGGTAAAATTGCCAAGTTAGAGGGAGAGCCATATGGTGAAATAACACCTAGGATGGCTTTAACAGCAAGAAGGTAAATATGTGTCCCCATTATGGGGGCCTGGTGAAATCCATCTCCTCTTGGGGAGGAAGGCTGCAACTCCCTGCAGTATGTCCATTTTACTAGCTTTAAAAGAGGGACAAAACTAGGCTTCATTTTCATGTTTCTCTTCATTATGTTAGGAAGATTTAGCTTGAATAGACTCATGGCGCAGGTATTTTTATTATGGCTTTGTGAAGAAAAAATTAGGTACGGTCCTTGCGTTTTGGCCGTGTGGAGTTCAGGAAGAGCAGTGATGGATGGCTGTCTTCGCCACTTTCTCTCTGCAGACAAGAATGAGAAAAATAACAATTCTGTCTCTTTTTGTGCTTGAACAGCTCCAAGTCCCTGCATTAAGGAGGAGGTGAGCTGAGGAGCAGGTTACCTAGAGGGTTCCCTCCAGGTCTCAGATATCAGGCAGGAGGAGAATCCTTAAAGATACTTTGGCAAGTGGCTATAGCGAGCACGAGTCCAGTTTTTAAAAGGTTAAGGCGTGAGGTTAATGCTGCAATAGATTTCCTCTTTTGTGCTAAATTATGTTAATATTTGAACAGCCTTGGATGGTCTTACTATTTTTTTTGTTATTTCCAGTGTTTATAATTCACCAGCGACATGTTTAAATCTCTGGTTTGTTTTTACCCTTGGAGTGTCTTTGGTGCCAGAGCTATAAGTGCCCCTAAACTGTCGCGTCCATCAGCGTAACCTCCGTGCGCGTTGTTGGGTGCTCCGAGTGACTGCGAGTGCTTAGGCTTAAACACGGAGCTGCAGTGGGTGGAACAGAACAGCTAACCCGCCTTCCCCCAGTCTTTTCCTCAGCTTCTTTTTTAAGCTGCTTGTGGTGAGATTATCTCCTCCTGTTGAGAGTTTGGGTGTTTCTGCTTTGGTTAGACTGCTGTCTGGTTTTCTAGACTGTCTCAATTTGTTGCCTTATCGTTTTTCCTATTTCTTCAGGCCCTTTTTGCTTTTCTTTCTCTCTTTTCTTGAGGTTGCAGCTCCACGCAAGTTAGAACCAGCTGTATTACTCTTCCAGCTGAGGAATATTTTAAATGAAATGGCACTTAACAGTGATGCTGCCAGTGCTGATTTTGATTGTTGCATCCAGAAACATTCTGTTATTTTTATGGGGTTATCATATGACTTAGATTTTAAGTAAGCCTTTGTAAGGCAGCAGTGGATGCTTCGCTCCGCTGTTCCGCTTGGACTGGAAGACGTGTCTAGGAGGTGATAGCCTGCAGGACTGCTCTGTTTCATTCGATTAAGGTGCTTTGTTAGCTTGCAACAGTATAGGTGACATCTAAGAACTTGCAATATGTTTTTTATGAACAGCTTTAAATAGAAGTCATTAGATACTATTGTTCAGCCTTAATTAACTCTCCTCTTTACTGAATTCCAGCACAGTGTGATGGCACCGTGGGAAGGAGAATCATCTTTCTAGATTTAAAAAAAAAGAACTAGGTGGCAGCCCAGGTGTCAGGTTGCCTTCGGGGAGATCAGGCCCTGCGGAGCGATGTCTCAGTTCCGTATCTCTGCAGTTAAAGCAAGTGCCATTCAGGTGTGTTTGTGGTACCTGTCCTTGCTTCACAAGGGTGGTTTGCTGCTTACGGACACGTCGGATTTTTGCAGTTAGCAGGTTCTTCATCTTGTACCTGTAGCAGCTGTAAGAAACAAGGCACAGAACCGTAGCCTCTGCTAACAACCGTGCTGCCTGTTTTGGTTCCAGGAGGGCTCGGCCTCTGGTCGCTGGTGCCCGTTGCAGCAGTTCTGGCACATCCCAGCGCCCACTGGATGCAGGGAGCCCGAGTTCCTGCTCTCAGCCTCAGGCACAGGCGTGTCGGCCCAGGAGGAGGTATAAAATAGGGTTTGTTTTCCAGAGGAGAGACAAGAAATGTTAACTTCCTTCTAGAATTAAGTTATGTTGAAGAGAAACAGAGTTATAACAAAATTACAACTTGAAGGTCTTGAAGAAAATAACGTAATCAGAAAATGGATTTAGAGGAGTGTTGACGTACATGGTTACCCAGAAGTGGGTTTGAGGCAAAATGAATTTGCCTGGAAGCTTTACCCACATCATGTCAGGAATATATTGTGTCTGACTTCATACTTAGGACAAAAGTTGTGGAAGCAGCTCAGCCTTCCCATCACATTTGAAACACTGGTGATGGTTTGCCACTCACTGCCTAAGAGTCCTGCGCTGAGTGTGGAGGACCAAGCAGGGGAGACACTGTCCCACTGGGAAAGGGTTTTCCCTTCTTAAAGCCCATCCAGAGGTGTCTACTGCACATTGATCCTGCTGGAGTGGGGAATGGGTGGGAGCGTGATGGAGTAACTGGAGCCGACTCTTGAGCATCTCAGTCCTTGCAGACCATGTGTTGAGTTGTGTGAATCTAACCCTGGCTGTGAGTGGTGCCAGCAAACGCGTAGAGTTTTTTGCCATGTGCGGGATTTGTCTCGCTTTCATCCCGGGCTTTTGTCTGACCATCACAAAACAATTTGGTTTCTTTAAGCTGGCTTTTGAGCCAGAGCAGGAGCTTAATACAGCTCTCTAGTGTAATTTTTACCTCCATTCCAGCTGACTAGATTAGTCTGCAGATAATGCTAGGAGTGAATAAGAGCCTCAGCTCCGAGGGAGCTGGAACGTAATTATGCCAGATGAAGGGCACTCTCCGCAGCTCCTCCAAGAGTGCTGAGATTAGACTGTAATCATTGTTTGTAAGCAGACAGGAATGAGGGGTAATCAGCCGGGCAGCCCTGACATGTTATTCCAGGAATTAATATTAGCTTCCTGAAGTAGCTCATCAATTCGTACTTATGTGAAACTGCAGAAATCAACAGGTCCCGTCTTCCCAACGCCAGAGCCGACGGAGAGACGGGAGGCTGAGCCGGTGCCTCGTGGTGCCTTCCTGAGCGGAGCGGCTGCACGGAAGAGCCTCTGTCTTTCTCTGAAACGTCTTGGGTCTGTTGGCTTGGTGGGGACACGAGCTGGTGCAGCCCCTACTTGTCTATGGAGGGGTTGGTTAATGCAGCACTAGGACAAAGCTCTGACACTTGCAGCCTGCAATTGCAGCATTTTTGGCAGGTTTCTGTCAGTGGCATAAGAGCCGTTCCAGTGCAGTGGGGAGCCAAAGGGGCTGCTGTTTTCTTTAGCCTGCAGAACTCAAGGAGGTGGAAGAGCCCGTGCTGGGAAGATAAGGGGAAGCTTCCTTTGGGTTTGAAGAAAATCTTTGCAAGTGTGCTTGGTCCTGCTTGAATCTCATCTCTAATTATAAAGCCCGCTGGTCCCAGTGAGCACAGTGAGAACATCGAGTACAGACACAAAGCTCACACTAGGCAGCGAGAGCCCTGACGGTCCTCTGATGTGAAGCAAGAGGAGGAGGAAGAATAAAAAGAGCTTGCAAATGCGGGCAGGATCTCACTCTCATTAGGAGAGTGAGTAAGGGCACTCATAAAAGCACCGGTCTCCGTAAAAACCTAAAGGAAGAATTAGCGACACCAGAACAGACCCCTGGTGTGGGTGATGGATAACAAAATGGACAAAAATATGCCAGTAAAATACCCCACTCCATGAGGGTCGTTTGGGTTTCGAAAAACAGATGTATTGATTCTGCCTGAGCTTAGCATTGCCAACCAGGCGGCAGGAGGACCGTCACAGAGTGAGCGAGTTAACCCGCCTCGCTCCCTGCCTTCAGGAGTTCTCGGTGCCAAGGCCTTTGCTTCCATCAGTTTTGGAATAAATCAGCGACCAACCTATTGATTGCATCTCTTGTAGCATTTTACATACATTAGTTATGTGCTTGTGCTATTTAATGATGCCACAGCTCTGACAACTCACTAGATATGACACAGCCTTATGGGTAGTGTTGCAAATACTTTAGCAGCCAAAGGTTTGCTGCTTTTATTAGCCACATGAGTACTGGCCCTTGCATGAAAAATAAGTAGAGGTCGATGCTTTGCTGGAAGAGCTTACACAGTGCAGAAGCTAAACCTCCTGGTTTTGAGGAAGGGATAGCGCATGGATTAGGTGGTGCTTGGCACAGTGTGAGGAGTTTGCACTTGTACTCGCCGGTTCGTTTGGTTTGTTAGTTGGCAGCAGAGGTGGCCTGAAGGCGCAGCAGGGACCTGGCAGCCAGCGAGAGGGACAGAAGCAGCTCGTCACCTGCCAGTGCTGATCGACTGCCAGGGTCTGTGGCAGTCGCCGCAGGAGGGTGTCTGGAAGGGTTTGAGAGAGGGATGTGTTAATGTCTGCATGGATCGCTCCCAAAAGCTTCTTCCAGGCTGGAGGGGTGGCATGGGAAAGAGTCTGCAAGAGCCCAAGGGTGAAACCGTCTCCTGGGCTTCAGTGTGTGGCAGCCGTCCCTACAGAGCCAGGTGTCCCTGCGGCTGCTCTGGGACACCCGGGGTATTGCAGGAGTCTTCCTGAGAAATGAGGGTATTTGTGTAAACCTGAAAGGGTGGGTGAAGAGACAGAGGAACAGCTAGAAAAGGGGGTTGAAGTTAGGTAAAATGAGCTACACTGAGGTTGTGCAACCATGAATTCAGATAAGCTGGATATAGTTATAGTCGAGGTCAGAGAAGAGGTACTGGCTGAACTCATTTATTCTGCTGCTTTTCTTATTTAGATATGTTTTATATATAATGGATCTTTGCGCAGGCAAGCTTGGGAATGGGAATCGTGTTGTTTGCTTTAGAGGAGCAGCTAATAGGGCAAAGAGGTGGGGTTTGCTGATGACTATCAGGTTGGAGAAACAAATTGTTTTTCTTGCCCCTACTGCTGCTCTGCTGGGATGCTGGGACATATATCTAGTTTTAGAGATCTCGCTGTGTGGCTGCCATGTTTCTGAAAGAAAGGGCAGCAGGGAGGATAAAATCCTGGGATGAAGGGAGATTGTATCCGTGGGTGATACTCTGTCTCCTCCATCTATGCATTTGGCTGATGCTCTGCACCGTCCCAGTTGCGCGGAGGTGCTGTGCCCCGAGTACCTGCAGACTGGTGTCAGTGTCTCTTCTGATGGATTATTAATACTTCCCAAAGCCTAGTAGCCTATCTAATAAAAGTAGTAAGTGTTCAGGTGCCTAGATGCATGGCTGGAAGATTTATGGCTACAAGCAGCAAAAGAGCGACTGGGGAAGTAGAGGTGTTACTCAAGGAAATTTTAATATCACAGGTCCTAGGCTTGCAACTCATCTTCACCAAAGGTTTGCTCAAATTAGACGGTCCAGTGGGAACAGAGAGATGCTCCGTGTGCCGGTTGTAGTGAAGGCTCTGCCAGCACAGCTCAGAACAAAGGTTTCTGTTCTCAAATGATTCTAAAATGCTGGTAAAATCCACAGAAATAGCTGTGGGTTTGTGATTACTCCATAGATTTACCTGGGGGCAAATGCTTAACTTCAGAGTGAGCAGACAGCTGCAGCCCACTTTTAACCTACATAAGACGAGGGACAGCATTCTTGCTGAATTCAAGTGTTGAATACTCTAAAAATGACAATATGTTTTGAGATAATTTTATTTGCCATCTGGTTTTGAGCTGTCGGTTATAGTTGTGTCATGTTTTTTGTGCAACTGTGAAATTTCTTTATTTTGAAACAAAAACAAAGATTCTCATCTGATACCTTGACTCCAGGATATGGAAATTTAAGAGAAGTTCTCAGTCAAATGAAGTCTTGCAAAACTTGTCAGAAAATTAATATTGCTGGGACAGTTTGAAAAAGTTTATGCATCTATTTTAGTTATATGTAAAATCAGACTTAAATTAAACAGACTTAATGAATGCGTAAGAAATCTCCATGCATTCACAATGAACTTTTGCAGCTAGGCACTTGGAAATTAGAAAGTGTTAAGTTAAAGCAGATATTTTCCCTCTGCAGTTGTACCCTGGAGAATTAGCTTACATTTTTTTATACCCCAATAGAAACATGTAGCCTAAATAATCTGTTTGTGTGATTAAAGAGTTTTTAATATTTATTTTCTCTGATTTTTTAATATTTAATATACTCGTCCCAGTCTATAGTTTTATGGGAGGAAAAGAAGAAAATAAAAGCAGCAAAGAGAACCTGGCATATTCAGACTTCAGCCATGGTTGGGCTGCAGATTGGCCAAATGAACAAAGCTTATTTTTTTTTGCTTCAGCTTGTGGGCAGGCAGTGAGAGTGGAATGAGGCTTGTGCAGTCATCAGAGGGCTGGAGCAGCTTGTTAGGAGGTTTATGACCCAGTTAAAGATGGGCCCAAAATGGTGCCCTTGCTTTATAATAAGGCACAGAGTGTGGCTTGTGCTTCCAAGCAGAAGGCTGAACTTCCCTGGCGCAGAAGGGAGATGTTGAGAGTCCCGAACGAGAAAGGAGCTGTTCTTCCAGAAAGATGGCAGGGCATCCATGTGCAGACTGAAGGCAGAGGGAAAAATGTCATTTTTCACTGTACTGAATTATCCAGTTCCTCTGGCTCACATTTAAAACGAAATTTGATGGGGACTTTTTCCCAGGAGAGCAGGTGGCACTTGTCTTGGGCTGGCAAAGGCGCGGAACTGCCTCCCAGCTCACCCAGCGATGGCAAGCAGGGAATTAGGAGGGAGTCAAAGGCCGTGGAGGCTTAATGCCCTTGTGCACAGCAGCTGCTGCCCGTGGTGCTACTGAGCACGGCGAGACACGCGGTCCCCTTGAGCGGGTGTCCGTCCATCACCCCACCGGAGGCAGCCGCGTCTCCCTAACTTTGATAGTCAGCCTGAGCCGGAGCCGGGGTGCGGATCTATCCGCAGAGCTCCAGCCCGCACGTTGGATGCTCTGGGTTATTCATCTACGCTAACGGGCTCCGCTGCCTCCTCCCACCCCACGCTGATCGCTTTGCAAAGCTTCCACGCTGCACCAGCCTCGTGTGCCGCTAACGAGCTTAGCTGATGAGCGCTGCCACCAGCCTTCCCCTGAGCTAATCAGCTTTCCCTGGCTCCAGAGCTAATGGGCCTGGGGGTCACGGCGGCCCCTGAACCGCTCGCGCACGGGGTTGCTGCGCTCGGCTCTGATCGCAAGGCCAGCGCTCCGATGGCCTTTCCTCCCGCATTTGTGTCGCTGGTCTTCCCTGCACCGCTTGTTGTCGAGCAGCCGGTTCTTCCCTCCTCGCGCATGCAGCTTGTTGAAGCTGGTTTACATGCCCGAGCTGAGGTTTCAAACATGGGCTGCTTCCCTGTTACCCGACTCAATTCTTTCCCATTAAAAAAGTACTTTTTGTGGGTGAGGAGCGACTGACAAAGAAATGCTGATGGCGTGGCTCAAAAATGCTGACTCTGCACTTGGCGAGCAACCCCTCAATAAGCAGATTTTTCTCTTCTCTCTCCTATATCCTTGAGCTCTTAAATTGTTAGGAGATGACAGCAGGTAACAAGTCGGCTTGAAACTTGTCATCAAGTTACAGGGTGCCTCCAGCTTGCCAGCGTCCCAGCCTTTAAAGCCGGCTCAATGGCCAGATTCCTCGTTAACCGCAGGGTTTTTGGAGTTCAGCAGTGCACGCCCGTAGGCATTTCCCGCAGTGCCGTATCCCGAGTCCTTGGTGCACAGTCCTGGCCCTGCTCCTGGCCTGGCCCCTGCTCAGAGCAGTGCGGGGGCAGAGCAAGAAGGACGCGGCTCAGCAGCGTTCGCTGGCACCGGCGCCGCTTCTTGACTTAGCAAAACGTAATGAAATGTTTATCAGGAGCCGCATGAGGAATAATGTGGTTAAAAGTAGGTTTATTTTGACTGTATCCCCTCTTTGAGAGCAGCATGGAAATGGCAGAAACGCCATTTACGAAATGGGATGTTGTTATCTCTTCTAATTTGCATTAAATACTGTGCCTCTGCTCTCCTACAGCAGCAGTTGCACAGGTTAATTAACACATATGTTGCATTAAAATTAAAACCCTTAGATTTTGTTTTTTCAGTTGAGTTCTCTCCTGTTCTCCTCCTCCAGAACAAACAGTAGTGCCCTTTTTACCTTTACTGTAATGGTTGTATTTTGGAGACCTCTCTTATGAGCCTTCATGTTTTCTTCTCTTCCTACAGCTTTCTCAGAATTTCTAAGATGTATTTTTGAGGAAGCCTCTTTCTCTATTCTCTCCAGTGCTTCTCAGTACTCCACTGGGCCTATCTTAAGTAAAGTGCACAGGACTTCAGCTGACTTCAAGCCACCAATTAAAAAAGCTGAATTATTGTATTTTTTCAGTATATCCCCTCTTTTCTGTTCAGTACTGTCCACCGTTACCTGCTTTATGGCTCACCATTACTTACCACCTGAAAAGTCCTCCTGAGCTCATCATCCACTGTCATTTTTAACTCCTTTCTAACGATTCTAACTGCTTAAAACTCCATTAACATGTTTAGATAATAAAATGGTGTGTTATTTTGCATTATATGTTTACAGGATAGATTTTACCTCCTAATGCGACAGCCATTGAGCTAATTAGTGAGATGTTGTTCAGTCTCACTTCGTTCTCTCCTGTCTCGAGCAGCCCCAGTGACTCAGCACGGGTGACAAATTTTGAGACCTGCGATGTAGGAAATCAGAGACCTGTGGGGCAGGGCTGCTTCTCCTGGGCAGCGAGTGCCGACAACCTGACCATGCTGGGCTCAGCTCCTCCTTCCCGCCCTGGCCTTCCTAAGCCTGCTCGGATTAACTCCAGATAGTCCTTTACCTCCTTCTTACCTTCTCTTCTTTAGCACTTGCCAAATATCCCAAAGATCCTTTATACTGAGATACTTTTGTCAGCAATCTGTTGAAAAGTCTAAAGGAAATGTTTCCAGCAGATTTTCCTTATCCAGCTGTTTCATTAACTCTTGGAAAGAGCACTAACGAATCACAGAGGCACATTATCCTCTGCCCCAAGCCATGCTGACCTTTTTCCCTTACCATATTATACTGCCATGGAGGATTTACACTTGTATTTAATAATTTTCCTTGCGTATGGCTTGCCAGTCCAAATTGTTAAGCTCCTTTTCAAACCTTATTTGAAAAAGAAGCTTGCCAAAAAAACACTGCATTGTGCCTGGCCTGGGAATTGTTTGATTTAAAGGCAAATTCCACATGGGTAGGAAGTAGTCTTTCATGATGTCCAATAAAATTTAAAAAAAAAGAATTAAAACACTTCAGGAGACTTTCTAGTCAATTTAGGTGGAGTTGCCATAAAGTCTCAGTTGGAGAAAATGCTTGAGGTGAGGAGGGTGAAGGTCACGTTGTCTTCTGCTAACTCGGAGTTTAGGATGCTGGTCTAGACTGTGGGAAGCCTGGTTCAATTTTCTACTCTGCTTTACAAGATCTGATCTCACTTCTCCTTCCTTATAGGAAAGTGTCAGGACTAGGAACCAGCCCGCATCCCAGCTGGGAGATGTCCATTGCTCCTGTGGATGCTGTGGTCTGGAAAACCGATTTTCCTATGAAGTGAAGACTGGCACCCCAAACACCCAGAGAAGGGTTTTGACCACCCTCTCGGAGGAGGGGTGGGAGTTGTCTTCTCTCAGTCCCTTGAGTAGCAAGTGTTGAAGTTTGCATGAAAACCTCCCTGAGAACAGCAAAGTTGGGCAGCTCTCTGGAGTGGCTTCGTGCATAAGCAGATTGGCCCTCCCACTATTTCTAGGAGGCCACCGTTCTCCTCCACAGTGATGGGTCCACGCGTTCTGCACGCAGACACCAAGGTAGGTCAGCTCACAGCCACATCAACACATCGCTCCTGTTTCGCAGCCTGGGGTCACATCTGAGGAAGGCTCTGAACGTTGGCGAGTGCTGTTTGCTGGACATTTCTAACGCTCTGCTGTAGAAATGGGTTTCAAGCCATGAGCCAAACTGTCCGCTCTCTGGTAGAACATTCATAGCAGCCAGCAGCCTCCAGCGTGGCTATCGCATTGGCAGGATTATAGAGCACTGGAGCCAGCACATTTTAATAAGTAGCTATCCGCTAGTTGGGTGCAGTGTTGGAATTCTTTTGGACTTAGAATACGTCTGTTAGTTGCTTGGCTCGGTTCAGTTGCTCGGTTTAGTTGCTTGGAGTATCTGGCTCTACCTTCCTGTTGGTATCAGGTGTTCATAGCCGGCAAGGCCTAGCAGGTTCTCGCAGGAAGGGAGCGAAGATGAACACTCTGCATGTTGAGTCCGTGCTTCTCTGCTCTCACCCGGAGCTGTTGGCACTCGATCCCTGTTGCGTTGCAGGGCGCGGGGCCTCCGTGTTCCCTCCCTTCGCCTGCAGAAGCGGCAGCGAGAGGCAGGGCTGGGGCCGGGGGTGGCGGCACCGCGCGCCAGCGTAATTAAGCAGATCAACTGCGCCGCTTCCCCGGCTCCCCCCGGCTCCTGTGAGGAACAATAGTGCTAAATGATGACTGTAATTCATTACAAATGCACCCTAATTAAATTACCCATCGGTGGCTGCGAGATTAATGATACCCACCCGGGTTAGAACGTGATTAAAGTTGGGCTTGCTGGATTGTTCGCTCGTTACGGGGACGTTTGCAGGGCAGAGCGCGAGGCAGGATGAGCAGCGCGGGCCCCGCGCTCCCGTTCTGCTCCTTGAGGGGTCCCACCTCCCTGCTCCGTCTCTGCCTGTTTCTGCATGCAGAACAGCACCCAAGCTTTCCTGAAAGTACCTATAAAAATAGTAGCGAGCAGCGGTGGGTGACGCAGCTTCGAATGCAGCAAAGCGTGAGCTCCTCTCCCTGTCCTTCAGGAAGCTTTACACTACAAATGGTTTTCAACAGCAAATATTTACCAGAGGAGGAACGCGCCATGCCGTACCCTTGCCTCCGGAGACAGAGAAGTGCAAAGTTTGGGGAGTTTTGTGCTGAGAGAGAAAAACGAGGCCCCAGCATATCTGCTGGCGCATCCCAAGGTGCTGCCAGGCTGGATCCGGGCAGGGTATGTGGGCAATGCCACAACATAAGGAGCGGCTCCCTGAACGCCCTCCGGCAGATTGGTTCTGTTTGGCGTTGTCTCTTCTGTCATTATCTGGCAAACGAACATGAGAGGGTTTTTTTTTTTTTTTTTTCCAAAGCAATTTCATTTTCCAATATCGTGCGTACCGTCCTTAAATGCCTTCGCTGATTGGATTGCTGAGGCCAGTCCAGAAACGGACATTGTTTACCAGTCGGGGCTGTACTCTTAATATATCTTCCCAAACGCATTTTGAGAAGCAGATCTTGGATGCGGCGAGTGGAAATAAATTGAGCGATGTGGTTGATGTGCCCTTTGTGGCAGTGGAGGGGACCTCATTAAAACACTGTACACAAAAGCTTAGGGCTGCAACAGCAGAAAGAAATGGAGTTCCTGGAAAAGAGAATAAACTGAGGCTCGAGTGCAATCAGGTCAGAAGGGAGACAGCCACTTCTGGTGTTACCTCCACAGCTGTTTTTTTGCCTTTGCTGGTTGCCTGGTCAGGATCAGGCCTGGGAAACGCAGGAGGACATAGGGAGAGGTGCCGGTGCCGCAGGTGCTTTGCGATTGGGGAGCTTCCCTCTCCGGTGCCGAGCGTCTCGAGCAGTGCTGTGACAGGCAGATGGCACTTATTAGCTGTGCAAACTTAATTATTTCACATCAAAGTTACTGGAAGATGTTTCTCAGGGGAACTGTTAGTTACGAGGAGGTTCGAACCCTGCTTGGAGAAAGGGAGGTATTAGTATCGAATGTAGCCATCTCTGGGTTTGGATGACCTTGGTCCTGTTGATAAAATGGTGCATTTTCCAGGTTTTGCATGTTCTCTTCAGCAATGCTGATGCTCATAACATTGAAATGATTTCCCTTGGGGAGGGCAGAGACGAACAGCCTCAAAGACTCTTCCTCCATAAAACCGGCTGCCAGCGTTGTCTCTTGCTCCACAGGCCCTTCAGCATGACATAAACAGGCAGGCAGTAAGCGCTTGTAGCGGTGCCGTTGCTGGATCCCAGAGCGTGCAGAACAGGGATTGCCGCTCTCCAGGCCTCCAGGCTCCGCACAGATGGGTGAAGGGGTCGGTGCCGCCCGGTGCCGGCTGTGAACGCGGCGGGCGCCCCGCGC
>VZSV01000059.1:1770954-1906228 GCA_013398735.1 Nothocercus julius | reverse complement strand
CGCCGCGTCCAGCTCGTGCCTTGCCCTCCTCGTGGACGCTTTAGAGCTGCTTCCCCCAACCCACGAGCATGGAAGGGATGCTCGGCAAAGGTTAGCAACCAACCGGCTCAGCCATCGGAAGGGCACCCACAAACTTCAGATAACAACAGGTTCCAGTGGCTAATAGCAGAGTTTGTGGCCTGGATCTTTCTCTCCAGAGGTGTTTTTTGTTTTTTTTTTTTTGACCTGGCTGCGCATTGCTCTGTCTCATTATTACCTTACAAAGCTAAACGTGTTTATTTAGGACACAAACCTTTTTTGTTATTGTTGTTTTGCTTTCTCAGCCTGCTTCTGCAGAAGAGCTTGGTAAGATTCAGGTGAATTGCTGAGTCACGTGGGATTTTCTTGTACAACGGAGCCTATGAAAGGGGAAATTTCCTTTAACCATTGCAGAGTGAAATAGCTCCGCCGGTTCTGACACAGTCTCCAGGGTGGTGCTGGTAGGAGGGAGTCTCCTTTAGCTCAGGGGACTGGGGATAAAAGTGGGTGGTTTCACTTGTGCTGTACGTCACTGGTTTGGATGCAGTCTGTGTAGATGGAGATGAGAAGCCTCTACTTCCTGCGCTCTTGGTCAGTGACCCATGTGAAATGAGTTTGGGTTTAGGCCAGTTCTCTGCGGATAAGCAGTTTGCAGAAAGCAATCAACTTATCTGGCATGGGTAAGTGCCCTAACTAGCCACATCAGCACAGGATAGGAATGCAAATCCATCACGGGGACCAGACTGCAGTGACCCGAAGTCTGGGTCAGGGCTCTTGCTGTAATCTCCTGCACTGGTGCATTTTGCACCTCCTGCATGGGCCTTAGCTTCCAGGCTGGCGCTTTGTACACGCAAACTTGGAGGGGACAAATGCTGGAGGGTTTTGAGCCCATGGTGCAGTGATGAGCCAGCATCACTGTGGGTCACGTCCCCTCACCTCCCCAGGGATAGCTCCTTTCCATGCTCCTTGGGAATAAATAATCATCTCTGATTGAAATGATGACTATCCCGGCTGATCAGTAATCTGAGGCAGCAACAAGACGTGGCATCGCCTTCCCCTTTCCATAGAGGGGATCTCTCTAGGATAGAGCTGAAACAATTGGCTTCAGAGCAGTCTAGGAGAAGCTGAGGAGTGTGTGAGTGTTTAGATCGAACGCACCCGTGGTCCTGCAAGCTCATGGGTAGTTTCCTGATAATGTAGCCTGTGAGCTGAGTGGTCGGCAGATGGACACCAAGTTCAGCCTGATTAGTCCTATTCAGTCAGAAGGACTAAGGCAAAGTTGCTTCTTGTCTCATCCCATATGGTGGCTCCTGCTGTCACTGCTCTTCTGGGAAAAGCTTTGCGCAGCCTCCTGGTCTCCAGTCCAGCCCATGTTCTCTCCTCACCAAATGAAAGGGAGCACTGGAAGCACAACTGTTTCTGTCAAGTTCACGTCACACACGAGGAGTGACATTTGACATCCAGTGCTACTGACACGGTGAGCTGGCACTGCCTTGTCCCCCGTGGATGCTGCCTTGTCGCTTGGCAGGGGCAGGCTCCCCGTCAGACTGAACTAGTCCAATGTCCTCTGGATGTCCAGGGGACAGGCCCTGCCCCAGGTCCGTGGGCAAAAAGGCAAAATTAATTAATGAAAGTGAATTCTGAACAGATGCCTGCATGGTCATTCAGTCACTGAGGAAGGAATAGAGGGACTAAGATGAGGTAATTTAGGAAACTCCAGCTTGTTCTTCGTGTTTTCGGTTGGAAGCTGTCACTTGGGATTAATCCTGTTTCTGTGCTGTAGATTCTTAGAGTTTTCTCAACCACAGCAACACAGTGAGGAAGGGAATTGGTAAAACTTCGTAAAATTGGTAAAACAGCGTAGGTCACAGTGGCACAGGTGACCTCAAAGGAGGTCAGTCAGTGTTCCGCTGTGGAGGGCTCCAGATTCAGGAATTTTTTGGTGACTGACTGTGATCCATGCACTGTGGTTAATGCACTGAATGCTCCAGGAGTTTGCCCCTGGAACACCTTTTATTTGCAGAGCGTCATAAGCAAGCTTGTGCTGTGGCTCGACATGGTGCTGAGTGCCAGCTTTGCAACCCGCACCCTTGCTAGGTCCTTCCCTCCAGGTCCCCCTGTTGATTATTTCCTTGTGTTCCTTTCCTCTTCTCATCTTCTCTTCATCTGTTTATACCTCTTTCCCCGATCCTCATGTCATCTTATGCTGATCTGGAATATCAAAATGCAGAAGGTTGTCTTCTGCTGATCAAATATTCCAGTTAATCACCTGTAGAGGCACAGTTTGTGCCTCTTATTAGCTAGGAAATGTAGAAAAATACCAAGATGTTGGCACAGTGCCTGTAAGGTGGGACATGCCTGAGTCTGTGAATGGAAATAGGCTCTCCTGAAACTGGTTTGTGTGTCTTCACCGTTGTTCTCATGCTTTTGTCATGATCCCTTACATGAGATCTGAAAAGATCCTATTTTTTACCCTTCTTTATGATTCTAGACTTGTTAGCCCTGACAGTTATTTATTTGTCCTTAGTTGTAGGTTGAGGCAGCTTTATAGAGAATGTGGGAAGCACGTCTTTTCTAATTAGACCACAGTCTGTTGTCTGTCTACCTCATGGGCAGGACACAGCCTGCAGTTTTGCAGAGTTTATAATAGCAGAAAACCCTTGTTGCAGCAGGAGGTCATACTGGAATTGTGGGTTTTACAGCAACAACCCACAACATTGGTGTTCCTGAGGCAAAGCTGGAGACAAAATCCATGGCCATTATTGCCCTCCTAGTTCCCACAATACAATAACTATTGAAGTCGCATGGGGGCAGGATGCAGTGCTGTAAGCACTGAGTGCCTGGCCATGCTCAGGCAGGCTGCAAGCTGGTTTTGCAGGAGCTTCTTCCAACTTCTGTTCAGTATCTCCTAGGAAGGAGCTTTTCCAGCATGCATGTAGCATCCCTGCTCTGGCAGGACTTGCTCTCAGAGGCAATGCAGCAACTAATGAGGTAGGAACATGGGCTTTGTGGAAGCTCACACCTTTTCTTTTCCCAGCATGACCCCCCTGAAGAATATGTGTTATTTCACAATTATGAGACCGGTAGCGTTGTGTAGCCTAGTAGCTTGAACTGAAAGGTACTGTGTGTCTTACTCTTTGAATTCAACAGATTAATCTTACACGTTCCTTGGCAGCAAGAGACGGGAAAGGTAACTTGTGCCTGCACCGCTCCTGGTCCCCTCCAGGCAGCGACCGAGTGGAGTTAGTTCTCGTTCCACCAGGGCAGTGGGCTGGAGAGCTGGTGTTCGGACGCGTATCGCGGGGCTTCCTCCTGCGAGCGTGGCTGAGGCAGAGCGCTCATCCTCGTCTTCTTCGTTTGCCCCTGGTTTTAGCGAAGGGGACTGTAACAAGTCCTTGCAATTCAAGATGACTCTCCGAATAGCAGCTTTCCTCATTCTTCAGTCACTGGCTCAATGCCCAGAGAAAATAGTGGGTTGAAAATATGAAACAACAATTTTTTTTTTTCCTGTAATGGTACTTTTAAAGTGTATGTCTGTTTAGAAACATTAATCATTGTAACCACTGGGTAAAAATCTCCTGCCTGTCTTTACTCTTGCCTGTGCAATAAGAGGGCAACAGTGAGCTGTTACATTCCGTGGATAATTAAGAGGAAGGGCTAAGCTTCAAATAGCTCACTGTATCTTTTTCTCCATTTGTTTTTCCATCACTTTAAATTAGAGGTGGTCTCTCTTCCCTGCAGGGTTAGCCCTGCCATGAAGAACCCAAAGGAAAAGTCCAGGAGGGCATGTCAGAAGTTTTTTCTTCTCTGAAGCATCCTTCTGCAAGCCAACCATGGGCAAAGCATGCTCTAAGAGAGGTTACAGAAATTACTGCATGTAGATTTTGATGTCTTGTGGAATTTTTATAAGAGTAAGGGTAATGCTCGGCAAATATTCATGTAATTACATTGTACCTACTGAAAGTCCCTCAGCCCCATGTGTTTAACAAAATTCATTTGGGTCTTGTATCTCCTTTCTAGCCTGTCCTGGTGTCATTAAGTGGTGTTAAATGGGGCTATGTGATTAATAGCATAAGTGATACTTCAGAGTGTTTTCTAAACAATAACTAGCTAATCCAGTTTGGTGCTTATGAGGGGAAAGTGATCCCACTGTATTATTTGTATCGTTTAATGTTTCTGAATCCCTCTAGAATCTCTGAGAGGAAAAAGCAATCCCATATGCACCATGATTATGTTATAAAAAGCTGCAAGGTGCCAGCCAGCCTCCCCCGTGTCTTGGGTGCCTTCTGGCATTTGCTGTCATCCCGGCTGCCTCCCGAGAGCCGGATGTGCCAGTTCACGGTGGCAAAGGCATCGTGTCCGTGCCGGGTGGAGGCATCTTGGGTCCTGCAGAGAGCGTGCCGGGAAGCTGGGCGCCCTTTGCACCATAAGGCTTCCTGAGCAGGTGATGGAAGGCCGGTGAGCGCTGTGGATTACCTGAAGCATTCGGGAACATCTGGTCCTGGTTTCAAAAAGAGGATTGCATGGATCATTGAGCTAACAGAAAAGGTTTTGACTGGTGCAGTAACTTGCTCCAGGATGAGCTGCCACATAAATGAGGTGCACCAGGGGTGAAATTCTTGTCCATGTGCTGCACTTGTGTTGCTCGTAGTGCAGTGGGGGATATATTGTCTTTCGTCTTCCCAACTTCTTACTCGCGCTGCTCACTGGAGAAGAGACGATGCATCTGATCTGTGTGTCATCTTCACCAAGCTTTGACTGCTCCGTATGTTGAATTTTGCAGCATCTGCTTCCATCTCTGTTCCCTCAAAACCCTGCAATATCTTCTAGAGAAGGTTTCTGAGGGGCAGGAGTGGATGAAGGAGTAGATCTTCGGCCCTTTCACTTACATTTGCTTAGGTCATGTCCCATTCCTTGTTCTTCAGCTCTGCTGCCTGCTGTTTTATTGCCGGGACAATCAGAGGTGACTATGTGGGAGATAGTTCCCTCATGTCACCACAATTCATGGTGGGTCTGTATCCTACCATTTTCTAATAATGCAGGAGTGACTTCCTTAGGTTTATCTTTATTTTTTTTGTTCTAAAGAAGGGAATTAAATATGCAAGGCTTTGGTCCTTTGCAAACACTGCAAATGCTGCTGTCCCTCGCTCCATCACCTCCCCTGGTTGTGTTTAGCTGACCATAAGCTTTGGATAAAGCCACAGTGGTAAGAGAGAGCCACCAAGACAACATCCAAAGTCATGGAGGTTGGAGAGGAAACCCAACAAATAGAGAAAAAATGGGTTTAAGGGAAGCGGAGGGAAGGGCAGAACGAGCACGTAGAGCAGGAAGGGAACAAAAAGCCAGTGGCAAGAGCTGGGCAAAACAGTCAGGATGAATCAAGAGCCAGACAGCAGCTTCAGCAAGCACGTCTGATGCGCTCCTCCCTTCCGAAGGGCTTAGCCACGGCCCGCAGCTCGCAGATAAACTTCCCTTTTGTTTCTGAACAGTTCAGCGCCCAGGAGAGCGTCAGCGAGGAGCGCTGGCGAGTCCCGAGGCGATGGCGGCGGCCGTGCTGTCACCGTTGCCGTTCCGCTGCCGCGGCCCGCGCGGCGCCGAGGCGGCTTTGGGGAGCGGGTCCAGGCGGGCGCCGTTGCTATGGCAAAGCCTCTGCCGATGCCGGCGCTCCGTCCGTAATTGCTATTCAGCAGCTGCTTCGCGCCGTCGGCTGCAGGAACGCGCACAAGTTCTGGACGTGGAAAATCCCGCAGTGTGCCCTGGCCCTCGCTGGGCCCGAGCTGTGGCAAGGGGCACACGGCAGCTTCCCAGGCCGCCAGCAGTTAGGTCGGTTGGAGAGTACTTTGCTGAAAGTTGAGATTTAGGGCTGGGAAAGGAAGGTGGAGGGGAAAGTGGCAACTTTAAAATCAATATTGCAAATGCAATGCAAAAGAGTGTAATTAGCATGTTTTGCAGGGCCTATTAATTCCTCTGAAATGCTGTTTATTAGGCAGAAGAACTTGGGAGCCCATCAGTGGATTAAACAGGTTCTGTAATGAAATGTAAATGGTGTAATTGGGCTTGTTCTGAAAGTATTTATTCTTCACCTGTGACCCGCTTGATTGCGGTTTGACAACACGAAGGAGTGTGCATCTCTTCGTTAATGACAGCTAATTCCCTGGAGCTAATGGAGTGGGACGCCCAGGCGCATGGTGCTGGGAACGGCAGGTCGTGCCTGGAGCTCTGCAGTGATTGGCACCAATCCGAGCACAATGTAACTTTAATTACAGTAATTCCAAATCTAAAGCAAGCATTTAGCTGCAGAGAGAGGCTCTTAATTTTGCAAATAAATGCCATAAAGGGCTGACCTTTTATTAGACAAATATTGGGATGGGTGGGAAGGCTGTCCTCCAAGATGCAGGTAACGATATTGGCTCCCATTAGCTCAGTGAAATTCATGGAGACGCGGTCTTGCTGCCAAGTTACCCATATGGATTTCTTTCAAGGTAGTGAAGCCAGGAGGGAAATGTGGTGTTGTACATTATTTAGATGCAGTCTTTGCATCAAGGCCTGAAGTTCATCTGCTGCTCCCTTGCCTTCTGTGTGTGCTTTGGTCTGTGCAGGCCACAGGGATTTTTTTTGTTGCTGTTTTCCCCTTGTATAGACCCTCTTTTTCCAAACTCCGTGGCACTGGATATCTCCAGGCACACAAGAGAGGTCACACTGCTCTCTTGGAGCAGAAAAGCTAAACGCTGTTTTGTTTGCTGTTAGGTTTCCTGCATTAAGGGCTCACATCAGTGCCTGTTGCACTCTCCCTTCCATATGGTTGACATGTATGTACAGAGCTGCACAAACATCGTATCAGAGGGGACCTGCCAGTGCAGGAGCAGAGGACTGTGTGCTGGGAGGGAGCTCGCACATCCGTGGGGACTGCCCATGTTCCAGCTCCCTTCCCCAATCCATTAAGCCATGGAACCTCTGACCTTGCCTTCTGTGAGCTCAGGCTCCCTCTTAAGCACAGGTCTCATTAGAGCTGTAATGGACCAAGGCAGGGGAGATTTTATTCAAGAAATGCCCAGGTCTGTGTGTCTGCTTCTGGAATAGGCGCCAGGGAAGTGCTGTGGGTCGTAGGCTGTGATGTTTGGAGAGGAAACAATACAGTTTCTTCAGGTTATACCTTCTTTCCTGTTCCATTATTCTTCTGCTGGCTCTTTCCATCAAGGAGCTGTGTAGCAGAGTGGTCCGAGCGAAGCACAGTCACAGATCCCTACGCTGATGATCCCCAGCTTGTCACACGCGTCAGGCTGCGCTGCACCGGGTGTCAGCGCAAGGCAGCTGTACTGCGGGTGAAGCACAGCGTGACTGGTAGGTGTTTGGCCACCTGAACACGTGAATGAGGATCCTCAGGCAGGGAAAGCAGAAAGGATGTTGGAGAGAACTACAAATGATGGGGTTTGGGCGCTATGGAGCGGCAGCCAGCGCTAGGCAGTTGTCTGAAACTAGTCCAGCACAGAGATGAGAATAGCGAGGGGATGAGAAGAGCAGCAAACGGGAGGCTTTCCATGCACGTTGCCTAATCCCGGCAGAAATGACACCTTCTCTGGGTGAGCTCATGTTCAGCAGCCGGTGCTTTCTGGAGGCGACGTTCCCTGGCGCGTGCCAGGAGCCGCGCAGAGGCAGGAGAGCCGCTGGGGCTGCACAGCTGTGATAACCAGGGTCCCTCCCATGTCAAACGTGTCTTCGGAAAGCAGCCAATTCCCTAAAGCACGAAAGTTGCTCCTCTCCTGGGAGGAAGGTTTCCAGGAGGTGAAGGAGAGGGGGGACCTTGCTAACACTGCAAACCCTCGTGTTTATCCACCCCTTTCTGCCAGCCTTTGCTAATGGGGCTGTCTGCGCTGTAATAGTGTTTTCTCTTGCTTCTGACCCCTCGGGCCCTGTGGCCTGTCCCAGTCCTTCCTGCTCTCAGCCAGCACTCGCCAAGCCTTCAGTGCGCTAAATATTTTCTAAAATAGTTTTAACAGGCAGCACTAGACCGCAGGCGAAAACAAGGCGGCTTGCTTGTGGCCTGTAATGCTGTCAATAAACCCCAAATAGAAATAGTGGCTATCTCCTTTATGGAAGCCCAGTTTTTGGAGTTATTTCATCTCACAATTTCCAGATAAGTGCTTCTAGCGGCTGGGAAAGCCCAATCTGGCTTTCTAAATGGAGACACTTTTCTCTTTAGCACATACAGGGCTTGTATTTACCTGAGTGGTCCATGTAAACACTGAAGTGTTCAGATGACTGGCGTAGAAGACAGTTGCCTAAGAGACAGTCATAAATGTTGATTT
Source organism: Nothocercus julius (assembly GCA_013398735.1). Taxonomy (NCBI): domain Eukaryota; kingdom Metazoa; phylum Chordata; class Aves; order Tinamiformes; family Tinamidae; genus Nothocercus; species Nothocercus julius. Next base: position 1,897,904 of record VZSV01000059.1, on the reverse strand, counting down.
TCTTCGTGGCAGCCTAACCTGCCTGGGCCCTGCTGAGATGCAGACTGGGTGCATGTCGCCCAGGAACATAATTCCTGTGTGTCATTGCGGAGCGGAGCAGGGCTGCCCAAGGGCTTGACCTGTTTTCCATTTGTGGCTCCTCTCTGAACTTGGGAATCATGTGATGTAACCTGCGTGAGTTGTTTGCAGCTCACAGATATGTAAGTATCTCCTGATGGAGACATGAACGTGGTCTCGTGGATATAAACTGACAGTGACAACCACTTTGCTTTTCTTAGCCACCTCGTGTTAAATCTATGTAAGTTGTCTGTTGAGCTTCAGGATGAAGACCACTGTCGTGTGAAAAACAGAGATGGATGCTCCTGAGCTCTTTTTGAAGCACTTTTCAGCACTTAAATGTAGGGAAGAAAAAAATATTGAGAGTTTCAAAGCACATCCTCATGTTTGTGGAGTCCAAAAATGTGGAGTCCTCTCTTTGGAATTCGTGCCAGTGCTGTAGTTCTCTAGCTGACTTTCTGCACTCTTTTATCATTGTAACAGAGGAAAGCAAGAGAGATAGGGCAATTCCTGCAGAAGCTGGAAGGGAACTGCCAAATTTTTAACATCCATGAGTCAAAAACACAGCCAGGACAAGAGCATTCTGGTTCTGCTTGAAGAATTGTGGTTCCAGGTGAGATTTGGACACTGTTAGTGTGGTCAAACATCTCAAGGTCTTCACGCTTCATATCCTTCCTGCCTCTTCAGCTGTTTGATCTTTTCCCTACCATCTTTCTTCCCTTCTCTATCCTGTTCCACATCCAGGTAAAGGAATCACCTCAGTGTACGTGTTACATGCAATAGGAAGCAGTGTAAAATGCTGTTGTGGAGAGGAAAGTAGTGAGAAGCAATTGAATTCTTTATCTATCCAAGCCCATCCTGCATGTCAATGCAGTCCCCATTCATCTCCTCTCAGGGCTTTTTTCTATTATTTCTATTATTAGCCTGGAAGCTTTCCAGGGAAGTGACTCTGCCTCCATCATGTCCTCCTAAATACCTGTTGCGTTTTGGGCACTAAACAAATAGTAAATAATGACCGTATCGGGAAGCTGCTGTCTAGATTAATGCTGTTGCTATAAACAAAAGAGACGTTTGGCTGGTGAGAGGCAGCAAGTTTCTCAGGAGGTCTGCGCCAGGGTGAGCAGCTCTTCCCGATCATTAATACAGAACTTTGATCTCTGAAGTAGGAGATTATTCCCCTGTGGCCCTTTGGCATGAGGAACCCGTGATAGACTGACAGCAGTAAAACATGGCCATTTGAGAGGCTCCTCCAGCATTTTACTGAGATTAGATCTCCGGGAGGAGCCATTAGAAAGGAAGAAATGATGGAACGGTGGGTTATGTGGCCGCTGTGACTCATTAATATAACAAAATTTATGTCCAGAGTACTCGCACTACTGGTGAGAACCAACCCCTGGAGCTGATTTCTTGCTATTGCCTAAAGGCCTCCGCGGGAAACGCGCTGACTTCCTTAACAGCCTCCTGCATTTACCGCGACTCCCTGGGCTCCGCCAGCGGAATTCCAGCCATGCCGGCAAAGTTTCGGCTTTCCTCTCAACCTGGAAGGATTTCTTTGTGCACAGCCATGTGTGAGACTGGCATCCTTGTGGTCTGACAGCTCATTACGGAAAGTAATCACATGAAAGTGTGTATCTGACAGTCTCTAATCGCGCTGGGTTTGGGCTTTGCCTCTTTTTTCCAGGTTGCTTAAGTGAAATTATCAGGGCTTTGAGAGGAAATCACAGAGAGGTGCTGATGGAGATGCTGGTTTTACTGAATTTCAACCCCTTTCCACTAAGTCACAGCCCAAAGTGGTGGGAAAAAGTGTTCTTTCAGAGTGTTGGCATTGCCAGAGGAGCAGTCGATAGAGACCAGACCTTTTCACCTAAAGCTTTGCTCTGGGTCCTGGTTGGTAGTGACAGAAGCTCATTGGCACTGAGCAGTAGTTTTCTCTCTCCAGAAAGGGTTTTTCCCCTCTATCTAATGTAGCAGAGCTGAGCAGGGGGACAGCAATGTTGCAAATGGCTGGAAGAGGGGAGTTCATGCTGAGCCTGGGGGTTTCAAATAGGAGTTATATTCCCATAGCCTAACAGCAACGGTGAGAGCTGAAAAAGCTTCATTGATAGAGATGAAAGATCCAATATTGTTAAGAACAGGATCTGGGGAGAAGAGGGATCTCGTGGGCTGAGATGGCACACTGAGGAGGACACCGGCCCCATAGTCCTCCCACAAAGAGGCTGAAGTGAAGCATGGAAAGGAGGGGAGAAGATGCTCTTCAAGGCAACTTGGCAAGGAAGAGGGTGAAGAAAAGGCACGTGTGTGAGGGGAGTGGGAGGAGAGAGGAGAAGTGATCCAAGAGCTCCAGTAAGTGCTAGGAGGAGAGATGACTGTGTAGGTAACTTGCCATGCGGGCAGGAGAAAGCAGAGCAGCTTTGGGAGGAAAGAACAGCTGGCCAAGAGCCTTGGTGCCAGCTTAGCACACAGCCTCTTGTAAAGAGTACTGAGCCCTTGTTGGCTTTTCCAGCAGAATCTCTGAGGATGCCAGAAGTTGCCTTCATCCTTTTCTATCTCTGTTGAGATAGGGTCACCTTCAAGGAGATGCACAAGGTTAGCCTGAAACCAGCTTCCAACATTGCTGCCAATATTGACCATATGGGACAAGAGGGGGCAGGACGAGCTAGTGCAGAGACTTGGCTGATAGTGTAAGGTGAACAGCACATGCATTTCTAGTTCTAATTTCTATATTCTAATACATTATTCGTTTAGCCCAGTTTTTGCCAAAAAGCAGTGAGCTTCTTTCTGGGCAGTATCCACTTCTCCTGCCTCACCTCAAGATCTAATGACAGTGAGAGGCTGAAGAAATTCCTTCTAATTAACTTAACAAAGAGTAGGTTAATACGTAGCTTGATCGTATAGTCAGAGTTGATATTTGGGAAGAAGATTTTGGCTAGTAAAGAGCTCTTTAATCTGTTGGACAAAGGCATAACAAGATCAAATGCCTGGAAGTGGAAACTGGGAAAGATTAGAAATAAGGAAATGCTTTTGTTACGACAGGGGTAATTAACCATTGGAACTATTTATCTCAGTACGTGGGGGATTCACCATCACTTTGAAGTGTCTAAATGAAGATGGGATATTCTTGTAGAAGAAATGTTCTAACTCAGCTAGCAATTATGAGCCTGATGCAGGAATTGCTTTGCTTAATTCACTAGCTTATGCTTTTCATCAGCTTAGATTGGCTGATTCTTACGGTTCTTTTGAGCTTCACAATTTGTGAACCTATGAGAAATCAAGGATACTGCTGATGAGCAGAGTGCCTGATGGTGCAAATATTGGTTCTGGGAAACAGCAGAAGAACATGTAAGGCTCTTCTGAAGTAGGAAAGAGAAAGCTGTGGCTGCCTTTGCTAACTAGGTAATTCTGCCGAGAAGAAAATGGCTTTCCTGTGCTGCCATCCTAACTGGGCTGCAAACTTACCTTACGTTGGAGGCAGCCATCGCATCAGCCTCGGTGCGCCATGTGTGTACTGTCACAGGATTGAAAATGCAATAGCTTTATTTGTCCCAGCTTGTAGCATTCCTGTTTCAAGCAATTCCCTAACATAATTAATTCACTCGCTGGCATACCTTCCTGGCTGGTTGTTATCATTGCTTGTTTTATGGGTAAGGACAGTTGGGGTAGGATGGAGATTTTCTTCAGGCCATTAGGGAAAGGAGCTGTCGGAGCTGTGATTAGTACTCAGGGCTCCAGAGCATCATCTCATTTTAGAATTACTATTGGAGCAGTAGAAAAATACATCTGCTGTTGGTGTAAATGTAATCTTACTTTCTTAAATAATAGTAATAACAAATGGAAAAGGGGGTTGGAGGAATGCAGAAGTACCAAGTGGATTCCTTTGGGAGGCCTAGTGAACGCTAGAGGCTTCCGGGCTAATTTTTGTCTCCAGCAGCCTGACCTTGTGGTAAGGATAATCAAGTTGAAAATTAAATCTAAATACCAATGTTAAACCAGCCAATTAAAAAAAGCGATCACTTCAAAACATGCATTTTTAAAAAGTTTTTGCTCACTCTGTCATAATTATTTTATTTAGCAAGAAAACTTTTGTTTGTACAAAATACTTGTTAAATTGGTCATGAGCAGTTGAGGCAGTTGAGAAGCAGCTGCCCAGAGGTGTAGTAGAGCAATGGTTAATCAAAAGGTCACCTGAATTTCCCTTAAGATCTGGCTGAATAGGTTTTATGGGGAAGGTCTTTTCCCTTTATGAGGAAGGTCTTTTCCTACCATGACGTCTTTCCTTTTTAGACTGCGTCACTGGAGACATGATTGCTATTTGTGGCTGTCCATTAACCTGGAGAGTGTCTCTGATCAAATAACTTACCACCTCTGCTTTGATTTCCCTCAGTGCCTTAGAAGACCGAATACTGTAGTGAGTTGGATACTTGGCTCTCTGGAAGTTCACTTCCATGTAGGCTCTTTGCATCAGTTGCCAGCATGGGAGTGACTTCTCGGGTAACTGCACTTCAGAATCTTTCCTGTATGTTTATGCATGTTGGTATTTGTTTTGCCTGTGGTCTATTGCATAGGTTGGCTTATTTAGGAAGATTTTTTTTTTTTCTTGATGTAAACATTGTCTTTTCCTTGCCATTTTGTCAGATTCATTTTGGGATTTTACTGTTTGAATGGTCATCTTTCATTAGTGAAGGAAGGTGGGTTCCAGGGGTGACTTTCTCCTTTCCTTTTACTGTATGAGATGTGGGAACACAAGTTCCAGTGTATCAGGAGCTTCTGAAAGCATCCTTTTTCCAACTGGCACCACCTTCAGCCCCTTCCTCCTCTTCTCCCATCTTCCCCTTCACCCAAAAATAATAAATTTAACAAAGGCTGAAACCAGGAGCCATCACCTATTTTGGAGGTTTCCAAAGTGCAGCTCCTCCATACTGCAGCATAGTGGTAAAATGTGCTCAGGTGAGGCTGACACATGGATTTGGGTTACTGCCACTTTTGAGATTCCCTTTGAGGAATGACAAGTGCAAATTTCTAAAACTAAAGCAAAGGAGGGAGCTGCTCCCAAAGCAGCCTTACGAGGACTTGGATCTGACAGTGTGTGAGGACCTGAAGAGTCCGATCAGTGTCCCATCAGTTGATCAGTGGCTGAGAGAAGCAGAGCTTGGGTCCCTGCTCCAAGTCCAAGGACGGATGATGTGCTGCTTTGACTCTGCTTTATAGAGTGCCCAAACAAGGTGACAGTGACACAATTCTTGACCATGCTTTGAAGAATGACACAAGAACGCTGCCCAGACCAAACCCTCCGGAGAGTTGCTTGTTCGCAATTTGTGATTAATGGAGTAGCTGGATTCAGTCTTGGAAGAAATTGCTTGGAAAGGGCTAAGGTGAATGTCTTCAGAGTGAGTTTGCTTTCCATCATCCAGCAGCAGTTCGTTTAGGGAAAGAAGGAAATTTGATGTTCAAAGAATTAAATTCCTGATGTTTCCCTCATCACCTTTTTGCTTCAACAGTGACTAGAAGCAGCCACTGCAAGTTCACAGTTGCCTGAACTTTTCTTTAGTAATTAATCCCATCTTTATTCACACAGCACTCCCTTTGCTTCAGACAGTGGGTAATAAACACAAATCAAGCAGGCTGCGATGATAAATTATCTATTTAATAATTAACAAATTAGTCCTAACAGATGGAACCAAAACAAAGTTGTCTGTACGTGCGCACAGCGCTGGGCTGGCCCCCCCTGGTTTGTGGAACGCCGATACCACCAGAAGTTTTGGCAAGTCTCCACTGACCTCAGGTTAGTGACCCTCACCCAACACATGAGCTTGACTCGAGTTTATCTCTGGGTCAGCCATGCATCTTTCCAAACCTGATGTTTGCCACGTGATGGCAATAAAAGCATATGAGGGGACCCATGAAGATCCTGAAGATCTCATGGAGGAAGAACAGTGCTGGGGAAGGGAAGGGAGATCCCTGGGTTTTAGTCTACGCTGTTCTCTCTGCGCAAGGTTCAGCGGTTCACTGTGATCTGTTATGCTGAATTAATAGAAATTGCAGTGTCTGCAATTCTTGCTGCTATTATCCAACAAAGAATAAAAAGTCAGTGCACTGCCAGGTTAAATAAACATGAAGCTCTATGGTCGTGTGAGCATGGGATCCTGTAAGCTCACTGTGCATATATTATTCATCTCCAGTTATTATTCATGACCTTTCCCTCACTCTGTCATGGCTCCATCACTTGTAAATTTATAAGCTCATTAATAATGGGTGAAAAATTAATAATGTATTTTCATTATATCCATTGTGTATATTTACAGCATTCATAATGCATTCAAATAACTGGTATTGGAGGTGTAAAAATAAAATCATAGCTCTTCTGTGGGCCCTCACCTTTTAGACTTTGAAGAGTTGCTATTTTTGTTAATAATCCTTCCTGCTCCCATTGCAGTATGGCCATGCTGTGTAATAGCCTGCCATCTGCCACCATCATGCTTAAAAAGGCCTGAATCAAAGCAGGAAGTATCATTATTGTGTGAAATTAGAAGTAGATGATCCACGAATTAATCATTATTGAAAGCAGCACCAAAATTATGGGAGTGTGAGAAAGGTTTGAAGTTTCAGCTGTTTCCTTCCCTTCTCTCCTACCAGTTGCATTTGTTAAGAACTTGAAGAAAACAGTCATGTGGAAGGAGGAACATCTGATCCTTCCGGGCTTCTGGGAGCGCTATTACACTTTTAAGAGCACAGAGATTTATTCCAAATGTTGCTTTGGTGCGTGCATGGGGCAAACGTGCCATAGCAGGTTACACCGTTGTGCTTTATTTTAATTGGAAGATGCCTGACTGGTTTCCTTTCTCATCCCCAGCAGAATGGTACTGTGTTATTTTTTTTTTTAGAACTTGTAACATTTTTGCCAGCTCTACCTTTCTTTCTTCATATCTTTTTCTCACGAAAAAAGCAGTCTCAAAATTCCTCGTGTTTTTCAACATCCCTCTGTCCTACCTCTGTCTAGGAAACCACTGGGCAAGGGAAGTTGCTGGAGTGCGGATCATTGATTCACTTTATGCTGTTACTGAGATCCCCTCGGGGGAAGAATGAAAAGGCAAAAGTATCTGGGGATCTTCTGGTGTAGGTGGCAGTCAAAGATGCAGGTTATTCCAGTGCATGGACTGGCGCTCTGAGGAGCTCTGAGTCTTAGCCTAGAAGAAGAAGCTCCACTTTTTACTTTGAATTTTGAAGGATGATCTACACTGCTAAGAGTCTGAACCACTGGTGGATGGTCTGTGAGTGACAACACTGTATTCTAAAAGTTGGGAACACACCAATGGATAAGGAGTAACATAGCGAGTCCTCTTTGTTTTGGTTCACCTCTCTTCAAGTATTGTGGTTGTTCTGATTTTACATTGTCACAAGTATTTTGAGTTGCATTTCTCTGGCTTTTATTATTTTGTTCCTGATCAAACGATAACACTGAACTGTAAATAAAGTTCAGATTTTATCTATTTCCTGTCATGAGCATAGGCTGCTGCTACAAGAGTATGGAGTGTAGTGAAGGTGGCGCCTTCAAAGTGCCATATTCAGACAGGAGAGGAACGACTGCCTCCAGCTTGGTGGCATTCGAAGCACTTAACAAAAGAGTCGGTTAGACATCAGTCAGAGTGTGTATTATTTTCACCTGCAAGTAATAGGATCTTTAAGTAAAGCTGAAGCTGGTAGATACCTGGCTGAGTCCCTACCCTTTGTGAGAGTTTCTCTTTTGCCAAATGAGAAGGAATTGAACAATCCGAGTGCTTGGTATCCTGCATGCGTGCTGGAGAATGGCTGCAGGAAGGTGTCGAAAGGAGGAGAAGCAGAAAGCCACGAGCCAGGGACAGGAAGTAAGCTTTTTATTGGCTTTAGCGAAAACATAATGGCAAGAGTTAAAGCATAAAGCAAACGAGGGATTTTGCTTGTGTCAGCCTGGAGGAGGGAGCCATTCATTTCACTCGATCATTCTGAATTGCTTTCCAGAGCGTTTACTCATCCATCTTCTCCAGCCAGACACTTCACTCTGCCTATCACTGTTCTTTTCTTTGGATTTAAATTATGACTCTGTATTAAATTAAGTATCTCTCTCTGCTTCTTGTTTTTGTGTTCGCTCATTGAGCCCGTTTTCGAACCACAGAACAGTTCTACACTCTACTTAAGTGGCCTGTGTTAGCTGGGAGCCTTTGCAGGCGTTTTTTCCATTGGGCAACATTGTCAGAACGAGCCTTCCAGTGACTGATGTGATCTGGAGTCAGCGAGTGTGTACAGTGGATAAATGTGCCTGACGCTTTGTGATAGAGCTGGTAATTACATTTCACAGTGAGTGGTATTAATAGTGAAAGGAGGCTCCGGCACGCTGCATGAGAATTGGTAATAGGAGAGGCTGTAGGGAGAAGAGGGAGTCATTTATTAACCTGACGAATTATGGAAAAGTGGACTTTTCCTTCGAATGCAGAGGAGCACTCATAGATGCAATGCCCTCTGAGGTATATCAGGGCCTTTCATAAGTCCTGGTGACATTGAAAAGTCCTTACTTTCTTTTCGCCTCACGATGCCACCCCATCTCTGACCTTTTAATCAACTGCTTTGGTACATGGCTTTTGGTAGTTTTCTCAGCACTGCCAGTAGAGGTGGTCCTTGGTTAGGAGGAGACCCTGAGACTGGAAGATCAAAAGTTTTAGAAGAACCTATAGGAGAAAGGGGGCAAATCACAGAAAGGAAGAGGAGTCTGCTGCTGGACCTGTGTCAGGTGAATGGTAGGTATGGGGGACAAAAATCCTGCAAAAGAGGATTCTAGGTCAGTGGAGTCTTGGGGACAGATATGGTCCTAGGTAGGAGAAATTCCCATTCCGGGAGTGTTACTGAGAAGAGCAAAAGCTTTTGTACTTCAGCCTTGTCATAGACAGTCTCTTATCATTGCATTTTCTATAAAAACTGGCTCTGGAGGAGAAAGCAAATATCTCCTAAACCTTCCCATTTCCTTGGGCTCTATTTGCTCTTCCCCTTATATATCTTTTACGTTCCAGCCGCTCTCTTTATTGTGCTAAGGCCTGCCAGCCCTCGCCGCACACCCCAGCGCCGGCTCCCCGCTTTGGGCTATTTCTTTCCTAACTCAGCAAGAGCGTGGAAGGGATGGTGCTGTTCCAGCTGCTCCATTAGCGCTCAGAAGGGATCCAGCGTGCCCCCGAGCAAAGGTGTAGCTGTTGACGCAGGGATGCACAAAGCCCCGAGGCTGCTGCACACACTGCCGGCCTCTGCAGATCTCTCGCGGGGTTCTTAAAAGGAAAAACCTGCCAGCTCCAAGGAGGAGGAAAACAGAACAATGGAAATGAGCCCGAGCTTGAGAGAATTGCCAAGATTTGAAGTTATTAGAAGTGCTCCAGAACCAGAATGATTTAACAGCGTGATTACTTCTTAATGCAACACTCACAAGGTTTTTTATTAGATTTTTCCTCCTATTCGTTCCTTCTAAACGCTGTAGAAACTGGCTAGTTTGAAATAAACACCTGGGGCTGTTATACTATATCACTCAGTTTAATTAACTTTTAAATCATATAGTGTCACCTGGATACCTTTCTAAATTTTAAATTGGGTGAGCCTAGGAGACAGCAAGAGCTGTAGCTCTGTTCAGTTAGTGCCTCCGCTAAAATCACCTTCTGGAGACGAGAGCGTTCTCCTCCTCCATTCCCTCGCTGTCAGTGCGCCCGTTCGGAGCGAATTGGCTGCAAACAAATGAGCAGCCGTGTAAGGGCTTGAAAACGTGGTCTCATTGGGTCGGTGTCAGGCGGCACGTGGGTGACTTTGAGTCAATGCAACAGCTCTCCGATATCCAGGACTAACTTTATCGTGTCTGCTTCAGAGGCTCTGTGTCTGTACAGCGGTTTTGTGCTCTTGATCGTGGACCGGTCTTGCCCAGCAGATAGCAAACGGAGGGCGCCCTGCATAGGAGGGGAAGAAATGTGTCCCATGGTGGTTAAAGCTGCTTGACAGGAAAGTCTCCAATATTAATTTGTTTTGCTCTGTGGTACTCACTGCCTGTGCACGGATGTTTCTCCTTGCATAAGAAAGCACCAGCTGTGCATATTCCTCGTGTTTGGGGGCTTTCAGACCCATCCATCCGTATGGCATTTTGTAGCCATTTAAACTGAATAACAGGGAAAAGAGCTAGATCACAAGAGGTTATTCAGTCCCTTCCTCTGCCCCAGGGAAGGAGTGACCCAAATGGGTCACCTCACCACGGAGCTCTTAGCACCAAGCCGAGGCTGCCCTATGTGTAGGAAGCTTCAGAGGAATCATAAATTAACCGTTAGGGCTAATCCTCTAAGATATTGATTATTCCGAAAGCAGAGTGCAGTTATCAGCACTGGTGGTGAAGAGGAGCCACAAAGGGATTAGGAGGCAAAAAAAAGATGAAGGTGTTGGGATTTGCTGAGCACTTTCAAACTCAAAATGGCAGAGGAGTATTAAGTAGAATCCAGACTAAAAGGAAATTTTTAAGAGATGTTTTTGAAGTATGTCAGCAGAGAGCCAAGAGAAACAACGGGCAAGGGGGGAAGCAGGCCTCAAAGTCATTTACACACAATGGGAGAGGGAAAAACTCCCTGGAAGGAGCAGGGTGACGGATCAGGACATGGAGGACTGTATCCCGGCACAGGCATGACAGAGAGCAAGAAGCAGAGAGGTCTCTGTTGGGTTGAGGGAATGTGTGAACACACCAAAAGGCGAGGAAAGAAATGGGAAACTTTGAAGAGTTCACAGTCCATATCCTCACGCATGAAAAGACCTGCTGGTGAGAAATGGAGGGGTTGGGAAAGGCCACTGCAAAGGTCTCACTTCAGGTAACCTCTGAGGTGGAGACTGAATTGACTGGCCTCGCGGCGATGCAGCTGCATCCGCTTCATCTTTATTTAAAGTTCTTCCTTTTGTGCGGCAGCCCTTTCCGTCGCCTCCGCGTGGAACGCGGTGCCACTTGTCCTGCTGTTCCACTGCCCCTCCGCTGAGCTACCCTCGACTCTGCCGATTCCCAGAAAACCAAGCGATCCTTAAGCTCTTTTGTTTCTTTTCCCCGCCGAGCTCTGCAAAACTCAGCTGTCGACTCACCTCACCTTAGAAACAGAAACCCTCATAAGGGCAAGTCGAACCAAAAGGCTTCTGAGCCCGTTAGTGTGTAGCGCCAACGTCATCCTTGCAAGAGGACGTGGGATGGTTCTTACAAGGCTCTTGGCAGCTCCAGTGATGATGAATTTGCAGGATGTCATTAAGCTCCCAGGGTTTCTCCTTGCTAGTCAATATGCAAGTTAAAAAGCTCCAGCATCTCCATACAATAGGGAAGGAAGTGTGGTGGGGCATGGCAAGTACTCGGAGCGCGCTGCACGTCTGCGACGCGGGGCCAGGCCGGCAGGAGCCGTCAAGCAAGAACGCTGCGTTTTGATCTCTCTCCTCTGCAGCTTTTCCGGCCGAGTTTTCCATCTTTTTCCCCTCCGTCTGCGAAGTGGGAGCGAGGCGACGCGGCTGGTGCTGAGGTCCCCTGGCATTGTGGCTCCGTTTCCATCCCAGGGAAGGTCGGCCGTGGCGCTGGGGAAACAGGAACTCCGCGGAAATGATCGATAGGGGGAACGTGGGGGCCGAGAGAGACGGGCTGAGCGATACCATCGAGCCCATGTTTAATAAGAAGTGCAGGGGAAAGTGGTGAGAAAGCCAAGGCCTGGAAAGGAGCTGCATGCTAATGAGGCCTAGGTGATAGCAAAACGACACGTCAGCAGAGCTGGACGGCGTGGCGATGGCCGGCTTTGCAATTCCAGGCAGGTTCTGCTGCGTTTGCAGCTGTGGCTTCCCGGGAGCAGGAGGGATGTGTCTGTGAATGCGAAAACCCAGAGCAAGGGGACGGGGAGACGAGGAGGAGGGAGCGGGGAATGGTCTGGAGCCGCATGGCTGGAGCAGGACGCCCGGGCCCGGCACGGCGGGTGGAGGGAGCGTTTGCTCCTTCAGCGCTTTGCCTGGCAGACCAGGGGCCTCTCTCGGGCAGCGTCCCGTGTCGCGCCGCATCACGCCGAGAACTTAGTGCAATTACCCTGTGTTTCCGAAATACACCGCCTGGCTGCGGGACAGCTGCTCTGCGGGCTGCTTATGGATGGGCCTGTGATAGAACTGTGCTAACGGAGCCAAAAATTAACGGCCTCCTGAGAAAGAGCTGAATCAGACGCGCACACCCTTGGGGAGGCCACGCGGGGAGAGGGAAGGGAACTCTACACATTTTTTATTTCGAGTTCGCAAGTCCCTGGCCTCTGAAACCATAATCTGCTGATAACAGCCTAGTGGGGCTCGGGATTTTCTGTAAATATGAGCGATACAGAAAGCCGTTTCTCCTGGGTCTGCAGGTCTTTTGTGTCTCTGACTTTTGCACAGGCTCTTAGGCTGTCTAAGGATGGTCTCCAGGCGTCTGGTTTTTTTCTTCTTTAATCAAAAGGACAGGAGGAGTCGCTTATGCGGCTGCCAGTTGAATCAGCTGTTTATAGTAGAGTGGGAAATATGTGTGTGTGGTTGTGTTTATCCACATGCTGCAATCACAGTGATCTGTAGGTAAACCAGCTACAACAAATACCTGTTTTTTGCCAGAGATGGAGGGGGGTTAGGTTGGTTCCACCCATGTGAATTTAAGAATGAGAAGGTTGCATCCCTTGTACAAGTCGGTGGTTCTCCTTCGTTCTCTCCCTCCGGGACTCGGCCTAATGGTCCAAACCCTCAAGCTTTCACACACTGATGCCATTTTAAAAAGAAAAGTTGCCCGGCTTAACATATTTCACTTCATCCATCCTTCCAGCCTCCATCCCCGCAAAATAATTTTGACTGCTCGAGACTCACAATAGGCAAGGTTGCTATTTCAGACTGATTTAAAATGTTCCCCTTGGCGTCATGCAGGCAAGAAACAGAAATTCATCCTGTTGGGAAAGGAAGATGCATTGCTTCCCAGTGGCCCTGGAACTTGCATCGAGCTTGGAAAGTCCTAAATTTAATGCTCTGTAATTTAATGACATGTTTATCTACAGAAACTCTACTTTCAGTCATTTTTAAAGGTCTCTGAGCTGAGAAAAGGAACTTGGCTTGACATGCAGAAAGGTTATATATACATATAAATGCACGTATATATATATGTTGTATTATATATGGAATAAAAATGTGCCCAGTCTTAAAAGCATTTATAAGCCAGCTTTGGAATATCCAGTCTCTTTTGAGGCTCCTTTCCCTTTTTCTTTCTAACTCGCTGCTGTCTTTCACACTCAGGACAGGACGATGAGCTTGCTGGGCCAGCGGCTCGCGCGATGGGGCTGAGAGTGGCCCATGGCCCTGGGCAGCACCTGTCGTGCCCCTGCCTTGTAAATCCACCCGATTCCCAGCTGGGAATCCGTGGGGAAAGGTGGTGGGTAGAGTTGCATTACCCTGATTTGGGGGATGTATCATCATGGTCAACACAGCCTGATGTGTAGATTCCGAGACAACCAAACAGTTGCACCAAACACTGCGGTTTTAGTGCAGTGTATTCTGAGCGTCTCTTGATGCTGGAAGGCAGAATCTCTTGAATTGTCTTTTTTTTTGAACAAGCTGTTTAATATTAAAGCTGATTACTCCATTGCTCAAGAAGAGCAATATAAACTTTAAAGAGCTTTGGGAACTTAATTTTCTTCTGGATTTATGGGCAGTCACCCAGGTTTCTCTGGCTTGGTCTCTTTTCTCCATCATTTGCATTTTTCCAGAGAACACTTGAAATACGTCCTAGTGATAGCTATTCCATTCCTTGGCTCTTCCCATCTTCTTGGGCTTCTTATTAAATATACTGGTGTGTTTAAGTTTTAAGTTTTCTGCACTTCTAAGTTTTCTACAGAAGATAAGCCAGCGGGGAAGCCGTTATTAGCATGCTGGGGAGGCCTGTGTTTGATACCCTTGTGAACCTTCGTCATCGAGGGGGTGACAGTGGACAAGGTAAGCAAGAGCAGCTAGAAGAACATTTTGGGAAGGAAAATGAGAGAAAGATGGGCTCTTCCAAGGCATTTTCTGAGTTGGGTCTACTGCAAATTCCCCAGAGAGAGGCTGTTTTACTGGCTCTGAAGAACTCTAAATGAGTTTTGTCTGAGTTTGCAGTGGAGCTTGTACTGCTCAAGTCACTCCACCATTTCTTGCAGACGTTCCTCTGATCCTGCTAGCTCCGCACATGGACTGAGGATGCATTTCGAGCGTGTCTTAGTGCCTCATTAAAGCATTAATGCTTGGAGAAATTGCTAACCCCTGACGGCTTTCAGACAAACATCCCCCTGGGACGAGAGAGAAGTGTCACAAAGCACTAAGTCAACAGGGCCCGCATAGCCAGCGTCTCTCGCGCTGCACATCATTTCTCACCACACACATCCACTACTGCTCTTCTCGCTGCTAGGATGAGAGACGAGCACATCAATCATACTGTCCGCTCCAGCTCCTATAAATTAGAGAAAGATGCAGCTGGTTTGCCTTTTGGTTTTCTGTGGTCTTTAATTGCCTCCCCATTATATCATCTCGTATCCCGTTCCTCAGACTCTTTCATATCCATCTTGGAGACGAGCACGAATGCACCAAAGGTGACTGCCGAAACACGCCGAATTATGCAGCGGTTTTACGTTCCCTTACTGCTCTTTCTTTCTCCTTTGATTACTGCTGGAAAAAAACACAGCATCGTTTGATTGGGAGGTCAGGATTGCCTTTGAGATTAGGTATGAAAGTGGATTTTGTGTGATTTATAATGTAAACCTTGGCAGGTGTTTCTACACATGAGTCTCTGCGTGTTGCTGATATCCTCCTGAGGCTCTGTGAGTCGCTTCGTCCATCCCACAGTGAGCTCAGGGTTGTTCCTTGCACGGTGTTCCCAGGGTTTTTAGTTTCAAACAACTTATTTAGCCTTCCGACAATCAGCTATTTTTGTGTAATGAAGTTTTCCCAGTGATTAATTTGATTTTTTTCCTGCTTAATTTAAGGCCCTTGGAATTAGCATTGGGCTGGCTTATGCAATTCTCAGCTTTTCTTGTTTATCACTACCATAAAACTGGGGTTAAAGAAACCTCTCACCCTTGTGGCAAAATGCCAAGAGGTCCGCACGGGCTCCAGTGACGTGACCTTTGGTGGCTGTGCCAGAGCACGGCCGCAGGGGCAGAGCCAGGTGCCTTCGTCCAGGCGTATCCATCCTCAGCTCGGAGCCCTGGGAGCCAGAGCTCCCTCACGTCCGTGTTCCCTGTCCAGGGAACCGGCTGCTTTGCTCCAGGCCAGGGAAGAAGGGCAGGAGGGCCGACAGTGCGGACGTGCCCTACATTGATGGTACTGAGGTGCCACCACCTTCTGCACGTTACTCTATATCTGAACCTCAGACATGGCTTGATGGCACTGCAGCCCTAGCAGCAGGACCGTCACACTTTGGGGACCGAGTTTATCCTAGGCCTAGCGCTTTTAAAGCATGGTGCAATGACAAAATACTAACTGATGCTTTACAGTCTTAAATCCAAAATATAGCCTGAGCGAGCCTTTAGGCTCCTTTGTATTATCAAGGGCTTTATATATGGCAAAAATAACAATTATTTGTCTAAGACCTACACAAAATCATTGATGTTTGCCTTTGTCATCCGCCTAATGTGCATTTTGCTGATGCCCAACTTCTGTTTGATACTGTTGCATAAATAAAGTAAGCCTAGTTAACTTCAAACTCCTTGAGAAACATACACATGCAAATATGTAAGGCTTACTCTTGGAAAAAGGGCAAAATCAGCAGGAAAGAAAGAGATTATTTTCAACAGTGTCCTTTTAATTAGGACAATAATTAATTCTTTTCCCTGACATGCACATACAGATTATTCTTTCAAAATATTCCTCCTTGAAATAAAATGACTTGAAGCTGGATACCAGAGGAGCAGATCATAAATCTAAAGGGGAAAATTCAGGACTGGGTGCATTTTGAACACTCCTTTTGAAAAAGAAACAGTCACTGGAAAGCATGCCATAAAATCCAACCGCAAAGGGAACAAAGTGCTGGATGTGAGAGTTGGAACCTCCATTCCAGTGATGGAGCAGTGGCCGGGAATGGCAGAGACAGGAGGGGAAGATGTGAAGAGCCAGTGCAGAAGCCCAAGATGGCAGGAAGGGAGGGACGAGACCCAGTTTGGGAGGAATCCCAATACCCGTTGCCGTTACCACTTACATTAAATCATCTCACAATGTGTTTTGTAGCTCCCTTAGCCGCGCAGCAGGACCCGGCTCCGCATCGCCGTGCGCCAGCTCCGCGCGCAGCCATTCACTCCGTCGTGACGCTGCCCTGAGCCCGCGGCAGCGCTCGGAGAGGAGCCCCCACCGCCACCACGGGCCGCTGGAGCGGAGTCGGAGCAGCGGGGAAGCCTCCCACCCGCTCCCGGTAATTACTTCTGTGGAAATGCCTCCGTGGGGAGGACAAGCCTGGAGGGCTGCTCCTCACCGGGGACTCCCGCACGCCGGGCCCCGTCCCCGGGCAGGGCCGGCCCCGCAGGAGCTCTGAGCTCCCGTGCTCCGAGCTCAGTGCTGTGGAGCCACGCAACCCAGGCAGCCTGCGATTTCCTATGGCCATGATTAAAACTCCTCATTTAGGGACATAAAAGCGGTTGACTCTCTAATTGCAAATACAGCTGTTTGCAGGCATAAAGCAGAACCATGCGGGGAGTGCAACGTCCTGCTCGCAATTCCTTACAGGGAGGCCAGTGCCAAAAAGAGAGGAATTAAAAGGACGGGAACAAAAATAAACATAAGGAGCTTTTCTTCACCTCTAAAGGAGATAATACTGGAATGGTCATGAGAGCCAACGTGCAGGGGAAACAGAGAAAACGCGGGTGCAGGAAGACAGAGTTCGTGTCGTCCTTGCTGCGTTACATAATTCTGCGGCTCCCAGGGGCTCAGTCAGCAGCTCGGCCTCCCCAGGCCAATCTCCTGCGGCGCTAATTAAAAAGAGCTGCCTCCTCTTCCCTTTCCACAAAGGGATTTCCACGCATCGCTGTATTCAGTTTCTTCTCCCCAGAGACCAGCAAGCCAGGGAGATAGCTGCCTGGGCACCGTTGCTTGAGCTGGGTCTGAAGCACCTTGGTGAACATTGAGTGCCTCTTGGTGTGCAGGGGAGAAGAATTCTTGTACTGATACCTGCTAGCGTGGTCTAAAGTAAATGACTTTTCGTGTGGATGTGCCTTCAGATGACCCTGAGCTCTGTTCTTTTAAGCTGAAGGCAAAGAACACCTTGCTTGGCAGAGGCCGCAGGGACGATTCCTGAGAGCGTCCTGACGAGCTGCTCCGTGTTCCCTTTGCTCATCCGTACGCCTCGGCTGCCTCTGCCTGTCGCCCTTGGCATCGGTGAATTCCTGTTTGATGGTTTAGCCAAAGACCTCTGCAGTCACGGCTGCTTTGGGGCATAGGGGTCTCTTCTTTGGAGAAGATGAGAGGTTTACGTGACCTGTCTCCGCCTGCAGCAGCAAAAAGGACATTTTCTTTACACTGCCAGTTGACCTCCTCTCCTGAGCAGGTGGTGGTGTTGGTCCCACACCAGGTTGCTGCCATTTGGTCCTCACACCCATCCAGGCAAGTGTGTCCTGCCCTAGCCCGGGGCCACACGTCAGCCCTAGGTTCCAGCAACTGCTTCTCTGGGTAGCCGAGGTTGCAGCGCCTTGTGCCAGGCCCTGGCCCTCCACCACTGTCCTCCTCCCCTTGCTGAGCATGGCTTTGACGTTTGCTCCTTGCTCACCCTTGCTAAGCACTGGGCACAGAACCAGACTGGAGGTAGATGGTTAAATATCTCTCAACTTCAGCTCGAAGCACTGATTCTTTTTTATTTGTTTGTTTTGTTTTTGTTTCATGGCACACTCAAGTTTCCAGGACAGCTGAAGGTGATGGAAACCCTTAATTGAAAAGGGTCAGGGAGCTGCATGTTTCTCTTGCATTAACATTCTCTGCATATTCCTTTTTAAACCCGAAAGCTCTGTCCACTCTTCTTGCTGGCCTTCACAAAGCGAACTCCCGGCAAAGGGCTTAAAAGCCAATATTGAAAGGTGAGAGAAAGAACTGAAAGGGGGATTACAAATCCAATAAAAATTGCTCTCAAGAGCAGACAGTATCAGCCGGACAGGAAATATGTTTGAGTTTGTGACTTGCTGCAAAATACCTCAGCCACGGATAGTCTTGAGCAGAGTTTAAGCCCTTTGCACAGTTAATCATCAGAGACAAGCAGAGGACGCAGCTTGCCAAAAGATCGAGGCCTCATGCATATTGCAGCGGCTCCGGATGCTGATGGAGCAGCCACCGTGGGGAAAATGTTTGCCGGTGCTTATTTGTATACAGCCCGTGGCTCGGGCAGGGATTCGCTTCCTTCAGGAAGGTCACGGTTGTGCAGTTAGCTCACCTGGTGCTTTGAGTGCGTGGTGGTGGCCCATGACAGGGGCTTTTGAGCTCTGACCATGGTCCTGTGTCCCAGTCAGCACCACAAGGATAGCCCAGGAGCTCCAGCATGGAGTGAGTTCGTTTGGAGGAGTCCATAGGGAATGTTGCTTTTAGCATCTGCTTGTTAGGTTTCCCCAGGAAATTCATCACAGGAAGATCATTCCAAAGGTAATTTAGGATTTTCCATTAGCATTTGTCCCCTCTAGATCTGACCACAGCACCTAGAGAAACGCCCTTGGGCCCATCACCAGAGAGCAGAGAAGCTACTCTTGGTTGCGCCACTGCAGTTCTGCCACACTCCCTTCCCTGAACGCTTGGTTTTATGGGCTGGGAATGTTTCCTTTGGACCTGTTCTTTGTGCAATGTCCCTTATTCCCATGCGGAGCGAGCAGGGGTGGCGAGGGCAGGACGCGGCTGCGGGTCCCTCTCCGTGCGCCCGGCTGAAGCGGCTGGTGCTGGAGTCTTTCTAAGAGCATCTGCCTCCAGTTGGGGTAATTGCTACTCTCAGGCTGTAGTAGCGAGTCTCTCGTTGACGGAATATGAAAGTGAGCAAAATGTCAGTTCAGCACTGCGTGGAGGCCGCGCTGACACACAGGCTGCTTCTGCAATTGCTGGCGTGTGTTTTTTTTTTTTTTTTTCAGTTAATTGCCGTTTTAATCATAGTGAAATTGCTCCTATTTGCATGAATATTCCAACAGCAGGATCAGTTTGCTGTTGTCACAGATCCTCACCACTCTCATATTCAGAATTTTGCTTAATAGGCCTCATTTTAGAGGATCAAACTTTTTTTTTTCCCCTCCCGGTTCTCCCTGCGTGCCAGCGCATCTGAGGTGAGTGTTCTTTTATTCATGGCAGTGAATTTTCTCTCCTGCCCTTACCTGCCTGCTTCCATGCAGGCACCTCCAAAATTAGAGAACAGAATTGTCTTAAAAGAAGCAAAACGAAAAAACAGGTGGCTTGGGTTGGGAAGGAAACGACCCACGCGGCTGCACGCATCTGATGAGCACCAGCGTGTGTGCACGTGGGAGAAGACGACCTGGGACGTTCCCGAGCTCCACTTTTCCCCGGAGCTCTTGCTGCCTGGCCAGGAGGAAGGATTCGGCTCTGGGCTGCACCGACCCGCACAGGAGACCAACCTTTTTCCTCCCTGGCTCCTTAAGGGAAAGAGGATCCACGTCCCCCAGAGGTGTTAGAAGCAGCAGCCTGTGCTGTTGGACACAGCATCAGCCTCTCCAGTTCCCAGGCCTTAAAGCAATCGGAAATAGGCCAGACAATCACTCATATTAAACTGTCATGTTTTAAGCAGAAAACATTGATTTTAATGGTAAGTTCTGCATAAAAATTAATGGTGCAATAAAATCTTAATTTGGAGTTTCGGAACAAATAATGTATTAGTAGAAGGCAGCATCCTGGAGTAATTTGAAAATGAATTAGGCCAGCGGAATCAAACTCTCCCCACTGAGATGTCTTTAATTGATCATCCCCATAACAGCTAGTTTACAAACATATTATCAGAGCACTTGCTGCCCTGGCACCTTCCTGGCAGCTCAGCCAGCATCAGTTTGGAGAACAGGAGGTCCCCCCACGTTCCTTCTGGGGTCCCAGAGATGGTGGAGAGGAAGTAAATCGAGCTCGGGCACGTGGTTGCTTCAAAGCGAGTCTTGGAGGTTTGAGCCTACGAACAGGGGAAAAACAGGCTCCCGCAAGAAGCAGAAACTACGAGTCTAAAATTAACTGAGCTCTTTGGATTGGCAATAGGCAAATGGTGAATCCCTGTGGATCCTTTGTGCTGACAGAGCTATTAATACATCAGCGGAGTGCTTGGGTGAGATTGGGGAGTGTTGTGCATGCGTCGAGAGGAATATGTTCTCAGCGTCTGGTCTCGTTCAGCAAAATGCTACCAGGGGCTGAGCTGCAATACAGGGCAGGAATGCCAGAGACTTTTTCTGAAATGTAGGAATTTGCTGCTTCTTACTTAATTACAGTCATGGCAGTTGCTATGTTGAAATGCTGCTTTAAAAGCCTTTGTGAGTAATTAGTGTCAAAAATATAAGATCTACAAAGCCATAAACTCACAGCTTGGTAATATTACCAAGTACTAATTAAAAAAAGAAAAAAGAAAAGTCTCTCTTTCATGATAAGATTTCCAGCATAGCAAAAGATAAAAATGATGCAATTTGCAGATGATAGAAAAAAAAAAGATGAAACCTGAGGGAAGAGCTGGGGAGAGACGAAAGTCAATACCAACAAGGCTATAGATCTCAGAGTGATTTGGTAATGGTAAGGGTAGGGGAAGTGAAATACTGGAGGCTAAAGACAGAAATGTAGTGAGGAATATATCCTGGGAATATCCTGGGCTACGATAGAGAGATAAGGTTGAAGATCAAGCATTTTGGGTGAGAGGGATAAAAATATTGCTATATTTGGGACTAAATATTCTGGCACAACTCTCAGGGGCACGGAAGTGTTTCAGGGACGTTCTTACTGACAGAAACAGGGATATCGCGCACACATCAGAGGGAACTGGAAGGGATGAGCGTGATCCCACTCGTGTTCCTCCTGAGCCCTCTGGGCCCCTTATCAGACTCATGTTGCAGAAAGAGAAGCAGTCGGGCGACCAGAGCGATACACAGCAGCTCCGAGAACCTGGTTACACCGAGGTGAGGTGCTTATCCTTTGGAAAAGAGATTACAAAGAGGCCTCATTAATGTAAAAACAAAACCCTGCTGGGAATAAAAGATCAAGGCTGTTTGGGTTACTGTCAAATACGTGTGTCAAGGGACGTAAAGCCCATCTGAGGAAGGACCTGAATTCTGTGAAACCTAAGCTGAATTTTTTTCACAGCACGTACTAATGCAATTATAATAACTGCTTGTGCTTTCTTGTGCCTTCCGATTTAAGATCTGAAAGCACTTCATAAACATGAATTAAGCCTTCCAGGACCATTGTGAGGTACAGCAACTATTACGCTATTTTACAACCCAAAAAGCCGCGGAGCAGCGTGTGTACAAGGCAGCCCAGCGAGCTTGGAACACGTCTTGCTTTAATCATGTCGAGCCTTGCCCTGCGCTTCGCCCGTTAACGGGGCGCAGGGGGTGCAGAAACCGCTTCCTGACCGTCTCGGCCCGGCTCTCCGTATGACGTCCTTCCAATTTGTGGTACTTTGATCTGTGTGGAAACAGTGAGGTGTTTAGCAGTTATTAAGGGGGACTGATCGGCAGGTACTTACGGGAAAAAGAGAGAGGTAGAAGGTGGTTGGGCTGCCTCCTATGGGTGCACTGATGGGAGGAACTCAATGGATGGGGGGAATTCAGTGTGTGCTCAGTCGGTGCTCGCTGAGGTGGCCCTGAGCGCTGGCAGGCTTCATTTTTGTGTCCTTGGTCTTGCTAGCCTTGTGCTGTGTGCCAGCAGGATCCGAGGAATGGTGGACAAAGGAGGACTTCTGCGTCATTTTCGTCAGGTGTGGCTCACCAACACCCGGGCTCGCAGTGATGTACACCGTTTACGCGGAGTCCTTTCCTCTGGTGTTCTACATCGCTCTTAATGAGGTGGAGGGGAACTAGAGGCCCATCTTTTGATGGAGCCCATCTTTTTCTGGCATTTCTGTTCTCATTTCTGAGCTAACAGAAACTTCTGCGGGCAAGGTGGGACCATTTGTGTTGGGGCTGTGCTATTACGACTGTATCAGCTTCCTGTGAGCGAAGGTTTTGTCACCCGTCACAGGCCAGGACGCTGTTTGGAGGCTGGAGTTGTGTGCTGCTATTTTCACCTTGACAGCACTCCTAGAGAGACCATTAGTATGGGTGGCAAGTCAGCACAAAGTAAAATTCTCCTGCCCTTAAAAGGCTGCCCCCACCTGACCCTGAAGACATTATTTTGTTTCCTGGGTGTTTTAAATTAAGTGGTGTTTGGACTGAGGTGGTTACATATAAAGTGGTTGGGTTATTGCTTGCTTGAGCTGAACATGTCCAGCCAGTGCCTATTAACTCACCAATGCAGCATCCCATTGATGCCTCTTGCCAGTGTTTACCGATGCGGGGTTTAAAGCTCTCCTGCTGAAACTGTGTTTTCTCCTTGTTTTTCTCCCTTGCATCTCTGCCCCTCATGAAGAAAAGAGTCCAGGCCGGCATGCACGAAGCAGCTGCCGTTGGGGCCTTGGGTTTAGTCTGTTTTCACAGTACGTGAGTAAACAGGACCCAGGTCAGGAACTGGCAGCAGGGAGTTCTGGGGAAGGCAAGAGAGGCCCTGAGGAGGCCCCGTCTCGGTGTCTGCACAGACCCTCCGTGGGACGCGGCCGCTGTAGTTTTCTTTCCCTACCTTGAGTTCCTGCTCTAACTGCAACTCTGAGACTACACCCAGGAACTTTCCATAAAAAGAGTTGATTTGTGTTTTCTTTCTCTGTAAACACACCTGGGGTGTTACTGGGGTTTTTCTCAAGGTCAGTTTGCAGGAAAGCAACCACAGAAAAATTGCCTATCTGACTGTTACTTATGCCCAAATATTAGATCACCCTTACTTTTCTCCCACTCTGCAGCTAATCACCGTGAGTGGCTGTGTCTGCAGCTTTAACAGCTCCCTGTTGTTTGTTAAAAGATTAAAATAATAACAATGACATCTGCATAGCATCTGCATCTTGTAAAACCAAAGTCCCTCAAATCAGAGGTCTACATATCTCGCCAAGGGAACAAACACAAGCACAACAGCGTGGCGGCGCTCCCAGTGCTGCTTTGATCCCATCAGTGACACGAGTGACATCAGGTTGCTGCATCCTCTGGTCCGTCCCCTGCACGGCTGGATACTGAGCACTTCAGTGCAGCAATAGAAAACCAGGCAGGTGGATGTTCAGAGGCACTTCAGGCTTTGGGGTAAGTGTTTCCAGCGAGCTTGCAAGAAACACAAATCTAATTGAAATCAATGGCACCATATCTGGTACTTAATGGCAAGCCAATACAAAAGGGCACGCGGGTACAGAGTGTTCTCACCTGCCTCTGTGTTAAGTGGATGGGCTGCTGTGAGCTAGTCCAGCTGAAAAGTGTGAATTATACAGTCAGGAAGAGAGGCATGGACCCTACCAGCTACTCCTACATCCAATGGAACGGGCTGCAGCCTCCTGGCTTCTTGGGAACAGGGAAGAAGCATTTGCAGCCACTTCTGGTACGTATCAGTAGCAGCAGTTTGTGCAAAAGGAAATAAAGGCAATCCATCTCCCAGATAGATAAGGTGCTTCAGTGGGAGATGGGGTTGAATTTTCTGGCAGATCTCCCTGCCAGCAGCACCTCTGTGATGTCTGGATGGAGCTGGAGCCAGCTGTTTTTCATCCAAGCACTTATCTTACTCGGGTGCTCAGGTGTTTGAGTGATGGTCATGCTCATCTCTAATGTAGATGTCGGGCTGAGTGTCAACATACTGTTGAGAGTGAGTTGTGGACGACACGTCACAGACTCCCGAGGTCTGACATTACTGTTGTATTAAGAAGGAAAAAGGATAAAAATCGGCCACAGCCTTGGCAGCTGAACCCTTCGGTAAAGGAACAACTCTCCATCGCAAGCTGCTGTTACCTGCCTGAGCATGGGATGGGTTTAATGCCATTTTGATTCCTGCTGCTGCTTCTTTAGGCCGGCCAGTGGTGGAGGCGGCAGATAGAGACGTTTTGGGTTAGATGGAGTCCTTGCTCTGGGGGCTGCTCAGCACCAATGCTGTCTCTACATGATAGCCTGAATTAGAGGGGAGGCGCAGGGTGACAGCAGGGGCAAGATGGTGCCACAAGCTTTTACGGACCTTCCTGCCTGAGGAAAAATTAGAAATGGGCAGGTGTTCAGAATGGTTGTGAGGAGAGCTGAGGGTTTCTGCACCAGCAAGACTGTTGCAGTGTAGGGTAGCTGGCCAGGATGGAGGCCTGTGGACACGTGGAGAATAGTTCAGGCAATTTGAGCAAATTTCAGGTACAGCCGCTGGTTTGAGAACATCTGTATGCTGAGCTGGGCCGAATTCTGGTAAGATGATCACTAGATTTGCCACTGACACAGGCAGCTCTTTCTAGAGATTTGGATCTTTCAGATCTCATCTTTCATCTTTTAGAGCCCTTTCAAGATTTGGATCTTGAAAAATTGTCCAGGGTTTTCGTGTTTTTTGCTTCTGTAATGCTTGCTGGCAAGCAGTGACAGGAGAAGGTGCTTGAATCCAGGATGAACTACACTCTGAATGAATTGATGAGTTGATTTGCTCTCCTATCTCGTCCGTACCGTAGAGATTTTGCAGATCCCACAGCCAGATGAGGGGTCGGCACAGTGATGGTTAGGGATAAGCCAGGACACTGTGTTGCCTTTGTTAGTATTCCATTGGAGTCATGCAAGATCAGAACTCTAATCTCTTGTTCATGCGATTCAACCGTTGTAGGTTATCAGTGAATCAAGGTGACCTCTAAAGCAGAGAGGCCGCGTGGGACTCCCTGCAGCTCCAGAGACAGAGATGAGGTGTGCTGCACAGCGGAGCTGGCTGTCAGTGTGCCCGTCTCGCTGCCGGGCCTGAGCGGGGCTGGGAGGTTCGGTAAGTCCACAGGTCTCTTGGGAGGAGGGAAGGGGGCCGCTCTGAGCTCCCTGTGACACAAGGGGAAATCTTGGTATCGTTTGTGCGCTTGCCCCGCTGATCGGCTCTGTGTGGGTCCTCTGGGCCTGCTCATGGACCGCAGGACTTGACCTATGAGCAGGAGCTCCTTTTTTGGCTGCTGCCATTGCACATGGCCATCATTGCTGTTTGTCTTCTCATCCTGAAATGGACTTGAAACTGTTGCACTGAATTTTCCTGGGAGGAATTCCCTGTACCTCTCCTCATGCTCAACAGGAGTGTCAGCATCCCCACGATTTCTCAGGGCTCGGAGACTGCCTGCCACCGGGAACCTGCCCGCACCAAAGTCCCCGGCACTTTTGAGCTGCAGTTTTGTCTGATCCTTTTAAGAGTTGGGAATGGCTGTTTTGATGTCTCATATCTATGAACATGAAAGGCTCCTTTCCTTCTAACTGTGCATAGGGCAGGGCCATGCCTGTCTCTCCTAATCAAAAATGTAATCAAAGTTCTCACTTCTCGTAAAAAATGTATTAAAAAGAAGAAACGATGCAGCATATTTCTATTGGCTTCACTGCTGGCTTGCTCTGGTTTCTACTTTTGAGCTACTCCCTCCTGGCTTTCACAAAAGAAGCCCCCCCACCCCCGCTTAATTTCTCTATGTCTTGAGACATTTAATTACAAAACGTTGAGCTTTGAAAACAAAAAAAAATCATTGTATTTGATTCAAGTGAAATATTGATTGCCCTTGAGTTCCTGCACCGCAGATATTGGCAACATTTTGTCAGCGCGAGAAGCAAGTAGAAAGATCACAGCAAAGAAATATAAATTCCAACTGGAAGGGAAAGAAGCTTTGCCAGGAAAATAGCTACACTCCATCTCTCCATCTCCCACAGCTGCTTCTTAATAAATGGTCTGTTGACCTGATGTTAACGTTTCTAGTTTACAGTAAGCAGCATTTCCCTTAAACAAGATACTGATAAAGTGGAACTAGGGAATAGAGGGGGTGGAGAGCAGATTTGCAAAACATGCTGGACTGAAAAAATCTGAACATACCGTGTGTGTCTCAGGAGTGAGAACATGCCTCAGCGTGTGAATAAATATATAATGTATAGACATATGCTCTCCTCTCTCAGAAAGAGTGTTTTCTGAGTTGTCCCAAATTGTGCTGCTTTCGTTGCAGAGCAGAAGGAAATGCGCCTGCGTGGAGGAGAACAGAGGTGGTGATTAAGGGTCCGGGGGTGGCAGTTCTGACCACAGAACATCCTCACTGGGCAGAAAGGAGACCAGGCCCTGAGAGGGGACGCAGGGGTCCTCGGGTCTCTGGCAGGTACCCAGTGGTCTGGAGAGAGGCGGTATGTTTGGGTTTGCTCATTTCCATCTCACAGAAGAGGGCTAATTCCTAACTAATGGAGATCAGATTTTTCATACAGATTCAGTCACGAAGGAAGAGCAAGTGAAGAGGAATCAGATAAGTGTTAGCACAAAGTGGTTTGTTAAATGGATTTTTTATTCTTTTCCATGAGGCTTATGCAGGGCCTTTGTCCTCCTTTTAATTCCCCATCTAGCATTTGTTCCTTTTTTCACTGTCTCCACAATTCTCCCATTCAAGCAGAAAAAAACACCTCCAGAAGACCAGTGTAACTTTAGCAAAAATTATTATTAGCAGCAATTTTAATATTCAAATGGACATAATATTTAGTAATAGCCCAGGAGTTGTATAAATAGAGTATGAATGCCTGGTAATGAATCATATCAATAATTTTCACATACAGACTGTGCCTTACACTTCGCAAAGGCCTTTGCAAATACCAATTGATTCTCACAGCATGCCTGCTTGGTGGAGGAGTAGTTATTAGTTCTAGTGGAAGGTGAGGATATTGCGATGCAGGGAAACGATGCTTCATGTATAGTTCCTGCTGGGAACCCAAATAAAGAATAAAGTTGGAAGGCCCTGAAGTATGAGGTTGAAGGGAATAGGTTAAAGCAGGAGTAATCCCCAGTGACTGGCACGACTCTTCTCTTTGATGCTGTGCTCTAAGCTTGCAGTCAGCAGTAGCACCCATGTCTGTGCCTCGCATGGGTCTGGTGGGCTTTTGACCTAGGGAAATGTGGTTTTCCATGCAGGAAAGCAGCACCCAGCGCAGGCACATTCCTGAAATGGAAAGGCATCTTGAATCCAATGCTGTGCCCCTTATCCGTCTCAGTCAATAGAGTAAGAGCTGAAGAGCATCTAAAACACAGGAACAGCGTCTTTACTACATCCTGTTCAGTATTCACCACATTATTCAATCCTATTTTACTACTGCTCTTCTTAATTCTGCAGTAAATTGTTCCAGCCTTTAACGTCTCTCCTGGTGACCCAGGGATGTAGTTGGTGATGGAGATCATCTTCTGAGGAGAAAGGCAGGTTACACAGCACCTGCTTCAACCGAGAGAAACCTAATTTATCTTCCTTCCTCGTTTTCTAATGAATGCACTGAAGCTGACTCATAGCCCAGGAGAATAGGACAAGGCTATCAACCTGTATAAAAACATGACATGGTTCTTCTAGCCTTTTTTTTTAAGCATATTTTACTTTGACATCTTATTTGCTGTTTTGAATGACACTATACACTAAGAAGTTGACTTTAAGCTGGCCACAGTGGCACTTGGCTTTTTATGCAGAGAGGTTACATAATTTCAGAACCCATCAGCATGTTAAGAGTCCTTTAAATTGGCAGTACAACATGCACTACACTGCACTTGTCTGTATCGAATTTCTTCTGCCACCAGTTGCTCAATGACCTGAATTTAACGGGACCTCCCAGAGAGCCTCACAGTTCTCCGCCAATCTGAGCCACCTAAGTCATGTTGCCATCTCACGTTCTTTCGGTCTTCCGAGCCATCCTTCGTTGCGTTGAAATTATTGATCCTGGTCTCGCCTTGCTGCGCTGCTCGCTGGGCCTGCACGGACGTTGGCAGGGGCCTGGTGTGGAAGCATCATCCAGACTCCGAGGAGCGGGAAGGCAGCAGAGAACCCGGAGCAAATTTTTCCTGTCAAGCTCTAGGGACTCTTCCAACATGCTTCCTGAGCAACCCTATTGACTTATTTTCCAGGTGGGATTGAACATTTTTTTTTACTCTGTTTTTTCCTACCTTCTTATCTACTTTTAATTCAACATGGATCTCCACCTGTCACTACCCAGTTTCTAAGATACTTGAATACTCTTTTTTGGAGGATCTTTTATCTGAAGCTCACTGATAGTCTATCTAAATTGCATTCACAGTTTCATTAACTTGTGCAGAGAGGTGTATGTATATTAGTGTCTAGAGGAACTTATCCCATGCATAAGCAATGCTCTCCTAGCCTTTTTATATCATATTTCTCTAAGCTCTGCCTCAGGTATTTTTTTCTACGAACTGAGCCTAGCATGTTTAGGGAATAGATTTTTCCCCTATAAAAAAGGGAAAGAAGAAAAAAGAAACAGGAAAAGATAGCAACGCCAGCATGGCAACAGCAGCTGCTGCACAAAAGAAAAACAGGCAAATAGACTTCCGAAACATGTATTCACTGTTAAGCTATTTTTACTGGTTGGTGAGTATGTGGGAGTATTATAACAAAATAAGTGAGAAAATAGCTTACAAATAATTCATAAGGAACTTTAGATGAGAGCATTTCTTAATGACTTCAGCCTCCTAGCTAGCCCTCATGCCATATGAATCTCCACATGCACAAACACAAAGGTCACCTCTGATCTGCTCTATTTATATATTGCAAATTCATACATAGGCACGTATATAATACTCCATAGAAGAAATAACATCCGCAAAGCATTAAAGTTAAATAACCAGACACCAAATAGTAAAGAACTGTGCATTTCTGCATAGCAACTTAAGAATAAATCCATCCCATCACATCCACCTGTGTTTGCACCTTAGTGACAGAGGTCCAAGAGCTGTGGTTGCAGCATGGACCAACAGCTTGGAGAGGTTCTGAGGAGGGTTGTAGTTGCTGTATCTGGCTCCCAGCCCTGCTGTGTGACCTTGGTCTTTCTGCATCACCTCTCCAGGGACTCCTTCCCTATTTGCCTTTTGTTTGGCTTGAGTTCATAGGTATGAAAGTGTCCAGTGCAGAAGCACTTGGATTACATCTTTGAGCAGTGCTCAGCCAAATATGGGGCATTTATGTGCTGAAAAGTGACCAGACAGGAGTAACATATCCTTGGTCAGCCTGAGCACTGTTTTTGTTACATAAAACCCTCCCCAGGACCATCTAGTCTCTCACACAGGTAAACTGCTGAAAGACTTTACAGTAAAAATAACTCATCAAGAATCTGGGAAAAGCAGACTCAAACTGCTGAACTTCCTTACAGTTAAAACCCCCACCATTTTTCTGTGGGAAACAGTTTTTGTGATCAGGTGTGCTCCATGAGAGACCCAGCGAGGCCAATTCAGTGTCCTGAATCTCCTGCAGCTGAGGATTCTGATGCTTTTAGTGGCAGAAAGACAAATGCAGCTCAGAACTTATGCAAGCAAAGCGAGATTCGCTTGCCTTTAGAAACAACACAAATCTGTTTTGCTGGTTAAATAAAGTCATTTGCGGGGTTCTGTTGTGGGAACAGTGTGTCAGCTTGTCCTGAATGCAGCAGTCATTTGGATGAATAGGTTGGTTGTTGGGCTTTAATGACCCTCTGCACACTTAAGTGCCCTTTATTGACACAGCCTGCGCTGCTAGTGGCTCTGCTCGCATCCTGGAGCCATAATCAGCTGCAGGTGCTTCTGTATTTACAGCATAACCCCAGGATAATCACTGCTGGATTTATTGTGGGCATCCCCACAGTGCTGTGTGGGGTTTATTTATTTACTGTAAAATGTTCCTAATCCCCTATGTTGTGCATTTCCCTCTGGCTCTATGGTTTGAGAAAGCTCTGCTCTCTCCAGCAAAGGAGGCAGTTGGACTTGGGCACTAAGCCCTCTGCACGCTTGGGCATTGAGGACATGGAAAGCCCATTTCTTCTTGTCTCTGTGGCTCAGGTCAGCGGTATGAGGAAGGATGATGAGCTAATGTTAACAAGAAAGTTTCTGAGGTCTTAAGGAGTTAAAGTAGCAGAAATGTACAAACTAGATTTATAACTGTCCTTGTTATTATAGATGTGTTCTTGAAAGTTTGGCGGATAACATGTAGTGAGTGAAGTTGGTGAAGTTCTCCGGGGAATGTCAGAAATGAGGAAACAGCAGCTAAAGTGTTTTGGTTCCCTCTGAGGCTTTCTTCAAATTAAGCTGAAAACAAGCAAGTGAAATGCGACACTTAAAAGCACTTTGTTTGTTAGATTCTTTCTGTTTCTAAATTACTTCATTTAAACGTCTTTGTCTACAAAACCTCCAAGGAAACTCATCTTCTTGTTTTCTCATCTGCATCCTCTGCTTTCTGTATGCATTCTCCAAAGAAGAAAGAGTGTGAGTATCTCAGGGACATTTATGTATGCAAAAACACATGCTAGGAATTGTAGACTGCTAGAGCAGATAGAGGTGTGTGATCTAAAATAAACCTGCTGACTTCGTATGTGCTCTGTACTGAGGTACCCACTGTTTGCTGAGATCTTTTGCTGTGGCCTTCTGTAATACCTGAATATATATTTACATTGTTTCTACAATGTATTTAGAGCACAAATAGCCTAGATTCAAGGTACTTGAAGAAATATTTCTTGTCTCTTTTGCTGTTTTGTTAGTGTTTTTTGTTTGTGAAAACAATTCTCAAGAGTATTGTTAGCTGTATCATAGCAGGAACACCTCTGGGCGAGCTTGGGAATGTGTCAAAGCAGATTTTGAGTGCTTTTATTTTCACACCATGTTTCGGTTCTGTAGAGATAAATGTTTTCTGGGTAGAAACCTGCAGCCCCTCCTCTTGCAGGTCTCACTCCTTGGAATGAAAAAAGATTTTTTTTTTTTTTTTTAAAAGTTTCAGAGCTTTGTTTGCAATAGGATTGTGCAGTTCACAGCCAGTAACAAGACTGATCAGCTCTGTGGCAAGGAGCACAAAGTGGGAAACTGCTGTTGGGCATAGCAGCTTAGTGCCCCTGGGCAGGTAGGCTTAGTATAGGACGTATTGCAGAGAGCCAAGGTAGGGGCGGCATGGAATAAAGGAGAGAAGAGCAGGTCTTTCAGGAAATTCACCACTGGCAAGTTGACCTGCAAGTCAAGACAACCAGGTATCCTCTACTAGAATCTTTCTCTGCTCTTTTTCTGGTCTGTGTGCTGGGCATTTCCCTTATCTTTCAGGAGGGGAAACATCGCTGGGGGCCTCTGCAAATGTGCTTGGACCTTCTAGGGGGAAGAAAAGCCTGTTCAACTGACCGCATGCAGCATTCTGGATCTGCCTCTCCCCCTGTGGTAGAACAAGGCTGTGCAGGCCCTGTACCACCTCTGCTTTTATCGCCCTACTTCATTATGTGCCAAACTAGCATGTGCTCCCATCAGCCCAACCAAGAGCATCCTGCAGAGTGAATGAATGCCAGGCAGTGGCTTTATTTCTGCAGCATCATAACCACTGACAGCCCTTGTTTCAAATGAGTCTCAGTCAATATGTTCAGATATGATAAAGAACTTTTTAAAAAAAAAAAAAAAAAAAAAAAAAAGCATTTAAAGCTATGGGTTGGCTTCAGATTTAGCTATTTACATTGGGGTGGGGAGGTAATTTTTTTTTTTTTTATTAGTGTCACTGTTTAAATATTTTGGCTCTATTTTCCAATGTTGTGGCAAGAGGGAACCATATGTGTTCCTAGAAAGAGCCTAGTACAGCCGTTAATCAGGAGAGGATCTATTAATGTATTAACATTCAGAATAATGAGCAGGAACAGCATGCACTGGAGAGACTAACACGCATCTTCAGTCTGTGGCTTTCGAGTGTTTGGAAAACGTTATATTCCTCCATCTTTCCAAAGCTGAATTGCTGCCAAAGGAAGTTCTGTTCTGCTCTTAATTTTAGAAAGGTTAAATCTATTTGCAAAAGTAAACATAAGCACGGAGGGATGGAAAGCGGGAGGATGCGGGGAATAGCAGGCTCCCAGTCTGCAGAGGTCACTGTGGGAGCCGCGGTGACAGAGAAGCAGGGTGGCATTTCCTTAGTGCTGCGCAGGGAGGGGGCCGTGCCTGGACAGGAGAAGAACGTGGAGTTCTCCTCAAATGGCTGTGTCACCTTTGCTGCGCACGCCCCCGTCTCCAGAAGGCGATGGACTGTAGATGTGTATGTTTGCAGATTGCAATTGGGCTGTAGGGAAGATTGCTGAAAGACTTGGCGCAGGGAAAGGGCAAATTTTAAAGAGCTCCGTGCGCGGGAGAGATTGCTGGTTGAGCAGCTTGGTTGCCTCGAGGTCGTTGCTAATTAGCTGCATCTTGCCTAAAGAAGTGAACATTACATTTTAATGCCGCTATGAAAGCGAATCATGCTGTCTCCCCTTTGCATCCCATGCTGCTGCCTGCTTTGCTGTGGCATCTGGAGCAAGCTGCACCAGGGAAGGGAAGAAAGCATCTTACAGGCTGTGGAAGGATGCCGGAGCGGTAGCAGGCTTGAGATGAGAGAGGCTGGAGTGTGACAGCTGTTAGTGGATCATGCAAAAAGCCTGCCAGCAAAAATGCATCAATTTGTGTGATATCCGGGTGTCTTGTCTTCTGTTTTCATAATTGCATACATGGTGTCTGCATAAACCCTCCTCCTGCCGCCGCAGCTCCAGAGAAAGGAGCCGAGTGGTGGATGGCAGCCTGTCAGTGGGGAAACACCAGCAAGAAGAGACAGTCGAGCAGATGGGTGTCACATGGGGAGGGTGACGGCCCCAGGCAGATTCCTCCAAGGTGCCTCGAACATGGTACATTCACTAAATGGAAAAGCTCTCCTTTCCCCCAGGGGAGGAGTAGCATGTTCATCCAGACATGAGAACCAGCAGTGCTGCCTTCCCATGTTCTTCAAGAGTCTAGAGCCAAATGACAGCACAAGTGACAACAGCAGAAGCTTTCAGCAAATGCATCGTAGCCTAGAGGTCTGAGTGTCCCCTCGAGGGCAAGAGAGGAATTTCTTCTCCGTTTTCATTGAATACTGAAATCTTCCTGTTTAGTCCTTCACTCTTTAGCTCCAACCTCTGCTCAGCTGTGGGCTCCCTCCTTCCACAGTGGCCCGAGCTACCTGCTTGAGTGGAGAGGAGTTTTGTGATTCTGTGTTTGACATTGTGTTTACCGCTACAACCCTGTTCCCTGAGAACCAAATATACTTCACCCGTGTAGGCCAGTTAATTGGTTTCCTCAGTATCTCAGTCTCCAGCCTTTACTACCCACAGGCAACCAGTCTTGTTGAGTCATTCCACAAATTCAGTTGTTGATATCACCAGTTCCATGCACTCAAAAGTCTTGAAGTTGAGGTACAAGTGGTGAGGCTTTTTTTTTTTTTTTTTTTTTTTTTTGAAATAAAAACATCTCTCCCAGGATAAATGTCGACCTCTGGATATTGATGCTCTCCAAGAAATCTGCTTCCCCACAATGGTGAAGCTTTTAAGGATCAAAACCCAATCCTGAAGACACACCCAAGAAAGTCTTTCCTATTTTGTGTTCAAAGGGAACAACCTTCCTTTCCTTCTCTCACCCTCAGGGAGCAACAACTGTCTTGCTAATGTTAGTCCTGTTGACTAACAGCCATTTTGAATGGAGAGGGGAGAAAAAAGAAAGAAAAAAAGAACAAGGAAATTGTGAGTCAAGGGAGATGTTTTTATTGGTTTTGCTGGCTCACAATAAGACTGTGAATTTTGGTGTATGAGTTATTGATGTTGCAAGAGCAACTGAAGTTATTTCCAAAGCCAATACTAAAATTTTGCTTTGGCAGCTCATAATTGTGAGTATGTCACACAGCTGCCTAAGAAGAGGCAGTTGTTGACTAGTAGGAGTCTAGTGTTGCCTTTAAAAAGGGTCAGACCAGACTTTTTCCCCATATCCTGTTGCTATGCTCTTCTTGCTCCTATATGAAGAACAGTGGCCTTAGTTTCCATAGTGTTGAATGTAATGCAGTGCATCAGATCTATGTCTAGGTGACTAATGCATGCTATTGCTTTCCTTGATGTAGGGTTTAAACCTGCATTTTTTGCCTGGGGTGCCAGACTATGACACATAAGAACTAGAAGACAGTAATGAATAAATGCGGTGAGAACTTCAGCTGTAATCTGCCACCAAGTCCATCTGTTACTTCTTCCCCCACAAGCCTTGCAGACTCCATGAGCTGGGTACAGACGTGCTCCGTGTACTGTCCCACCCTGCAGTCATGTATCTAAGGTCTAATTGGCTGGTTGTAATTAAGCTTATCATGATTGGTCTCTTGATCCGTTATTGGTCACAGGACTCTCTTGTTCAGTTCTTTAGCCCTTCATTCTTCCTGCTCAGTGCTGAAACCATGAGCAAGGATACCAAGGCATGAGGAGGATAAACATCCTAATCCCAGGCTGGGGTGCACTGTGTCCCGGAACATTTTCTCTGTTGAGATGTGCCTCATGGGTATCACACATAATCTGTTCATTTAGCCATTCCCAGCCTGTCTCCCACAGTTCGCACTCAGTGCCCGTGTCTTGCAAAACCCGCCTGGCTTCCCAAAGATAGGAGTTATTTTCCAGTCAGCAGCTAGAGAGTGCTGACATCTCTATGACCCGTTTGCACCCTGAGTCATACAAAGTTAGTGTTGCTTTTCTCTGCTTATTTCTTCTGATCCAGAGAAGTGCAAACAGAAGCTCCTGGCAGGAGCATGATGCAGAAGCAACTAAGCAGAAGAGTGGCGCGTGTCTGCGATGACTCAGTGCGCGGCGAAGGCTCCAGCAAGTCTTGCTGTTGGTGAGCAGCAGCAGACTCTGGAGGAGCCGTCGCTGATCTCCCAGGCAACCCGGCAGCGTGCAGGGGCTGCCATCAGCGCCGCCGCGCTTCCATCCACCTCGTGTCGGTGCGTGATCTTCTCTGACAGATCCTGTGTTTGCAGCTGCAGTTCACAAGTGGACTGTCTCCTCTCTTTGGGAATCAAGCCGTCTTAATTTAAGCCCACAAAGGGATCTTATCCCATTTCTCCCGTAGCTACTTCCTTAATCATGTTCCAGAAGCCCATGTCCTCAGTTCTCTGCTCCTCCTCTTGCTTCCAGCTCTCTTTCCAGCAAGACAGAGGGAGAGGAGCTTAATAAGAAAGTTTACTAATCAGTGAAATAAATTTCATTTCTAAACTAGGGATTTTTTTTTTGCTCAGAGTTCTTTGCCAGTCCCTAATATCTCCTTCACATTGTTTATCTACATCTGACTGTCCTGTGAGAGTATTTTGGGACCTAGTCTGAGGGTCCTTCCCTTTGCTTCGAGTTACCACACTCAACAGATGCCAGTGCAGACCAGAATAACACCGGCCTCTGGGTGGCAGGGCCATAAAGGAATATAGGGCTGTTATTTGGCTAGGAGAACAGCACTGTAATAACACCCAATCCCTAGCATTATGGGCTACAACTGCAGAGTCATTTTAGAGCAAGGAAGAGATTTTTCTCTTCCTAATTTATGCCTATCCTGCATATGGCTTCTATGGAGTCACTAATGTTGCAGACAGATGGGTTGGCGTTTTACTAGAGAGAACACATGGGCTAGATGTTGTTAATGCTTGTTAGCTCCTCGCTCCGTAGCTTGAGCAGTCCAGTGTGGTCACCTCGCAGATGGCTGGAAAGCTGCAGCCCGCGTGCGGCAGCGGCCCAGGGCTGCAGCCCTTGGTTGTGGCAGGAGCTGTGAGAGCTGCTGCTTCTGAAGGGCTTGTTGTAGCTCAGGGAAACTGTACCTGTGTTGGGCGATCGGTGTATCCCTGCATGTACCAGGAAGATACTGATTTGTTAAAATCTTGAGCTATTTAACAAGGTATTTGGTATGAAGGCTTAATTTTGCATTCTGAAGTTTTATAATGTGGCGTTGGAAAAATTCTGCAAGCCTGGCACCTTGTTTTTTCCTACATTCCTTTTTGGTTGATGTTTATAAAGGCCCTGCATTTGGCTTTAGTTGTCTTTGGTTTGGGGTGAATATCTCTTGCCATTTCCCTTTCTCTGCTGTTGATTTCCTCTCACCAGTCTTGTATTCAGCTGAGCCATATCTAGGTATCACCTCAACAAATTCTTGCAGGGTGAATCCTCCTTGATATTAGAAATTGAGATCCCCAGCCGAACCTGCAGATGCACAAGCAGACGTTAGAGGTGAATCATGTGTGTTACCCTCTTCCCTCTTTGTCAATATTGATGTACAATTTACAGCATAATGACAGGAGGTGCAGGGTGCATCCTGGAGATGAGGCAGGGAATTTTTGTTTTAATACTAGTCCTTTAAAACTCTGAAAGCACTTCTGGAAAATACATGGGTATTAATCCAGACTGAGCAATAGTTCTTCCACCCTGTGATTTAAATTGGATATATTTGTCTCTCTCTGTCCTGAACTGTTGAGCAGCATTAATGCACCCTGATTATAGATGTCACATTCTACCCCAGGGGTTGCTGCTCGGTGATAGGTGAAGTCACAGCAGTTCAAAGACCTGTCGTTCAGGAAGAAAAGCTATGTAGGAATATTCAGATATAAAATAGTAATAGTATGAATCAAAATTATGCTTCCTTTATTTTAAAGCCTTTGATCTTTCTTTTATGGCATCGCATTTGACAGTGTAAAGGGCAGTAACCTGTAGAAGAAACCTTGTGCAAGACGCCGCTGACTTGCCCTCCAGTGCTCACAGCACTCTCCCCTGCGATTAAAACCAACTGCACGGAGAGAGGTGGAGGTGCAGCACCTGGCAGTGCTTTCTTCTACATTTTCTGTTGTATGCATCTCTTGGGGCTGGTGCAGAAGAGCTCACGTACATCAAAACATGTAGCTGTATGGAGAAACTGGCTGCTCTGTGATGCTCACTGCTCTGCATTTCTTTGGTACATGGTTGATGCAATAGCCAGGACCCCACCACTTTTAGCACTCGTGTATATAGTGCATGTGTCATGTTTGGCATTAAGATGGAAGTATGTGAGCTGACCTCTTTTGCTGAAGACATTACGGTGTTGTGTTTCATCTCAGTGTTGAATAATAAGAAAGAGAAAGGAGGTGTTTGCTGTAAATCTTAGTGCACACAGGGCTGTTTCTCACCTGTCCCGCCCCACCTTTCAATTTTCTTCTTGGCATTGCCAGGCACTCTTTTCTTTGCTCAGCAACTAAAAGCAGTTTTTTCATTACATTTCCTGGAAGACCCTTTACAGGCATCCATCCCTCCCTGCCTCATAAATTCAGTTTATGCAGCAAGCTGGCAACACGGAGGTCAGAGGTCTTGGCAAGAAGCAATTATTATAAAGAAGTATTCTTCCTTTTTTGAGTTACAAAGAGGATATTATTGGGGGGGGAAATAGCTGGAGGCAAGGGGTGGTCATTTGTGAAAGGTAGGTTGCTTGACTGATGAAGAGCTGCACATCCCGTTAGAGCTGTGTTGGGAGGGTGTCAGGTTCTGCAGAGTGGTATCACTGGCTAGCAGAAACCTGCCAGCTACCACAAAAACAGGAGAAGAAAACCAGTAAACAGTCTGCTAAATAACCTCATAAATATTGCCAGCCATAAGCACATCTTATGGTGCAATTTGTTTTTTTGTTTTTTTAATATTTCTCTAATTTTAAATGAACAGCCTCTAATTAAAGTGATTTAGTGGCTACCTGGGGACCTGATATTTGAGCAGCGAGTGATACTTGGAGAGATTGATTGGTGAGGCATAATTCAATTGGGGGATTTTGATAATGATATCATCACCCGAGAGGGCCAAGTTTGAGCAATTACACAGATCTCGGAGCCTCCTGGTTGGATTGTTGTAACTTCAGCAGGCACTTTCGGTGTGCGTGCACGCACTTACACACAAAAACTTTCCTATTTGCCCATTGTAAATGTGAAACCGTGCTGCATAGCACACTGCGTATGGTAGAGTAGTGAAGAAGACAGATCCATCTTCTAGGTGGGTAATGATACCTATTAATACCAGCCTGACAAGAGGTGTTAGGAAGTGGATATGGATCCAACTTCTCCTCCAGCTTCCACCTTGCTGCTGGCCGCTAAAGCAAAGGCCTAGTGGGGTTGTTCTGGGTGCTCTTCGATGGAGTTTTGCAAGTTTTTGGTTGGCTCTGTGTTCAGGGGCTCCCTTGGGTGGGAGGTTGTTTTGAGTGCCCCATTGGGTGCACATGAGCGTGCTGATTTATCAGCCTGGCTTTGAGTACTGTTCCCTTCGCTGCACACCAGATCCTCAGAGAGGCTCCGGGCCCTCTCTGTGTTTTGGCTCTCCTCTGCTGACAGCCGCGTGTGGATGAGAAGGCCTTTGACATTTAGAAAAATCTCAGTGTCTAAAGCAAGAGGCAGAAACAAAAAGATTTTCTTTTTAAAGGTCAGAGCAAGTGGCTTCCTAAAAAATATTTTCAAATTGGTTTGTTGGGCTATGACAGGATTTACACCCAGTAATGGGCAGTGAGGCAAGTGCGGTGGGCACGCTGGGGAAGCATCTGGGAGGCCAGGGAACACGAGGGTGCCCAGCTTGTTGGATGGGGGATGCTTTGTGGCTCCCATGGTGATTGCACTGCAGAGTTTTGGAGAGATGATTTGGTGTAGCAGTCCCTGACGACTTCTCCTGGTGGGGAAAAGTTTGGGGGAAGAGGGAGTGACTGTCATTTATGAAGAGCAGCTCTGAGGGCCTTGGATGGTGAAAGCAAATTGCAAAAAGGATCTTAGCAGGCAGCAGAGATGGCTTTGAGGAGGGCCTGGAAACACCATGAGGACAAGGGAAGTGTCAGGAAGAGACCTGGGGTATGGAGAGGTGAGTGCAACCACAGCAGGGTCATAACACCAGAGGAGACCAGTGAGCGGAATGGAGCAGAGGGAAGATTGTCCTGGGGTCTCAGCCATATGCCCCATCTGTTGGCATGCACAGGGTTATTTCCCTAGTGTATTCAGAGCAGTTGTGTGTACAGACATCGCATAGAAAGTGATTTATGGAATAAGCGGAGCAGAGCCTCTCCGCAGACAACATGGAGCCTCCACAATACCTTCACTGGGTAAATGTCACTGTGCAGTGATTCACTTGCTTGTTTTGACCCGTAATACATCATAGCCTTGAAAAGTATCATCTACTACAGAGTGTGACTGAGTTTCATCTGCAAAGCAAAAGCTTCTGAGCGCCAAGGAGAAGAAAACACATTGGCTACCCTGCCGAAGGCTCAAACTTAACCCTATGTCACTGCGAGAAGAAGCTCAAAATGAGGTTCCTGAGTTGTGCCTGCTGCTGTAAAGTGACACTTGGCCCTGTACAAAACACCACTGTCACTTTTGTCACCTTAACAAAAAACTGTATGGGAACTCCAACTCCAGCGGATATGTACATTTGAATATGTAGGAGAACATCTGTGTATCCTAGGTGGATCACACCCCTAAATTCTGCAGTGCTTTCTGCTTGTGGAAAAGTGAGGTGGAATATTCCCTCTTAGTAGTGAAATCTCAAATACTATTGAATGCTGAAGGCCTCTTTTTCCATGTTTTTTTTCCCCATATTTTTATGATAGTGGCAGTTTTCTCTTTGGAGCACCCAGGCACCCTCTTCTCACTCTTCTTGCAGAGTCTGAAGGTCTACAAGACGCTGGTTCGTGAGCTCAAGTAGCATCTTAAAAGAAGAATCTTAAAAGCTTAGGCTGACTAAATTCGCTCTAGTTCACCCCATTAAATTCATTCCAGTTTATAGCTGATGGCATTTTTGGAGACAGTGAGGTTGTTTAGTGGGTTGTTTGTTTGTTTTCTAGATAGTAAAATATGTCAGAAGAGGGAAAGAGTGTACATGAAACTGTAAGAATTGATCAGTTCTACATCCCACCCTTCATCTGCTGCATGGATAGATACTCGGAGTGGAGAAAATGGCAGGGCCACCGCAGTTCCCAGGTACCTGGCTGGCAGTGAACTGCATGCAGACATGCAAGTTCAGCTATATTGTAAATCTTTGCCTGTCAAAAAGAAATATATACATATGTATATATAGAATCTATAATGTTTTGAATGATTTACCAATTTCCTGAGTTAAAAGGATTTTTTTTGGATGTTTTCCCCTGTCAGGCAGCAGCTGGTCTTGATTCTTGTGAAAAAGCAATTGGCTCCAAAAGGCTCCTTGCTCTGAGCAGATCTAGGAGGAAAATGCTGCAAGTTTACGTTGCCCCATGGTAAATAGACCTGTCTTGTTCATGTTGCACAACACAGTGAAATCAGCTCGCTGATGTGATTGCTCTGTAAGGTAGCACAGTGTATGAGCAGAAAACAGAGTGTCACCCTTGAAATCCATAGTGGGATTCACACTCACCCAGCAGCACAAGCAGACAGGTGGTGACACCGGGCAAAGATTGATTTCCAGTGCTCTCCTAGGAAAGGTCCCAACAGGCCTTAAATCAGACTGGGCTGGCAACAGAGCTTAGCCAAAGCTGGGATCTCATTCCTTTTGTGACTATTGGAGGGCTCAATTAAAATATAGCTGAGACTTGAGTCTCAGTAATTCAGCGCACCGGCCTGATTCTTCCATGAATGAGAAATCCAGATCTGTGAGACAGTATCTTCATCCTATCTAACTTCAGGATCCTGGTCTACGGTCACTGAAACGCTTGCTGGGGAGTATTTGCATCTTGCATTAACCACTACGCTGGTGAGCTTAGCTCGGAGGGGAAGAGGAGTCAAAGTGTGATGTAGGTCCCCAGACTGCCCCTTGGCAGTGTGTGCACTGCCTGCAGGGAGCACCCAGGCTCAGCCTTTCCTTCAGCCTTGTGCATTCAGTGCACCTCCAGAGCTTCCCTGTTCTTTTTTATCCTTTGGCCGTTGCCTTTGAAAGCAGCAACACACGATAGCCATGTAGGTTTGACTAAGATGTTTTAATAGTGTTGGACCCAGAGTAGTTAGAAGTGGTTTTGAATAGGCTCTTGTCTTTCTTGCCCTCTTTCTTCTCACCTGTGGGTCTGAGTGGTGCTGATGACTTGGGTCCTTCACCTTGGCGTTTTGTACCCAAATGAGCTTGCAGGGGGGTTCGGCTTTGTCCAGATTTCAGTTCCCTGGGGTGCATTGATGGAGTGATGATTGCCCTCAAGAGAGGGTGTTCCCATGAGCAGCTGCCTCTCAGCTGTAACTTCTTTCTGGTAGAGGTTGTGCCCAGGAATTTTCTTTGAGGCTTGGGATTTTTTTTTTTTAATTAAAAAAAATGATTTAAAAGAAGTGGCGGGAGTCCTAGGTATGAGCAGGGAAGAGGATGACTTGAGTGCCCGAATAGGTGCAACCCAATGGAAATTTCAGCTTTGTGTCTCATAATTGCAGTTTATAAAGCTGATGTCACTGGCAGGCTCTGCACTGATCCAAAACCTCATGAAACGAGAATACCCTGAGCGGATTTCATTCGGCAGAGCAACCCCTCCAGCATCCTCTCCTCCTCTCTCCTGTGCACCCGTGCATGTTGCATCCTCATCCCGCTCAGTCCCTGCTCTCTGCAGCTCCTGCAGTTCCTCACCCAGTGTCCCAGGTACCGTGCAGACTTGCTCTCGCAAAGAAGCCATGCGGATTAATGGGAATGTATTGCTACTCTTGTAATCACTTTATTTGTAAAGCACAGGCTGCAAAGGTACTTCTGCCGTTGAACTCGACAACAGCAATAAATCTGTCTGTCTATCTATATCCCCGTCTATTCTGTGTTATGAACAGATGGGTAAAAAAGAAAAAGCAATAAAAACAAACAATAAGAACAGTAACAATGGTAGTAATTTTAAAACACTCTCAAAAAAGCAAGTTTCTAAATTTTTTGTAAGCAATGTGAGGTTGAGCGAACTGAACTTCCAGGGCATCCGTCCTCAGAGTTAACATATAAACATTTCTCGGCAGGGAAAGCTTTGCTTGCTCTCCCTGGTCTGCCTAGGGAGGAGACACCCGGGTGAGATGCTTTCTGTGGATGCCCTCTCTGGCTCTTCCTGCCGAGAGGGAGCCCAAGGGGAAGGTGCTGCCCCTCTTGCTTGTCAGACAACAGAAGAAACCACGGCCCTGCTCATTGCAAGGGGAGGTAACAGTCCTCTCAAAAGCCCATATTTCCCCATGTAACTTCACCAATCATAATAATTCTGCCTCTGCTCAAGGATGTAAGTACAGCTACGAAGAATAGTCAAGAGAAATGCCCATTAATCTCGCAAAAAAACTAAAAGAAATTATTCAAGTATTACCTTCACCCAAGACAGCCGTGAGCTCAAATTAGACAGGAAGTTTAAAACATTTTAGGTTGTTCTGTTTCTGAGATCATAAGACCCAAGCAAACAGTCTGGCAATGGATGCTAAATTTCTT
This sequence comes from Nothocercus julius, assembly GCA_013398735.1. Lineage (NCBI taxonomy): Eukaryota > Metazoa > Chordata > Aves > Tinamiformes > Tinamidae > Nothocercus > Nothocercus julius. Next base: position 1,855,452 of record VZSV01000059.1, on the reverse strand, counting down.
AAGGAACTTTAATTAATTAAACTAGTAAAGCAATTAATGGATTTACTTCTGAAATTCTTAGAAAATTAGTTTTGTGCCCAAGGAGTGTTTTAATTCTAAGAAGGAGGCAGTATCTTTTATATAGAGATTGAATTCCTGTTTCAGGTGAGTTCAGTTCAGCATTGACACAAGAAGACACAAGTGATGCATTCATAAGACTCGAAGACACAAGTGATGCATTCATAATACTTGGGCCTTCATCCTAAACTCCTGTTTCTCATCAGCTCAATCCAGCGTGGATTTGCAAAACAAAACCTGTGTTTCTTTGACAGTGCCCAGCCCATGTACTAATTCATAGCTCTGCTAGATCTTCGCATTGTGCCTAACATTTAGGATAAACAGCAGATGAGCACTCCTTGCTGTGCTGTGCTGAACTGGTTTCCTAATGATCTGCCATTTCTTCCCTTTTCTGAGACTCTTTAGTTTGAGCCTGTGGCACACTGGATGTGCAGAAATGTAGTAGGGTAGCTCCACTAAGAACTGTTTATGGCACAAAATATCATTTGGAGTTGCTGAAAGAATCAAGCTGAAGCAGAGGAGAATCTAAAACCAATGTTAATTTATTTTTCTTCTCTAAAATCTTGTTTAGATTTTTCCCCCTGGCTCAGAGGTGACAGGGACATCCTCGGTACCTTGCACTCTTTGCAATCGGAAGTGACACGTACATGAAAAGTTGATAATTGGATGTGTCCAGCTTCCTAGAAACATGCACCAGGAGCAAGCAAATTCCCCGGGGCCCTTGGCAAGTAACACTTCCCTCTCTCCGAGCAGGTACTGCCCTGCCCTTCCTTTCCCAAAGAAATCATCAGCTCTGGGTCTTTGGGAAGGCTGGGAGTCTGCCCTGCTTCCTGCTGGAGCCCTCATGGTTCCCAGCTGCGCTCCAGGGAGAAGCAGGGTGCAGAGCAATTAGGAGCGGGAGCATTTTGAAGGGGAAAATGGCAGGGGAAAGAATTAGCATTTCCGCTGTGATGTTTCTGATGTTTATTAATAAACAAGCAGCTTTCGTGCCTCCAGGGCCAAGAAAAGCTCCAAGCGTTCCTTACATCTCTTGCATTTAGCTTTCTTTTTTTTGCTTGTTTTATATGTTACAGGAGATTTGTAATGTCTTCCCACATGTTGAGTTTCCTTATTTTCATGTTAGCATCTCTGGAATAATTCCTCTGGAGCTCTTGGGTATGCACTGCCAGGCTGATTCAAACATCTTGAAACACTTTAGAGATGTGGGGTGAATCAGCCTCATTCATAAGGAGTCATGTCAGTTGGGAACATGTCCATTCCTTCCTTCAGGAATAGGAAGGATTTCAAGGATAAGTGTTCTGTAGTGTCATAGGAAGAACCTATGACCTCCTTGGTGTAGGTCCTGGTGGCGGATGGAGCCCTCCACGTGGGCACCCTGGCTCTGTAGCACGTGGTGGGAGCCTGGCCCTTGCACAGGCCGTTTCCAAGATGCTCAGACTGCTCTTTTCCCTGCTGTGCCTCTTGTTATGCAGGGAGGGGTCCTGTGCAGAGACTTTGGAAATGCAGAACTCAATAATGGCCCAATTAAGTGGTGTGTCGAACACCTGCTCTGCAGCAGATAACATTTCCTTGATTACAGGCGGATCCCCACCGAAGGAGGCTTCAGAGCTCCCTCTCCTCTGCATTGTGGGAGGTGAATTAAAACCCTGCTCTATTAATGGGCTTGTTCTTCTTTTCCCCTCAGGCTTCCAGTTCCTCTGGTGGAAAAATGCAGCTTCTGGAAACGGAGTTCTCTCGAACCATCCGGGAGCTCATCGAACTCCACCTGCTTCGCCAGGACAGCATCCCAGCCTTCCTCAGCGCCCTCACCCTCGACCTCTTCAGCCGCCAAACCATCACTTAGTCCATACCGGTCCTACCAACACCCACCAGCCAGGTGAGGAGCGCACCTGGACCGGATAGGGACTCACCCATAGTGTTCATAAGGTAGTGAGGACAAACTTCCACCCTTAAGCCATGGCAATGGGTGGTTTATGGGGTTTGGGGGGCTTTTTTTTTTTTTTTTTTTTTTAAACCCTCTTCTTCTATGCTGATTTTTCTAACCTGCTTCGTCCTGCTCCTCTGAACTCTCCTGTGCCAAACTCCACACGTGAACTGTAAAATATGCTTTAACTGCCCAAACTGTCTTACTGTCTCTCTGTGAAGTAGGTGGGAACTGCTGCTTTGAAGAGCATTTGGACTCTTGGTTATCTCAGGATTGTAGATGATGGGAGGGATCCTCTCCAGGTGTTTTCACTGTACTGCTGGTTTTAGTCTGGTGCTTGTGACCAGGCTGTGGGTAACCGCCCACCTTGTTGGGGGTGTCCCCTTCCCTTGGAAGTGTCTCCTTTGTCAAGGATGGAGCACCCCCTGAAGTCTGACATTCTCTGACATTCTGTGTTGCAATGGAGATCCCTCTTTTATCCTAAGAATAAAGTGTCACTTCCCAACCTGAGCGTATGACTTCGTTATTTGGGATATGACTTCTTTATTTGGGATGTACACTGTGCTGCCTCTGTGCTGTCCTGTGTATAAAGTGTGGTAGCAAATCACCCACCAGTGGTCTGAGCCTAGTAGTGCTTTGAGAAGGGAGGGCATCATCACTTTTTCTTCCAGAAGTATCTTGTTCATACGGTAAACCACGTTAGTTTATGAACGTTTGCGTATATTGTTTTCCTCTTGATATCACCAAGGTCCTACTTCCAAGCTGGCAGAGAAGGCAGCAGTAAGCAGGCTCATCGGTGTATCTGTGGTCATGGAAAACAGCTGCCATAGACCCAACCGATGGCAAGTGGTGGGACAATCACAAGCCCTGAGGCGGCTGTGGACTCCATCTCCCCAGCCCCTTCGCTCTGCAGCAGCAGCAGCAAAGTTTGGCATTTTCCCTTCTGCTTGAAGAAGTCCTGGTGGAAGACGAATTGCCTGGCATGCTGTGCCAGGGGAATGCTGCCTGATTCATATGCGCAACATGGCACTGCGAGTCGCCTTCCTCAGCCATGGAGAAAATGAATCATGACGTCAGCCACGCTCAACTCCTCCGCCAACACAATAGCGGATCCTGGCTGCTGCTGGAAATTTTTCTCCTGGCTCCTCGCAGGAGAAATGAAGTAATTAATAAGTTTACAATAAACCCTCTATCTTAGCAAAACACGGGTGAGGCGAGAAGTGATGCTGGGAAGTGACAAGGGAAAAAGCATTCTGCCCGCTGGAAAGTTGCCTCCCAGCAGTGAGCGGATAATAGGCTGGTGCAGAAAAAGTACTAGTCTTCCGAGACTCCTTCGGTGTGGAGGAGAGACACAGATGAATTACCCTGCTGCACCCTGTTCTTCCAGCAAAACTGGTTTGTTCAACAAAGTTTAATAACACTCCTGAAGGGGCGTTTTCCGGAAGCCGGGTGCCTGGTCTGGTGTTTCGGTGTGGGGCAGAGCCTGGTCTTGCCAAGGGATAGGGGCGGTTGCCGGGCTGGCTCTCCTGCACTGCATGACAGCGACGCTGTTGGGCAGCGGGCAGACGTGGGCGCTGCGTTAAACCAGGGCTTTGGGGAAGCTTGGCTGCCCGAAGATTCTCTCATGAAGGCCTGGGAGCATTTGCTGGTGAGACACAGCGTTGGGGAGAGTTGCGCATCCCCAAGAGTCCTGTTCTGCCTCTGATGCCAAATTCAGGATAAAGCCCCAAGCAGGTGGCTGAACCTTGCTGCCGTAGCAGCTCCTGTGTGCTACAATGCTCGTCCCTGCCGAGAGGGAGTTGTGAGAAATAACTGCGATGCTGAATTTTGCAGCGAGTATTCCTTCTGCACCGATCATCGCAGCACCTCGCTGCAACGCTCACCACCCACCTTGCACTCCCCCATGGCAGAGGACCAGCAACAGCCCCTGTGGGGCACCACAAACAGCAACATTAGTTGCCACGGGTGCTACAGCAGTTTTCAAACACTGCAGGTGCTGGGGGTACAAGTCCCATCTGTCTCCAGTTTGCCACTTGGAAAGCTCCAGCTCTGTTTGCAAAAAATTGTCTTGGAAAATCTTAGGAGATCAGTAATAAATTTGCAGTTGGTTGGAGGGGAGAGGCAAGAGTGTTAACAAGTGTGCGTATGCTTGCTGGGTCTCAGTGCACACTAGCTGGGTTTAATGTGCTATAAGCTGTAAAATATGATTTATTAATGCACGGCTGGGGGACTGTGTGTGCTGGAGCACTGTCTCGTTTGCAGTGTTGCCTGAAGCTTCCCTTCACTCAAACTGCTCCTGAGTCCCTGCTCCTCCACTGATCAACCCTTTTCATCTACGTGCGTATATAAATATCTAACAGGGGCAAAGAGTTGTCAAGTATTGCCATATGGTCCTTGAAAGCAATGGAGCTCTTGGGTAAGGTAGGTGCCTGCAGGGTTTGTGCTTCTCCTCAGAGTCTGCAGCTGTCAACCTGGAGCTTGTTGCTCCTGCTTCAGTCCCTGACTCCTTTGGCATCGGTGCTTTTCCCATGTATGAGCTCCAAGGAGTTGTCCTGGAAGTAAGCCTGGACCTGAGGAGAGACTAAGGAAGCCCTTGTGGAATGACTCGTAGAAAAGCTTGGGGCATGGCTCAGTGGTTTGCAGGTGTTTATCATGGATCTCCTTCAGGTAATGCTATGGGGAGAGGGCAAGAGCGTGACGCTGAGCTGAGGGTTGGAGGCAGGAGCGAGGAGCAGGCTTGGGGACTGCGGCGGAAGGAAGAAACGGTGCGGCAAGGAAAGGGAAACTTCTCCCAGCTGACATCCTTGCTGCATGTTGGCCAGCAGCCGGTGCCCAGGCTTGTCCCACCGCGGGCCTGGGAAAGCCTCCGTTTTCGCTGCGTGTCGCCAGCTGCAGCAGGGCCGCGCTGGGGCAGGACAGCCCTCCGTGCGCCCCGTGCAGGCCCAGGCTGCTCGGCCGCTCAGAGCAGCGATCGCGGCCCTCGCGAGGGTTCCCCACGGGAGCCGCGCGGCACCGCTGCAGCCGGGCAGGCACGGCGCCTTCCACCGAAACTGGGTCCCCGTCCTCCTCCCAGGGAGGCACCCGCAGAGTGAGGTGTGTGAGTGAGCACGCCCGCGGGCAGCGCGGTCCGTGGCGTTACCCCCGCGGAGCCCCCCTGCCCCGCGTGCTGCCCCACAGCCACGCAGGGGGATCAAAGGAGGCCTGAGCTAGCGCAGCCTGCGCTGGTGCGCTCGGGCACCCTCTGATTGCTGTTGGCTTCCCAACGCTTCCCTGCCCCTCGTCCAACCTGCCGACGGAACGCGGATGAGCGATGGCGCTTCCCACTTCCCAACCCCATCAGCGGGCTGAGAGATGGCCAAAAATCATGCAATTTGTGTGACAGGAGAACACGTCAAAAAAGACCTCGGGGGAGGGAGGCGAAGCCTTCCCAGGACATCCCCAAGGTGATGCAGGGCCCTGGCAGGCAGCGGTGCCGGGTGCGGTGACGCGGCGCGGGCGAGTTCGGCGCTGGTATTAGACGTGGGGAACGTGGTGACGGTGTCAGATGCCAGGTGATGGGCACCGAGGACCACGGGGTCCTGCCGCCGCGCGGTCGCTGGGGAGGACGGAACACGCGCTCTCCGCGACGGCGCAAATCGCATCCGTGCTGCCTGCTGTGACAGCAGATTGGAATTGAATAGCAACGGTGCTAAAAGTTGCATGATATTTAAAAGCTACAAAATGCACCCACTCTGATCAGGGGAGGGATATTAAAAAAAAAAAAAGGAAAAAATCAGCAAAGCTTTTTCTCAGAATCTTTTTTAAATATTAAAATCCCATCCTTCCCAACAGGAAAGCTTTTTCAGGCTAAGAGGAGCAACTGAACGGCATCTGATGATATCGCATTGACACAAGTGTCTAGAAAAATAGGGTAGGAATGTATGATCTGTTCTGAAAAAGGAACCCTAGCTAATAGGAAATATGCTGATGCTACTTTTAATTTCATGACTCAGGTTTGCTGCAAAATTGATGGGAATCTGTGTTTGAACTTGGTTACGTTAAAACAGTTTTTTGCTTCTCGGGTTTTTTTTCCCATTTATTGTTTCTCTTTGCGGGGGTATTCTTCTTCTTCTTGGTACTCTGGGGGCTCTTAGATGTTATTTGAAAGGACAGTGGAGCGGTCTCCCTTTAGAAAGTCTGGTAACTAAAAGAGATAAGAGGTTTTTGCTTCAGCAATGTTCTGTACAGCAATCAGTGGCTGAGCCCGTTGCTAAACGGGACGGTGCCGGCCCGCTGGCTGCTCCTGCTCTTCTCCCGCGGTGCTGGCTGCCTCTCCGAGGGGCTGCACCAGGCTCGCGTGTGTGGCTTTTTTCCCCACAAAGCAAATATAAGGGACAAAACGGAAGCCCAGGCTTGTCCTAGACTTGAGGGTGGTGGCTCAGGTGAGGAGGAACAGGAGGGGGAGTGTGAGATGAGGCGGTTGTGGGTCAGGGAAGGCCTGGAGGCCACTGCCATCCCTCGCTCCCCTTGGCAGAAGGACCTTGCTGGCACTGAGGAGAGAGGTGGCTGCTAGGAAGCCTCTTCCGGAGAGGTAAATACAGCTAAAGAGAAGGCTGCTCTGTAGGTTACAGAGCGCGAAGCTGATTCTTGAAAGCTGGAGGCCCTAGGAGTAGCCCATGTCTTTGGTTCCTACCTAAACCATCATTTAAGCAAGACTCAGTTCCTTCAGGCTGTGTCAGTTCTCTCTCCTGCTTCTTCTCAGTGGGATCAAGTGTTCACTGGGCTCCTCTCCTTCCCTGTGCTGTTTCCTGGCCCAGGCTCCAGTCCTGATGAGCTATTAGTGTTGCTAATTTTACCTGGTGCTGCTTCCTTCTCTTCTTGACAGGTTGTGTTTTTTTGAACTCTCCAGCTGACCGATTGAGCTCTCTTTAATATTCCTGGTTTTACTTTGAATTCTCTTTGTTGGTTGTTGCTTTTGGTTGTTTTTCTTTAATCTTCCCACTGCCTCTTTTTCCTCCATGGTCGCTTCTGATGCCTCTTTAACCTGGAACAAAGCCAGAGACCATCAGGAGGTCATTGAAACACAGACGGTTGTTGGATTTTAAATAAGGACTGGATAATTTTATGACCATTAACAAGACTCACTGCTATGCAATCTAAAATAATAAGGGCAATCATATCTCATGGTTCACGAGTGAGCTGATTGCCTGTAGGGACTGAGAAGGTAATTCTCCATCCCTGACTCCCCCCAAAGTATCGCACCATTGACAAGACGCGCTAGAACAGGTCAAAGGGAAGGAAGATGCAGATGCACGAGGAAGTATCAGAGTCTTTTTATCTGAGGATCACAGATTGCAGGCATCAATGTGGTGGAAAATGTTTTCCAGGCAGGTGAGAGGCTCTCAAGTGTGGCAAATGAACCTTTCCTCTCTCCTTGAGCATCTGCTGGGTCGTGTTTCCCTGTACAGCTGCAGGCACATCACCTGGTGACGGTGGCTGGTTCGTCTGCCAGGCTGGGCCGCTAACCACTTCAGAGAAGCAGTGACTCCGTGAAGAAATTCAGAGCACAAACCTCTCTTAGGTCCTCGTTGCTGCTGTCTGGAGGTGCTTCCTACTGACTGACCACAGAGTGAGAAAGGGAGACCAGCTTGAGACAGCAACAGGGTGACTCAGATCGCCTTGTCCCTCCCTCACCCCTTCTCCCATCCGAGTCCCTCCTGGCTCCTGCCCGCGCGTGCGTCTCTCCTGGCTCCCGTGGGATCACGCTGCAGCCCTTGGGGATGCACGTGAGCAGCTCCCGCTCTCCCGCCGCCGCCGCCGCGCAGAGCCACCTTGATTGGCGTGCTCTGAAGTGACAGCTCCTCTTGCCGTGAGCCCGGGGAGCGCTACGAGGAACCTCAGGAAGGAGGTGATGGCGGTGAATAAACCAACCCCGAGGAGAACACAGCCCGCACCCTGGCAGCTGCGCTGGGGACTGCTAAAATCTCACCAGATAACAACTGGCTCTTGGATGGATGTGTCCTGCAGATGAAGAATGTCTTTAGGTAAGTCTTTAGGTAATGCCAGGACTTTATTTCAGTGCTACCGTCACCTGCCCAGCAGACCAATATCCCAGACATCAAGGTTTGGTCTCGGAGTGGACCCAGCAGCACCCACGTGTGTTTCCAGCCAGTTGCCAGGTCGTGCGATTCATCCCTCCGTAAAGACAACCCACCATCATGTGCTGCCATGAGTTAGTTACCAGCCAAGGTGACGTTGAGGATTACAAATCTCTAACAAATCTCTTGTTAACTTATTCCAGCTCATTAGAACACATGAAATATGGAAGAGATCTTGGGCATACTAATAACTGGTTTTTAAGGAATCATTGCTGTGGTAAACCATAATTAACAGCCTATAGCAGCACTTTTTATTTAATTACACATAGGCAGAGCTGGGAGGTAGGCAAAGGTTGATGGACAAATTCAAAGCCACCCAACCATGACTCTCCAGCACCCAGTTTGTGACCACAGAGGGACATAGGTCCTAGGTGGCTGTGCCATGTTGCCACACTGGGACAGGGAGGTTTGGTTTACACCTCCAAGCACATGCTGGCCACCATCTCCAGCGCCCGGCGGGCAAATGTGGTACCCGTGTCCCTTGTATGGCTGTGGAGCACTGGAAGGAACCGCATGGGGAGAGCAGTGTCTGGAAGGTGCCTCCTGCAGACTGGGGGTCGTGGGTCTCCTCCGGCAGGGCGCATGGGACATCCTGGCTATATCAGCTGGACACCTGCAGGACCTGTCACCTCTCATGGGCTACGACTGTCAATTATCCGGCTACAACCCCCACCATTGTGTTTTTGATGCAATGGAATTGCTCACGCTGGTGGAAATCTGCCTTGCGCGGGATGCCCAGCACCAGTGATTCTGGCAGATAGGGTGTGCCGTAGGCTGTGCTGAATCCACAGCTCCACGGCCGCTGTCTACCACAACCTCATTCCTGCCAAGGTTGGTTCAGCACCTCCTCCCTCTCTCCCTGTCATTGAGACAGTGCCAGGGTACGCACGTGGCCCAGCCCTACCTGGAGGAGGAGGGTGGCTCGCAGGGTCGGAGGAGAGACCTCCCCAGGGGGAGGAAGGCACCAGGTCACTCCACGAGCACCGTCCTCCCTGCATGTGCCCTGTTTTCACTGCTGCTTTTTCCTGACTTCATGGTTAACTCCTGCCTTGCACAGTCCCTGGGCCCTGTAACTGGTGTTAAATATAATGAATGATCTTGTCCTCCTTGTTTGTCTCCTCTTTAGTGTAACACCGTAATTAGCTTAATTACCAACAGATTCTTTTTTTTTTTTTTTTTTTGGATGACTTAAAATGGAAATTAAATTTTGCATCAGATTTTACAGGCTGTTAACGGGAATCGAATAATCAAGCCTGACTCCAAGTCCTTGAAAATGAGTATTAAAAAAGGTCTGAATTTGCATATTCATGTTTTTAATAGGGTTCAGAAGGTATATTTGCAACTGATGAAAAGGATTAATTAAGCCTAATTTGCATAGGAAGAGCAGTTTAACCCTTTGCATCCTAACAAGACACGGACTGACATTTTGACTAGTGAGGTTGTGTACTACTTTCAGCAGGAATGCAATGTGTCTGGCCAAGACCAACATCCCACTGAGTATTTTGCTTGTGGTCCCTGATGACAGGATCTCGGGGCTGTCCAGGACCCCAGCATCACTGCAGGACGGTCATGGTCACAGCCACGTCCCGGTTTCGGCAGCTGTCCCACTGCCACGGGCTTCGGGACCCAGGGCAGTGCCAGGGTGCAGCCTTCCTGCTGCAGAAACGCTGCTCCTCTTGGCATGAGTGAGACTGCAGAGCTCGCAGACAAGTCTTAAGGGATGAATTTAATAAAGGCAAGTGCATTTCCTGAGCTGGACACGTCAGGGATGCCCCGGGGCTGTGTGCTGCAGGGGATGGGAAGGAGCAGGGATATCCGTTCCTGCTATGGACAGCCAAGACTTCATCTCCTCATCTCCTATCTAACCTCCATCTCCTTTTCTCAGTTAGGCTGGTGATGATCAGGGTTTGAAGGCTCTAAAGTCAGACCAGGATGAGACTCCTTGTGCCCCTTAGTGTTCCCAGCAATACAGCAGGGCTCGGCTTGGAGGTCCCTCTGCACCTGCAAACCAGCAACCCTTGCCACTTCTGGGTAAGGTTGCAGACTCCTGCACTGCAAATCCCGGCTGGCCCTCCCAGCGCTGGGAAAATAGCAAGGTCTGTCCAGTGGTGACCTAAGGAAATATATTAAAAACCCAACTCAATCATAACCATACCCTTGAAGGCAGAGTGGGGATGTGACACCTCCCAGCGCCCTACAAAGCCCAAAAGAGAACAGTGTTGAGTCAGAGCCTGAATCTTGCTAAAAAAGTAGGAAAAATAAATAAATCAGGCATTCATTTTGCTTCAGCAGGTGGTGTGCCGCGTTCCTCTTGTAACGCTTTGGTGGCGTGTGTTGCTAATTATTTTTTGGGTGGAATTTGCTGTGCGCAGCGCATGGGGTTCATTAGACAGAGATGGCTTTGAAGTGGCGTTTGAAATTAATGCTGGCATATGTAAATGTTTCTTGTGCCATGGAAAAGATGGATATAAATGATGCATGAGGTCCAGCGAGAGCGATGCTTTCTTTGTTTATACACACCCATTGGGCTTCGTTATGCCAGGAACTGGCAGAGGAAAATCAGTGGTGTCTCGCATGGTCCATATATCTGCTGCCCGGTTGCACGTGAGCATTTAGCAGAAGGTAGCATCGCATCGTTAGCACGTTGCATCCCAAATTTCCCCTGCTCAGAAATCTGTGCTAAAGATGCAGCACATCGGCTGCTGTCTCTGCACTGAGCGTCTTCCTCAAGTCCCTCGGACGCCCAGGAAGATGCATCCTGCACTGTAAATCATTGAGGTCCCGACCTCCTCTGCCTCGCGCAGGCAAAACTGCCCTCTGGGGAGACACGCTTAGTGGTAACACTGGTTTAAAGAGTCCCTGCTCACATCCCCGTGTTCTCACCCCTGACTCATCCTCCCAGAACAGGGGTTGTGGGGCCGTGCTAGGAACTGAGACAGAAAACACTTCACTTAACATGAAGGAAACCTGAAATAGAAAGAGAAGGTGAACTGCACAGGCACAACTGAGAGGGCAGCAGGCTGGGGCAAAAAGACAGGAGAACATGAACTCCTTCAAACTCTGTCCTCTGGTCGTGGCACTGCTACTGGTTAACGTGTCCCAGGAGAGTCAAGTCCAGCTTAAGGTGCTGCTCTGCTATCAGAGCTGTATTTCAACTCCGTAAGTGCTTTCAGAGACACACACTGTGCACCTCTTCCACAAAAAGGCAGGACCCCGATCTGAAACCCAGCAGTGAGATGGAGGAATAGTTCCCTGGTGTCTCCTAGGAGCTCTTTTCTGCAGCCGGGAGTTTGCCAGGCTGTGTTTGGGGCATTACCCTCTCAGTCACTGCAGAACAGCTCACTGGTGCGCTGGGGGCCGTGCGTGGGCCGTGGTGGGACCCGCTGTGGAGCCAGCGTGGCTGGTCCCGTGGAGATGCCCCACCAGCACAGAGCTGGGAGACCTGACGCAGGGTCCCTGGGCAGCCCATGGCCTTGCAAAGCAGCGCCTGGAATTTCAGTGCAGCAGGAAAAGACCCCGGCCATGGGGTGACTGAGCATCAACTCTCAAACGATGAGGCTGATGAGGCCTTTGCTTTTGTGGGTGTCTAAACTGTTAAGGCCAAGAAGGTCATAAAGTGGGTGTTGCAGGAGGAATTGTGTCAGAAATTGTGGCCGCATCAATCAGGAGATGATGCAGCCGAAAAACAAGGTGACGGCCAGTTACCAAAGCACCGAAGTGCCGTGGAGGCCATTTCAGAGTAGGCAGAAATGGACTTCACTCCTGGAGCGAACACAGACAAGATGCGGGAAGGGGTTTTCAGCCCCATGGCTGTGTGGTGGGGGCACGGGGAGGTGTCATTGATTTGGGCAGACTGCTCTGGGTATTTTTAGGTGGTTGATGCTGTACACAGGGCACAATACGAAAACTCTCGCAGTTCCTGGTCTTCAAAGGATTTACTGCTTGCCCTTGTGGCTGGACACGTGCTGGGCCGAAAGCTCCGTTTTGATCAGAATTTCCTCATCCCAAACAATTTTACAGAGCTTGCTGTTGCCAGAGCCCTTTGGCCTGAACAGGAAGAGCTTCCAGGCTGCAGTTACCCCCAGCTAATCGGGGAGTGTGTGTGACACAGCTCTTATCTGCTGCTCTTCTGCTGCTGCTGAGAAAACAAGCTGGAAATTACTGAGGTGCAACAGCGTTGTCTGTTTTCTCTGCAGCGTTTACAAAATCGCTTGCTCATCAAACAAAAAGAACTGTTGGCTTTTTAAGTAAAACAAGCCTAAAATACCTCCGTTCTTATTGCAGGTGGAAAAGCTGCCTGGTCCCTCCAGCTGTGGCGTTTGCCCAGATGCGGGAGAGCAGGGCTGGGTACTCGGTGCCTCCTCGGAGCATGAAGCGCTTGCTCCATCCATCAGGGACTGTGCAGCACGCGCTGGTGTCCCCCCGGCATCACCGTCCTGGATCTGCTCCGCACAAACGCCCGCTGAGGAAGGAAGGAGCTGACTGAGAAGCTCTGACTGAACGTGATGGGATTTTGTCGTATTTTCCTTCTTCCAGCTGTTTATTTGCTAGCATGTCAGACAGCAACGTTCGCTTCCTTGTTTCTTATTGAGAAGTTCAGCTGTGAAATAACTAAATGAACCATCCCTTCTTATTAGCCTTTGGACTTAGCAGAGGAGCAATCAGTTAATGGCTGACCAGGTTTTGAAGATGCTAAGCACATTAGAAGTGCTAAGTATTATTTTCCCTGCAATGTTTTATTTTTCCCTCTGAACACTCAGTTTAAATAACCTTTCCAATTACATTATCCTGTTTCATGCATTCTGCTCCAATTAAATGCAGTGCCACTTACAATTCAGTTACCCCCTTGGTTTCCAGGTCTCTGCAAGCTCTGTCCTAACCTTTGCCTCTCAGTCCTGGGCTGAAACTGCTTGTTCTGGATCCAGCATCTGTCTCAGCTCTGCTTTTGCTTCTCAAAATCAATCCCATCCACATCTGTTCCCCACAGGCACTTCGACCTCTGTCTTCTTCTTGTTCTTGCATATTTTTCTTTCTTCAGGGGAAAAACCTCTTGCAACCTTTTCCTTTTGCTCCCACTTCCTGCTACCTTCCTATGATGCCTTGGACTGTTTTTATTTCTTCTTCTTTGGGAAAGGGCAAAAGATCATCTACCCAAAGGGAGACTTTGTGGCCCGGTGCCCCAGCTGAAGCACCATTTCTCCTCTGTAAATCTCTAGCCATCTGTATCTGTGGCTTTGCAAAGCTGGCAAAGCCCCTCTGAGCTAAAGGACACAAGGGACTGGCTCAGACCCTGTGCCCAAAGGTGGATCCAGCCCCTCTGATGGCTCTGGAATAGGAATAGGCTTGGGGCAACCATGCACGGCTGGCTCCAACCTTCCTTATCCAGTGCATCTTACTCAGAGTCTTGGTGTCTGCATGTGATTGTCATTTAGGAGCAGGGATCACCCTGTAAGGCTGGAGAAGGCTGTGGAGCAGCTCCGGGGCTTGTCAGCTGTCAGCACTTGAAGGATTTCTCGTGTGTAGGGTTGCTACGTTTCCGCCGGGATTTCCCAGGCAGAGACTTATGTGTGTGAACTCTGTAGTGGGTGGTAGTGTTGTCACAGCCAGAATGATCTAAGGATATAATAGAGATAAGATTTGTATGGAGGGATAATATCTCTTATTGCAACACCTGAGACAGCTGCAAAAAGAACAGATGAGCTTTTGGGCAAGCAAGCTCTTGTCAGCCTGACTGGAGCCTGATGCACATGGGATGCTTCAGTCTGACAGTGGTGGATGGTTCACCCACGAGTACACCCTGCGGGGCTTAGCCAGGGGGTTGCTGTGTCTGCAGCCCCCTGAAGCTGCTCTTCCAGTGCTGCCTGCCCTACTCCAGCTCCTCAAATCTTACTGCAATGCAGCTGCTAGGTGGGAAAGAGGGATACTTTGGGAGAGGCAGATTTTAAGTCCTAGCTGCAGGGATTGGGAGTCTTTGTGGCACAGCTATGAATGAAGTGGAAGAGATTAGTTAAGCTGACTGCATTTTATGAAGTGCACCAGTGTTTACTTATGAGATCACAGCTTTCGTGGTACCCAGAGAGGCCTCCTGCCAGTCCGATGGGCTGCGTAGCTCTTGATTGCAAGGGCAGGTGATGCCCAAGGAGAGTTCTGCTGTGTAAAAGCAATGCTGAGAGAGAGAAAAGGATTCAAGAGGCCACCAGCAGAGACAAGCTTTAGAGACAGCACAGAAACTTCGAGGAGTCCCTTTGCTGTTGCGAAGATCAAGGATGCGCAAGGATGGAGGAGGATGTTGAGGCTGGACGCTGCAGTGAACCAGGGCTGAGGGCTGCCTGTAAGGGCAGAGAGGTGCAAGGACGGGTGGTAGGATGTTGTACAGGGCTTTTCACTTCCTTTCACAGCTGGAAACCCTTGCTGAGAAATATGACAAACCAGAAGCGACCCCGGGAGATGAGTAAGGCAACACATTGGACAGCACTTGCGTAGTTTAATGGTGAAAACAGACCAGGAGAGAAGAGCTCATTAGATAAGGGCATTGCACAGTGACAAGAGGAGAGGATATAAACCATGAGAAATATGCTAAAGCATAGAAACGGAAATCTTTTAGTCCCAAAGAAAGCAAGATGGAGTGCATTAATGAGCTCTTTAATGGGGAGGCAAGTAAAGGTGAGCAGCAAATGGCTATTTCCAGGCGGCTGAGTGGAGTTTGAAAAAACAGATGTTAGTGGGATATGAGAGGCCATCAGCACATGCAGGAACATCCAAGCACCCGGTGTCATTTATGTTCCCATTGAATTATTAAACAGACATACACAAACGCAGAGACTTGGCAGGCTCTTTTGATTGCTCTGGAAAGACTGAGAAATTCCAGAGGGAGGGAAACAGGCATTTATACCTCCCAATCTGGACCAAATTAAAGGGCAGCAAAGCTAGTGCAAAACATAGCATCCTACTTTGCCTCTCCCCACATGGTGAAAACCTGCATCCCTACTATTGTGTGCATCCTCATCCCTTACATGGGAGAAGCTGTGTCTAGAAAATAAGCCTTCCCTCTGGATCAAATTGTTTTACTTCATTAAATACTGGAGGGAAAAAAGTAGGAATCAGCATACCTAGCGTTCCTGGGCTTAAGAAAGGGGCAGCAGAGTATCACAGAGAAAGAATTCAGAATTCCTGATAAAATTGCTAGCATGAGCAAACTATGAATTTGTGTTTCAAAAGGCTAAAGTGAGTTGGGATCAGCCCTGGATTAAGAGACACTCTCTGTTGATTTCTAATGAGCCCGTGGAAGAGGTAACGTTGCCCCTGCAAAACTCTGAAAGTGGCATCCGAACGACCTGCACCGGCTTCTTGGCGGTGCCGCTGATCTGTCTTAGAAGAGTGAGACAGAGGATACGGCACAAAGAGATATGAAAAATCAGAGTGGAAGTAAAGTCAGATAAAAGCTAAGTCACCGTTACAAGCCACAGAAAAGCCAGGCTGGCTTCTCCAGGACCAGCTGGAGACACTCACTGCCGATGTGGCTGTCTTAAACACCTCGGAGTGCCAGCTGGCAGCCGTGATTTGGTGATGAAGGAGGTGAAAGGGCTGATGTGTTGTTTTAAAAAATGGTTTTGCCTCCAGATACCTTGAGGAAGGACAGGTTTGGGATTCACAATGGTAAGCTTGTGGTTTTACATGTGTGAGATATGGGTATGATGAGTGCTCAGAAATGTAAATAAATTCTGACCTGGTCTCCCAAATGCCCGCTCTGTGCCCTCTGTCCCACTGCCTCCTGGCCCCACAGGACTGGGAGAAGAAACAAAACCTCCACCACACATCAGCCATGAATAAGGGGACAACGACCAGCTCCAGGGCTAGCAGGTCCCTTCTGAAAGTTGCTTTCGGGGTGGCAGCTGAAGTGCTCCCCAGCCTCCTGTGCTTGGGCAGAAGTTTGGCCAGGTGACACTCACTGGGCGATGCCAACCTTGGAGCAGCCCCAGGTTTCCCTCCCTGGACTTTGTGCTTTCCACAGGCCATGTTTTGAAATGCACGGAGACAAATTCAGCTTGTGCACCAAGGCAGGTGGATACCTTTGGGAATGCTGGCTGTGATGTGGTGTGCATCTGTAGGGATGTGTTTCTGTCCTAACTCTTAGACTTAAAAATATATTTTTATGTATTTATATAAATATATAAGTATTTATATATCATAGTCATATATTTATATATTCATTATATTTATGTACTATATTTATATATGTTATGTAGCTGTGGGCAGATAGGATACACACATATACGGGCTCTAGATGTGACACAGACTTTGCAACCAGTGGCAGCCTCCTTTGCGGGCTCTGGCCTGGAGCAAATACTGAGCTGGGGGTCTGACTTGCTCTCCAAAAGGATTCTGGCCATGTTTGATGAGAGATGCTGGGAAAGTGATTAGAGGGTTTGTTTTTGATTTTTTTTGTTTTTGGTTGTAATTCTTGATTCTTCCCTTGAAGAATGATGGTTTTGGCACCACCTATTTTGCAACCCTGAGAAATTCAGCAGAATCCCCCTCACCTGTGGCCCCTGCACAGCCCTACCCAGGGGAGGGAGGTTCCCAAGCAGTTGCTCCAGGCAGGCTGAAGAGCAGGACAGAGCTGGGAAGGGGGTGACGGAGGGTGGCACCGGTTAAAGGCCCAGGTGTGGGGAGAGGGCCCAAGGAATTCAGCGGGTAACTGGATGGATGAGGATTTGGGGAGCACCAGCCCTGGGAAGCAGAGGTGGAAGCGGCTGTGTCCCCTCAGCGCCGCAGCGCGTCCCCGTGCAGGTGGCCTTGTGGTGGCCGTGCGGGAGCCGATGCCTCCTGGGAATGGGCAGGACGCCGCTGCCCTGCTGTCTGCACCGGCGTGTTTTTCTCCGCGTGGCTCAGGGCAGAAGTGCTGCTGGATCCCTCTGCTCCTTCTCTCTGTTTCATTGCCGCAGGGAAACAACTGCTTTCTCTTCGACTCGCTCCCGGAGCCGCGCTGCTCGCTGCCTCGCCGCCCTCCCGGGACACGGCCGCCTGTCCCGCACACCAGCACAGCTGCTCCTGCTTCTTCCAAGGGCTCACGCTATCTCCTCATCCCTGCTTTTCGTTCCCTCTCTCCCTTTCTTTTCCCTTCCTTTCTTTGCTCCCCTCCCTGCTCTCTTTGGATGCGCTTGGAGCTGCGGGCAGGAAGGATTGGCCCGGCCGGGTGCGAGGTCTTTCCCCTTCAGAGAAGCAGGTTTGGCAGCTGAGCAAGGAACCAAACCGCCCCCACAGCAAGGATGTGGCCTGGGGCCTCCACACTCCCTGGGCTGTCTGGCCAAGGGCGGGTTTGACCTGAGAGCACCACGGCCACGGCTCGTGCAAGCACAGAGCACCTGGAAACCCATGGAAATCCCTGCGGATGGGGTATGGAGCTACCTCTCCTTGGAGCCAAAAAGGACCAGAGCTTTGCTCCCACTGCTCCTCCACCCCTGCAGGGATTTGTGTCTGGGAAGGGTTCAGTTTTGAGAAGCCAGGGCTGCGGTGTCACATCTCCTGCGCTGGTCCCTGTTGGTCCCTGACTAGTGAAATCCTGGCGTGAAACCAGAACCAGGCTCTGATTTCATCTGCCCCCGCTGTCCAGCACCAGTAACAACTTTGCATGGCTCTTGTGGCTCTTACCCTCGGAGCTAAACGGGCTTCACAAACAGGCAATTAATTAACAGAGCCTCCCCAGGCAGCCTTCCCCCTCGGAGCCGCGGGGAAGCGTTTTGCAGATGAGGAGGCTGAGGCAGCCTCGGGTGCAGAGATGAAGTCCCTGGTAGTGGCGCTCCTGCCCTGATGGACAGACACACTCCCTCAGGAACCCCCCGAGCCCAAATCAGCCCCTTCCCCGCTGCTGCCCGCGGCACTGCCAGCCCTGGAACCTGCCTCCGAAGGCTCCGCTTCCTGCTGGCCAAGGGCGGTGTCTCCCGGAGGCTGCACTGGGAACATGGTTACAGCTCCGTGGTTGCTTCACTGCGGGTACCACAACCGACATGTAGGAGCTGCGCCACGGGGACGATATGGGGCACTTGGAGAAGAAACCCGCCTTTACCTTATGAATAGTGAGGATTTTGATGGGGAAGTTGCCCACCTTTTCTCATGAAACCCCGCTAACGGTCTGTACTCTGCACGAAGAACCGCGGGGAAGGAACGTGCGCGCTGCCCATCCCGCTCCGTGGCTGCCTGGCTCAGCTCCTCTTCGAGGAAACGTAACCTTTTGCAAGAATACCTGTCAAAATCACTTGAAATATTGACGTGATGGGATGGGGCTTGTTCCTGGGTCCTAGTGCTTGTCTGTTTGGGCTAAAGATGTCCATGCAAAGAGACTGAGATGCAGCAGAAACACCTTTGGCAGCGTCGAGGTGCCGGCAGGGTGAGCCAGGGCAGCCCTTTCTTTGGCATGACATGCATGTGTAATTTGGAGCCTTGCTCCTTCCCCCCTGCTTTTTTTTTTTTTTTGCAGGATTTTTTTGCTTTCTCCCAATTTGGCCTGTTCTTCACTACTCCACTTCATACCCAAAGCAAACTCTGTCTTGGTGGGAGGTGGGCAGCAGCTCTGCCCGGGGGCGTGAAGATGTGTCCTGAAGGTTCCCTGTGCCCTTGGGGACAATCCCTCCTCCCCACTGTCCCCTGGGACAGGAATTATTTGCATTTCCTATAGGAATGTGCCTTTTTTTTCTCAGTACACTTGGAAGAGGCCACGACTTGGACACAGACAAGCAGAGGAAGCAACCAAACCCAACCCCGTAGAAATTCACCACCACAACCATCCCACCAACCAAAAAACCTACAAAAGAAAAGTCCTTCAAACCAAACTCCATCTCTTTCTCTAAAATCCATGATTAAAACCTGGTACAAACAGGTGAATATAGATATATATATATATATATTTTTAGTAGATGTAGTATTGTTTTTTTTTTCTCCTCTCTCTTTCTCATTATACAGCAAACATTGCAAATATAGAAATTTTCTCTGTACAATTGGATGACTTCAGTTTACAATGCAATGTGTCGTAAAACCTCTCAGTGAGTGAAAATGTGAACGAGCCTTCAACTGGATGAAAGTCTAAACTGGAAGACTCCATTTGCAAAAACAGCCCAAATGATGGATCACCTTCTGGTCTTTTTTTTTTTTTTTTGGTTTTTGTTGCTGTTTTTGTTGCTGTTGATTTTGGAAGGGAAGGAAGGAAGAACACAAACTGTTCACAAAGAATCCACAAAATCACGGAATAGGGACTCATGCAATGCAGTACTGGGAAATGCCCAACCTCGGCTCTCTGCCTGCGCTTTCACTTTCTTTTTATGCTCTTTTTTTTTTTATTTTTTTTTTTTAAAAAAAGAAACAAAATTTCACTCCACAGTTTGTTTGATTTTTAAAGTCTTTGTGTTCAAATTTGGTGTATGTCTCACCAGTGTGAGGACATTTTAATATTTCATTTTATATATTATATAGAATATTTATAGATTTTCATAATTCTCTCTTTTATTTTTATCGATTCATTTTTTTGTTTGCTTCAAAGACAGTCTGAATAAAAATAGCTGCTGCAGATTTCTTTTGGTCCAGTTAGTGTGTTAAGTCACGAGTTGTTGTGAGGACTCAGGACTTTTGCTGGGCAGAGACGCCCTTCCAGTAGTCTAAGATGTCGTGAAGATCCTCGTCTTTGGCAAACTGGACCTTTTTGCGTAGGGCATGGCCGGCTGCCATGTACTCCTCCTCGTCTTTGTGCCGCTTGCGGTTGAGTTTGAAGCGCTCCCAGATGCTGTGCGATGGTTTGCAGGTGTACTCGGGGCTGGAGGTGTAGCTCAGGTTGTGATACTGAGGCGAGAGCTGGGAATAGGCCAGGTCTCTGGGACGAGGACGGGTCAGAGGCTCCAGGATGGAGGGTTTTCGCCCTGACATGCTGTCGTGCTGCTCCCCTTGGTGCGAGCCGGGGTACGAGTGCCGGTGTTCGCTGTACTGCCGGATCTTCTCCGCCTCTGCCCGCAGGATGGCCGCGGCCGGTGTCACAGTGAGGATGGTGTCGGTGGTGGGGGACGTCTTCTCGATGTATTTGGCTTCTGATTTGTGGCCTGATCCCTCGGAGCGGTAGGACCTGGGGCTCCGAATGGAGCCGCTGGAAGAGGTGCTGGAGCGTTTGGGGGCTGCCTCCATGCTGTGATGTCGCTGGAGTGGGTGGTTGTAGCTTTCCTTGTAGACGGGGGACAGGAATCCGTGCTTGCTGGGGATCTGCTCTGACAAGAGCACCAGCTGAGGCTCCGCAGTGGAGATCGCCCCTGATTTCACCCCTTGGAAGGAGGTGGACTCAGATTTCAAGGCATCGATGCAGTTGTTGATGATCTGGTTCACCTTGTCCACCTCCTTGGCAATGGTGGAGATCTCAGCCACAGAGCTCTGGGTGTCCGGCAAGGAGAGCTCACAGTCTCGCCTCTCGGGCGGCTCGCCTGTCCTCACCTCCATGTAATTGCCCTTGGTGGCCTTGGGGGTCTCGCTGCTGTCGATCAGCTTGTACTGCTCAACCTCTCCAGCGGAAGGCAGGTAGGGGATGCGGGTCACTGTCTCCCCGCCCAGCATCTGTCCTTGGGACAGCTGGGTGATGCTGGTGGTCTCCATTTCTGGCCCATATTTCAGCTCAATGATGGTCTTCTTCATGCTTCCAGGGGCCTTTTTGTGCTTCTCCTCCTGCTGGCGCCTCTTCCGGAGACAGTAATACACAACGCCTAGGACAATTACCATGCCAAAGAGACATCCCAGGATTGTCATGATATAATGAGTGGCAGTGGAAGGGGTGGGCACTGGCTCCTTGCGGTTGGGTCTGGTGGGCGTGATGGTGACGCAGGTGTGGTTGTACTTGGAGTATTGGTGGACCGAGACCACACAGTAGGTGTAATCTCTTTGTGCTACTAGGTTGCTCACGGTAATGTTCTCCTCCTTCTTCCTGAGCTTGGTGATCATGGAGGAGAAGCCGTTTTCAAACTGGGAGAGGATGTACATCTTGCTGAAGGGGTAAGGGATCTGCACGGTGAGGACGGCTGAATTGTGGTTGAGATGCTTCACCTGGATGTTGGGGCGCACCTCCGTCTCACCGACGGGCGTGAAGAAGGAGAACTGTGGGGTCGTGCCGTCGCCAGAGGAGCACTCCTCTTCGGAGCACGGGCTTTCGGAGGGCGCTGTGGTCACTTGGTACCTGGGAGGGATAAAACGAGGGATCACAGTGTAGGAGCCGCCGGTGCACAGGGAAGAGAGCATGCTCAGAGCATTGCGATAGCCAGTCCGGCCTTGGCCTAGCAAGTAGTAGCCCGTGTAGTCTGGTGGGGAGTCGCACTGCATCCGGTCATAGGTGCGTGTCATGTTGGTGAAAGCCTCCAGCCATTGCAGGAAGCCAAGGAGCTCACAGGAGCAGTAAAAGGGGTTGCTGTAGAGTTCACACACAGAGAGCTTGTTTAGGCCCCGGAAAGTGTTGCTGTCGAGTCTCTGGATCCTGTTCATGGACAGGTCAATGTTCACTATGTTGGGGCACTCCCAGAAGGCATTGGGGGTGACAGACTCGATGAGGTTGGCCTGGAGATAGAGGTACTCCAGCTTCCCCAGGCCCCGGAGGATCCCCTCGGTGAGGTTCCTCAGGCGGTTGTAACCCAGCTGCAGCACCTGGAGGTTGAACTGTCCTGAAAAGGCACCGTCCTCGATGTAGGAGATCTCGTTCTTTGTCAGGTTGAGGTATGTCAGGTTGCCGAAGCGGCTGAGCGAGGCGTACTGCACGCTCTTGATCTTGTTGTCGTTCAGCCGCAAGTCCACAATGGTGCTGTTGATTTGCTGGGGGATGGACTCGTAGGGGGGCTGGTTCTGGCTGCAGATGGCCAGCCAGACGAAACCCTTGTCCCCCTCGATGAGCCAGCAGTCTGCCCGCACGCCGCCGGTGTGCAGGAGAGAGACGGCTGCCACGCACATGCACAGGGCTGACGTTGCGGCCCACCGGCGACCTGCCATCTGGAAGGGTGGCACAGAGAAGGGCTTCCCTGGTCTGCTGGAAATGGGGAGCGGGGTGGGGGTCAGGAGGATGTGGGTTAGTGTTTCTTCGGCAGCTTCGCTCTCCTCTCCCTTCTCCTCATGGCAGGGAAGTGTCTGTGGCAGGAGGGCACCTCGGTGGGCAGCCACGGGCCAGGCGCTGCTACCAAGGCCTGGGTGGCTGAGGGTGGTCCTGCATCACCAGGCCTGTGGCATCTTGCGAGGGAAGTCATGAAGTTAGGTGCTTGTGCCAAGGAGTCTCTCTGGCTCAGAGACAAGCCTTACGCTCGCTTTTTACAGTACATCTCCGTGTTTTCTTTTTGCTGCCCATCGTGACACTGGGCTCCACCTCCATTTGCCTCTGGATCTGGCTGTCCGAGCCTTGTCGCTTGGTTTACCTGCACAAAACAAAAGCACAGACTAAATACAAAGGGGAGACACTTAACATTTAGTGGTATTAGAGATGCTTTTGGGTGCCAAGTTGTGTCCAACTGCCCTCTTAATGTTGGGGGATTTCTTTTTAAATCTGGCTTCAACCTTTCCAGGAGCCTTTGGTTAATGTGAGCACAGACACTCAGGTTTGCAGCACCCTAGCTGGTCATTGACTGTGGAGGCCATTTTGAGCACTTTGTCCAGTGTCATGTTATTGGCAGTTGTGAGGGTAATGCACATCCAGGGCACAATTTGTCTGCCCTATTTAGGTGTCTACCTTAGGAGGAGCGGATTGATGCCCCAGAAGTGTCTGTTCCTCTCCATTGTTGGCAAATGAAGCCTAGACAAGTTGCTCTGATGTTGGTTTGACGCTGCAGAGTTTTGCCGAGGGGAGTCCTGTCTCATGCTGGTGTGCATAGCAATGGTGCCCACAGAAGTGGATCATGATAAAGACACCATGAAGATGAGCAAGGACTTTCAAACCGCATTGCTGCGTTGCATCTGTGATAAAGTCCAGCATCAAGTGCCTATGCAGTGTCTGGGAACCTGGGTAGTAGTTTCAGGACACTGGTTAACCACAAAACATGCTAACTCAGTTGTCCAACACCCGATTTCCTTCTCTGTCACAGTACTTGCTTCCTGTCCTCGGGACTTGTCTCTCCCTCCTGGGTGTGCAGGAGCAGAGGCAGGGAGGGGACCCAACATTTCAATGGCTTGAGGTGAGAGTTTGCAGAAAAGAGGGCAATATCTTCTTTCCCCATCAAGAAACAGCCCAGTTTAAAAACCTGGAGGAATCTTCACTAGACAGAAACTTTTGGGGAAAGAAATCTCTGGGACTGCCAGAAGCCTCACTTGCTATAGAAAACCACTTTAATTCCTGGTTTATGGTTTCTGTTAAACCTTTCATGTTTTTTGACTAAATGTAAGTACCTTCGGACAGCACTTCCACTTTCTCTAATAATATCTTAGGGAAAGGCAAAAGTGGTGAGCAGGGAACTGCACGATCTTCAGCATCTTTTGGGTTTTGTTTTTCAGGAAGAAGTTGAGAGTGTCACCTGCAGGCATCTCAAGTGCTGAAGAGCATCCTAGGCCAGTAGGAGGGGCATAGCAAGGCCTTGTGCATGAGACAGAGCTACTCGCAAATGGGGAGGCAATGTCATGGTCTACCTAGAAAGTCCTTGGCATTGTAGGAATGGAAGTGGTGTATGGTTGTCTTCCTTGCACCAGTGCAGATCATAGGAAGCCATGAAGATGCCACCATCACTCCTTGAAAACACAGCTAGTAAGTTTTGGAGGTTTCTTGGGCATCCATAAAGGAACTGGGGTCATGACTTATCTTTGAATTGCCTTTCACTAGATCTGTGTAATCTTGTAAATCCAGAACTTGGATTTACAAGTGGTATCCAAACCACTTCCCAGCACCTAGGCAATGAAAGGACTGGGTGATGCATGCTTGCATGCAAAGCTCATTGCCAGGAGGCAGCAGACACTGGCCCTCATCCTGGAGAAACCAGGTCCTTCTTTTCCACCCGGAAACACCACGATATGAAGCCGGCCATGTTGTACTTCAGATAGCCCTGTTAACCATTCACAGTTTATACCTCTATAAATAGCCCAGTAATAATGAGCAGTGACACATTTTATTTGTTCTTTCTGGATCATGAACAATGAGTCCATTCCCCGGTGGTTCAGTTGGGTTTACATTACAAGAATAACAAGATCTCATCCCATGTCAGCTCTCTGGCACGTGAAGCTCTCCTGCCACTCTGTCCTCCAGCCGCTGCCACCAGCTGCAAGGTGGAGGTGAAGTCTGCGGAGGAAAGCACACACCAGATACCCCTACGAGGGCAGGATTTGTAATATACTCGTCTTGAGGACTGTTCTGCCTGTGGCAGGTGTGCAGACGTGTGTGGGTGAGATGGGCTAGCTTGACTTCCTAAGGAGATAATGTGTCTGTGAGGGCCCTGCTTGCAGGTCTCTCTGCCTATTGAGTTTGTTCTCTTGCTTCAGCTACATTTAGCAGAAAGCTCAGAGAAATCAGGTTTTTAAGACTTTATTAGAAGTGGGAGTCTGGGTAGACGGGATGATATTGAGGGCAAGGCAGATGAATCTCAGGGCTCATTCTTCCTCGAAGCAGAAAATTGGGCTTTGGCCTGTTTTTACCCTGCTCTTCCAATTTAAACCCTTGTACCACCACAGTGGTACTGGCAATGATGTTGTGAGTAATGCTCATCTCTGGGACCAGTTGCATGCCGCACTGGTAGGAGCACATTTGCAAGGATATGCTGTCCTTCTGTTGGTACTCTGCAATGTGCAGCTGAATTTTGAAGCCAGCATAAAAGGGAAGAGGGACCTTGATCCTGGGGGTGGCTGCCCCCTTGCTCCTTGCCCAACTGATGGGCAGGTAGGGCTGCAGTGCTGGGCTGAGTGCTCTCTGCTGCCAGGTGTCTTCTGTCACTGGGCAAAGTATTAACCTCTGCATTTCACTCTCCTCTCCAGCACTGTGAGATAATAATGCGCCTTCCCAGGGGTGTGAGGGACTGAATCAAAGTGTCTTGAGCTCTGCTTGTTGGGGCTGAAAACTCCAGAGGATGTTTTGTGCTACAGGTGGAGTTTCACCCCATCCCATCATGAGGTGAGCTCTGGATTTTCCTATTCTTCTCTACCATAGGGACCAGCCAGTCTGCAGCTTCTCATGCTATCCCAAAGGCAGGGAAGAAGGGTAAACTGCTAGTACTGGCCTGCAGAGCTGTCATCTATGGGTTGTCCCAGCTGTATCCTCAGCATGGCGTGGAAGGTGCTCTCCTTGCCTGCTGCCCCCATAGACCTCTCCCTTAGTGCAAGCATCTCCTTGCTCTCCCTCTATGGGCTTCTGCCTGAGGTCTCCTGCAGGCAGAGAGCGCCATGTCGAACTGAGACAACACAGGCAGCAAGGAGTGATGTATTTTGGCACCTTCTCTTTTGTAGACCATGCTATGAGCCAAGAGTAGAGACAGATCCTCCAGAGACCTTGCAAGGCTAATCCCCTTTCTTATCACCCACATGCCTCCTGGTCTAATTGGAGGAGTCTGGGGTGAGCAAGAGTGACTGTAAATGACTCAAAGATGTTCAATAAGGTTCCTGCTGTGTGTTTTCTCTGCTTTCCTGTATGCTGCCTATCACACAAGTCCTTTCCAACAACAGAAACGAGAATAGGCATTTTATCAGCAGCCTGAGTTTAATTTCAGCTCATTAAAGCAAGCAATTTGCTGGTTTATTTGCTTTGCAAAGTGTGAATAAAATGACAGCATTAAGGAGATGCAAGAGAGGAAAGAGGGGCTAATCTCCCTTTTTATTAGATTGCCAGGACATGACTGGGGAACGGAGAAGTGGGTCTTGTTTCTTTGCGCGGAAAAGATAATTGTTCATCTTGTTGGCTTCGGAAAGCCTCCTTCCCAGCATCACATCAACGCAAGCACATGTGGGTGTGCGCTACAGTATCAACCAGGACTGAGCAGCCTGCAAGGCAGGATCAGAGCGGGGCACTTGCAGATATTCCTGGCTAATATCCTCTTAACAACAGAAAATAGAGATTCAGAATTTTCTCTTCCTTCCCTTTTCTACTTTCTACCTCCCCTATAACCTACCTTTTCTGTCTGTATCTATTCTGAAATCTTGGGCTTAATTTTTGCAGGTTAGGAATAGAACAGCTTGCTGAGGAGCCTTTTGCTCCCCCCAGTTTTCTCATTTTGGGATGACCCTCTGCCAGAAAGTAGGAGCAGTCCTCCTGCCTCTTTCCTGTCATGGTCAGAGCAGAGATTCTTCTTCTGCCTGGAGAAAATCCAGTAAGAGAAACTAGAATTTTAACCAGCTTGCCTAAATAAGTACTCTTTGCCCAGCTATAGTGGTTTCCTTCTTCCTGTATCCCAATTACACAGTACTTTTCCAGTTCTCCAGCCTCCCACAGACCTTCCTAGGAAAACCTGGGAACAAGCCACCTACATCTCTAATGTAAAAATGCGACCAGGAAAGTGAAGACTCTGGGTTCTTCTTCACTGATTTAGAAGGAAGCAAAAGACAGGCATGAAACCAATGTGAAATAAGAACAGCAGTGATTTGCCATTGAGAGATTTAATCTAAACTGGAGGCGTCTTGAACTCTGGCTCCATGTCGTCAATGACAAGAGTCCATGTTTGCAAGGGTGCAGTGGTCCCCATCCAACACTGACCCCCAGCTTGCAAGAAATATCCTTCCTTGGACGAATCACCTATGCACTGTGGTTATTTCCCTTTCCTTTTGCTTCACAGGCAAAGAGGGAGCCACTGGGATTTTGAGATGTGCCTGAGGCCACAGCCTGGACTGGTTGGAGAGTATCAAGTGCATCCTGGCCGAGACTTAGAGCACTGGGTGTGGAAAGGAAAAGGCAAAGCCAAGGCTCCATAAACCAGTGCAAGATGGCTGTTAAGTTTTTGCTTCCACCTCCTGAGTAATGGCATCTCCATAAATTAAACCAGAGCAGCAACTGCAAGGAAGCAAACAAAGCAGCCGGCGGAGCTGGGGAGGTAAAGCGAGCTGGGCAGCACATCTAATAATATGCTATCCTGGCACTCAATCCCTAATTTTGTTATTCTACTGAAAAAGTTATTTCAAATTGTGGATTAGATTTACTGAGTGAAGGCGAGGAGCCAGATTAGTGTGTGTGTATGTGTGCATTTGTGCATGCACACATACAACAGGGCTCCTCTCCTTGGCATTTCTGTATCTCCATGCTTTGTTCTCCCTAGTTGCTCCATCTCTATCTGGCCATGTTTCTGCTTCTCTTAGATCCTCTTTCATAGCTGCCCAGGTCATTTTATCAATAAGAGAAGGAGCCCCAGTACACCGAGAACCACCCAGCAAAACGGGAGTGATACATTACAAACAATAAATATTTAATCACACAAAGAGTTGGGGAAGGAAAATTTGGCTAACAGGCAACAAATGTTAAAATGAACCTTGGCTCTTCATTATGTGTAAAATAATCTGAGGAGACAGCTCTAAGATGGCAGAGAAAACATTCATTAGTGATGAAGTTTCCCCTAAATGGCTTAACGTCCATTCCGTATATGTCAGGTGCGGAAAGAATGCTTCCAGGCAGGTTTTCCTGCTCATTCATATTCCTGGCATTCATTACATGCCTCCTGCCGGGTGATATTGGTTAGCATCCTTACCATTCTGAATAATAAAGATGCCCAGGCCCATAAAATTCAAGTTCTTTTTCTATCCAGACACCCCAGCACTAATATTCCCTCCACAGATAGGGTTTAGAGAGCATTTTGCACATGCCAACCTTATCCCCAAGTGCTTTGCAGTGCTAGATAATACTGTTCTCCAGTCAGCTCCCCTCTCTCTCTTGCTATTATTCATTATTTAAGAAAAATATGCAAGGGAGAAGAGATAAGTTTTCCATTGTGGTTTGCGGAGAAATGAAGAGGGAATGAATCGGAGAGGTGAAGAGGGCTAAGAAGGAAGGGCCCAGCATCACATGCAGGGTAGATTTTCCTGAGACCTGGGAGGACACAGACCGGACAAGGTGGCAAGTAGCCAAGGATGGGGAAGAGATCGGTTTTCTGGAATAGCTTTAGAGAAATCAGCATAAATCACATGCTTGGCCTCTATACAGATACAGGGGAGATGGACAGATGAAGTCACGCTCATGGGTACTATGTGGCCCAAGACCAGTGTGTCTCTCCCCAGATTGTTCCTAGCAAGTGATATTTGGGGTTTCTGATCTGCAACTTACTGTCAAGGTCCTGAGCAGACTACCCCTCTCGTGTAAACCTTTGAAGTTTTCCACCAAAATTTTTAATTTGGACCAGGTTAGCTGTACGCTGCAGGTGCTGTGTTGTCTAATAACTCCAGGTCAAAGGTCTCCATCTTCTCCGAGTGACTAGACTAAGGCCAACATTGCAATCTGGGAGTGTGCAAAATTAACCTATTTGCATGAATGTTTTGGGAATCTTTTTTGTTCTTTGGGAAGATAAATTCTGAGTTAAAATGACAAGATTTTAAAGACAGGTCAGCTCTTGGAATTTCAACAAATACAGATATCCTGCTTTTCACTCAGCTGCAGTCTGAAGTCATTTACATCTACCTTAGCCTCCCTGCTTCCAGGATCTATTGAGATGACAGCCCCTATCTCGTGCTGCTGTGGGCCACTGAACAAAATCCTCTGCTGAGTTTAAGTAAATGCATAAATGATCTTCCTGGTGAACAACCTCATAAGCCCAGCTGGTTACCTGTGCATTAAGCCAGTCTTCTGAAACACCAGCATGGGCAGAGAAAATGTCAGCTCCAGCTCGTAACAGTGCGGTGAGCCCTCAAATAACCACAGAGCACAATTAGAGGGGCAGAGTTAGAGGAAGGTGAGGAGGTAAAAGACTATAGTAGACAGAGTCTGAAGAGCACTAGTCAGGTAGAACAGTAGAAGTAAGAAAGTGTGGGAGAGAGTCCCTGTAATCTTTCCTTAGTGGAGTCTTTTTCTTGGAAACAACCAGCCTGAATAACAGCTTCTTTAGGAGATAGCTATGCTGAAGTTGTACTGGTGGAAGCGTAGTTCTGGTATGGGAGCAGGACTCCCACTTTTCTCCCAGTAAATAAAGTGCTGGAGATCAAAGTGTTCTTTCCCTGTGTTTTTCCAGCACTAATACAATGGACGAGCTAGCCCTGAGCTGGGAAGCAAAGCTGCTGGTGTTCCTGCTTACTGACAGAAGCTGAACTGTGCCTCGTCTCTGCATTGTCATCCTTCCTCAGATCTTTGCTGTTATCTGAAAGAGGGCTTTCTTGCTTTCATTTGTTAATTTTTCTTTTTTTCCAGGAGGCCTGCATAACTCTTTGTATCCCAGATGAGAAAATCCTTTTAATCAGAATGAAATCTGGTGATGGAGCCGTTAAATGGCTAGGTGTGTTAGAAAAGGCATTAAGGGGAGTCTAAGCAGCACAGCTGCCCTTTATGCTACCACAGTGTTTTTCTTGTTCTAATGCTTCTCAAAGTCATATTTTCTAAAGGTCTCTCTATTCTCTGTCCCTCTTTGCCTTTTAAGGGGCTTTGGCCGGTGACTAGCTCAGCCCCAGTGTCCAGGTTGACCGGACTGCTGACTGTTGGCAGATGAACAAGAAAACAGCACGTGAAGTAGTTCCTAGTGACAACCTGCCCTGACCCCCACTAGGCAAAAGGCAGTTACCAGTCTTCATTTGCAAGCATCATTGCAATCATGCTCTATGGATGTGCTGTAAGCAAAGACCTCTGGTCCTCTCCCACTAGCTCACTCACCTTTGAAGTTGGTCCTGCTTCTCCTGTTGCTTCTGGAGAAGATCTAGAGAAATATATTCTGATCTAATTTATTCCATAGTTTTATGATCTACCTTTTCTGCTCTGGAAGTTCTCTTCTAAAGGGCTTAGCTGAGGGCTGACCCCACAGGCTGCCCACTTCTGTGACGATTGTGCCTGGACGTAGTGATATCTGTCAAGTCCCAGTGCTCCCGCTCTAATTTTAGATCAGTGCTGCAGGCTGTCTTGGCACGGGCCAAGAGCAGGTTAATGATGATCTGGGCAGGTTTCCAAAGCCAATGTAATGTTTATTCTGGATAAGTGTTGCAGAGGAAATCAAGCATGACCATTTTTCATGTGCAGCTTAGCAGGTACGCCCCAGTCCTGCACAGGGCTCTACCAGGGCAAACTCAGCTGCTCAGGGGCGGGAGCCTCCTTCTCCTTTGCTAGGTCAAGACAAGTCTGCTAAAACACCCTACCTATGTCCTGATCTCCTGACCCAAACACATGCTGTATTCCTAGAGGAAAACATTTCAAAATCTGCAAGTCCAGATTGTTTCAGCTGTAGAAATTTACACTTGCCTTCTTTCCCCAAAAATTTCACAGGACATGTTCCCCAAATGGCCCTTATGGCCAGAATGACTAGAAGACCACACAAAGATTCTGGGCACAGTTGCTCTGCAATAGTCCCTGTCTCCAAAGTACATTTATCAGACATTTGCAATTGAATGTTCATGTGCTCTGGGTCTGATTATAGGCTTGAACTGATCAAGAACGGAAAGAGTGGAATGGCTTAAAGGCCTAGTATTGCCAGCCATGCAGAAGACTCTGTGTGAGATACCTAAAAGCATTTAGCAAGTTCATCCGTAATGCTGTTGAGGGCAAAGGGTAAACCTTTGTGACTGAAGAGCAGAGTCTAAGTGTGCAACATCCCTCCAACTTGCACTCAACAAAAAGCCACTGCTCCCCTCTACAAGCTCCTTGGTCTGTTGGCCCCATGAAGGGTATTCAGCCCCACCACGGTCTCCCTGCTGATGACTAGCTTGGTGGATCTGGGTGCTCCTGCTTTGTGTCCAGCTCGGTCAAGGGGTGAGAGGGTAAAGAGTTTGTTTGTGGGCCGTAAGACCCAAAGACCTGGGATATGCTATGGATGGGAAATTCCTCCCTCTAGCAATGTGCTGGCATGGATGCAGTCAGCAGTAGAGCCCTTGCTGCTTCCCTAGGAATATGGAAGAAATTGTATGGATGGCAAAGTGTTTTCTGAGAGATACCTGAGATGCTGAAATTGTTTTTACAGTCAACAGACTCCAAATTGCTGTAACCTGCCAACTTCTCAGGCAGGCACTAAGAAACATCATGAGCACATCTATTTAATAGGTCTTTGGGGAGCACTGAGGGTGTACTTCCTCCTAGCTGGAACGGTTAGGGAGATATCTGGGTAGCCAGATGACCATATTCATGTGGAACTCATATTAATATTTTATTGGATTGTATTTACAGCATGGTTTATATGTCTCCTACATTCCTGACCAGGTATCTTTATTATGGTAAATCTAAAAAACAGGAAACAAACAGTGGCAAGTTTTCCTTAAGGCCAGTCAATTCTCCTGCCCTTTTGCATGCCGCTGGGTGCCAAGAGTGCCTGTGTCCTCATGAGGATGTGCAGAGCCCTCCTGTGCTCCCAGAGGACATCCAGCTGCTACAGATGCATGAGCAACTGATGCGTGTCCTGTACGGTGCCATGAGGCCTAAAACCCAATCGCCTTGCCCCAAAATATGTGGGTAGAAACAGAAAAGCTTGGAAAAATGGGTTGTGCACATGCCAGGCTCCCCGTGGCTGATGCCAAACTGCGGGGGGAAAGGCGGCCACTGCCGGGCAGTAGGAGCTGCTCTTGGCATGGGCCTCGCTGGGCTTCTGCCTTGGTGACATGCAGGACCCTTCCCCTCCCTGCATTCCCTGTTCCTCTTTGGTCAAGCTGCTTCCTCCTCCATGTACGCACAGCACCTTGCACGGGGAGAGGTGCAAAACCCCATGGGACAAGGTGGCAGGGACAACGGGACAGAGTGTGGAACAAGGCTGGCATCTCCTACCGCCTGGTCCTAGGCTGCCTTCTGAGCAACTTTGGTTCTCTGCTAATTCTGTGGCCTCAGAAAAGAATTGGGAGGTGGCAAGACTAACTTTGGAGAGTCCAAGACAATAGAAATGGGGAGATGTGCCAGGATTGGGACTGCCTGGCCCTTTCATAAACATTCCATATGGAGGTTACCCAACTTGAAAAAACAAGTGAACCCAGCACACCCACCCTCTCTGGAGGAATTGAGTTTATCGTTAATAATCTACTGCTAAAAGGGTAACATCTGTTTTGGACAAACTGTAATGAGATTTAAACCCCAGGTGGAGGGAGGACTTCACAGTAATAAATGACTTTCTGTATGTCTAAATAGTTTTAATTTTTTTTCTGGCAGAAATAGCTGCTTTTCACCTCAGGCTCCTTTTTGCCAGCTCTTTTTGTTTAATGATTGCTATTAATTTCCAGGGTGGCAGATGGATTCTAGCCTGGTGTAGTCTGAAATAAGGAAAAACAGCCCGTGAAGGTGTGAGCTTGTCATGAATATGCGCATGGGTCGCACGTGTCCCCATGGGATGCCACGTGTGGGTGTCTGTTTTTCCGGGGAATTCTTGCTTCTCGGTAGCTACTTCAGGATGCTCAACTGTCTCTTTGCCTTGGCTAGGAAACACAATCAACTTTTGTGGTCATTCTTAGTAGCTCTGCCAGTTTAGACCTTGATTCAGCAAAGCTGCTGATTTAAGCAAGGCTCTGGGAGGAATTCAAAGGACCACTTAAATGCTTTGCTAAATCCAAGCTGAAGGAAGCTGGAGAGCCGCTCAGCAGCAGGAGGTCAGTCCAGCATCCATCTCTGGGGCATGGAAAGGAGCTCCCTGCCTTGGCCAGGTGATGTTGTGCCTTGGGGGCAGGGAGCCCTCCTCAGACTAGCATGAAATGCACATTAAGTGTTTTTCCTAACATTTTTCCTAAGCTTTGGTGATTTCTGTGTACGAGCGTGAGATGCTCTAAATAGGCATTGTTCTCCATCCTCTGCACATGGATTGGGTGGTTCCTGCTGCAAGCAACTAGAGGGAGGTTCCAGGCATGTGTGATGCTGCAGGGTGGCCAGGTGAGGAAATAGGAGTCCAGAAACGAGGCCGCTTGACAGGCGGCCACGTGGCAGCGCCCTGCGGCCAGGCAGGCGGCTGCCCCGGCACTGCAGCATGGGGGAAGGAGGGCGGATTTCTGCAGCCTGGGACGGGGTGAGCCCCAGCACCGAGGGAAGGGGGTAGAGATAGAAAGTGCAGCATCTCAGGTGATGCAGATAATCTCCTTTAATCTCCTGCTCAAAATAACCTAAGGTCAAGTAAAGGAGGGATTATACGCCCTAAGCCACTGTTATTACCCGGGTGTAACAGACTTAGGTTGCCTCTGAAGGGCTGCTGAGGAGGAAGAGGAGGTGCAGCAGATATTGGTCTGCTGGAAACGCCTCCCTCGGGAAGCTGGCAAAGGCGGCGGGGTTGGGCTGGGATTGCTCCAGGGTGCACCGGGGCAGGGGACGTCCAGCACACCCAGGAGAGGAGTTGGTCTTGAGCATGTACAGCAGTAGGAATAAAACCCTAGACACCCACCCATCACCTTAGCATTACATTTATTCTTTTCGCAGAATCCAAAACACTTTTATGCCAATTAATTACCTTAATGGGAGGAAAAAAAAAAAAAAAAAAAAGAAAAGAAAAGCCACTATCAAACCCATTTTACAGATGAGAAACCGATGCACCAAGGAGGATGGACAGGGCTGGAGTGAGGTGGTTGGGCTCCAGGGTGTCCTGCTGCCCCAGCACCTTCGCTGTTTCTGACAGGCCTTTTCCCATTGCCTCTCCGTGCAGCCCTGGCAGGGATAGGGGAGGCTCACGGCAGGCGTGGGGTCCTTTTGGGCTGAAGGCATGTCCTACCCTTTGCCAAAAAAATCACCCCAAGGCTTGAACACTGTTCAGCTGCCAGAGAAAACGGAATTGTGGAGCCCTATTCAGCAGCTCGCTGCACTTCTGGTGATGCCCGGGAGATAGCAGCCGCGCAGAGATGCCATGAAGCGGGGATTGTGACGGGAGGGAGCAGAGCGTGTTCATTTTAATGAGCTTGTCCCTGCCTAAAGGAGAGAGAAAGCGAGAGAGGCCAACCCGGTTTAATAAACTCCAGCATGCGGATTTAATCAGATGGATCATTGTTCCCCGGCACAGGGATGAATATATTAAAAAAAATGATTCAAACTTTTCCCCTTTGTTTTTCATTTGTATTATGTGCTCTGGTGTGATAAAACATCCTGGGGCCAACACACAAGGCAATAAAAGAGACTGTGAAGGAGAGCAAGGTGTTCGTCTCCTGTGAGCAAGCCGTGAGCCCCGGTGGGAGAGAGGCTGCTCATAGAGCAGGGCACAAAGCGAGGGGCTGCAGCACCCACGCTCCCTTCCCAAAGCCCAGGGAAGACGTGGATGTGGGGCCCTGAGCTGTGGGTCTGCTCCTTTTCAGGCCTTTAGCAGCCCAGCAAGGCTATAAGTTGAGTTATAAATAATAGAGGTAGAAGTGCAGGACTACGGGATGTCCCAGGTCAAGCCTGGAGGCTGGTGGTCCTCACTTGGCTCTGGAAAAGTCTGTCCCCCCAGTCTATGCCCAAGTGTCGGTGCCAGGAGGATGCACCTGAGGAGGGGGAGCATGAGCCAGCCAGTCCCCCTCTTTCTGCAGGGTGCCAGCAAGGGTGACGTGCTGGTAGTATTTTGGACTTAGGTTGCTCTTGGCTTCTAGGGAATGGCGTAACAAGATGCATTTCCTCTGGTTCCTCCCTTCTGCCTTTGCAGGAGTCACTCTCTTACTGCCGCTCTAGAACAGTAAAGAGCAAAATGAGTTTGCAGACAATGCGGGGGAGAGGTGGGATGTGTATACAGGCCCCTGGGTGTGCAGGCCCGTGTGTGCGTGTCCTTGTGGCTAGTTTAGTGCCTATGTGGGCTGCGGTGCTGGGGTCTGTGATGCTGGGCTACAGGCATGCGCTAGTGCTGCCGGCAAAGCCTTTGGGCACTGAGTACCGCAAGGCCCCGTGTGCATGAAGCGCACAGGCGTGCAGACGCAGCTCAGTTGGAGCCTGCGTAATGCATAGCGCTGGGCTTGCAAATATCTTGCTACGTGGGTGTGAATAAAGCCAGCTTAGGCTAAATAGTCTTTTGTGTTAAATCTGGAATAGCCCACCTGGACTTGGAGGGACTCCAAGAAAACTCGCCTGCCTGCCCCGCCCGGACGTGCCAGCTCCTCGCACCGGCTCCTTTGCCTTTGCCCACTCATCTGTGACCCTGGCAGGGATTGCCCTCATCCCCACCACAATCCAGCTGAAGGAAATTGGGTTTAACCCGTTTCATATCTTCCTCTGCTCTTGGGAATGACTTGCCAGGACCTGCCTGGCATCGTTCAGTGCAGGCCATTAGCGCATGGGGCGGCCGGAGGGCCATGGTGGTGCATAGGGAAGGAGGCAATTGCCTTGCTTTGGAAAGACTGTTCCAAATTGTGGCATTGACCTGTCCGATAAAAAGTCACTTATAGTATTGGCTATTAAATATTTTAGGCTTGTAACACACCCATATATTACTGCTTCATTGCTTTATCCATTACTGCTTGTGAACACTAATAAATAATCGTATTTTCTTTCCTCCTGCTGTTTAAGCAGTCATTAATTGTGGTTTATATGCTGTCTTTGTGCATGTGTGTGTATACAATAGCTTCTTCATATTTCTTTGATTAACTGTGATTGATCACATATTTTAAAATCAATTAAAATTTTCAACGCTAAAAGGTGGATTCTTTAGCAGTAGTGCTCCAAGACATTGCCATTTATAGCGGAGCTGTTATAGTGCTGGGATCCATTAGTGTGGCATCTTTATTGTCCACATCTATGCAAAAATATGTGCATGTATGAGTGTGCATGTGTCTGTCTGTTTTTTACAGATGCGTTACAGTGTGTGAGTTAGATGGCTGGAAAAGGGTGTGCGACAGGGAAAGGGACTTGGCTACTTGGCCACTGCACTGGGCCAGCTGCCTTCGTGTCCAGCTGAATGCTGCTGGTGCCCAAGTGCAGGTGCAAAAGCAAATGCTGAGTCCCAAGACATGCAATTTCTCTGCATTCTGCCTCAATTTCCTAATTTGCAAAGAGGAGCTGACTGCTGATACCCTTGACTGACTAGTGCCACAGAGAGGGATGCTGGCCTCCCCGCTTTCCTCTTTCCGTGCATATACGTGTCTGTGCATTGGTGGGTGGAGGTTAGGGGTATATGGGAGTACAGGGGTTTTGGTGGAGACAGGTATTTGTTTGCCCATATTAAATCAATCCTCAGCTGCCGTCTCTGCATCTCTTATTGCTGCTGTGCTGGGAACGTCCTCTGTGAAAGCAGGAGGAGACGAATGCAGAAAGCACCGCTCTTCCTGCGCCCCTGCCTTGCCTCCAGCTGCCCGGGCCCCTTGCAAGCCAGGACCTCTCTGCCTGCCCAACTCTTCTTAGTCTGCACGTTGCATTCGGGGTGCGAGAGATTTTGTGCAGGTGCTCACAGGGAGCAAAAAATCACCAAGGAGCCAGTGGGAAACAGGCTCCTTTTAGCTGAGCCTCTGCTTGTCCCTCCAGCACCCTGGACATCTGCCTGCTGCAGCCAGCAGGGCCCTCCCAGCCATCTGCGCGCTCGGGCAGAGGATTCCTGCGTGCGAAGCTGCTCCAAGACATTTGTCGCCCACCGCTCTGAGCTACACGATGCGAAAAAGCCTCGATGCCCCCAGTACAGCTGCCGGGAGCTCCCGTTCAGGGAAATCACCAGTCTTGTTAAATGATAAGGGGACCATTAGTGTAAGCCCTGGAATGGGATCATTCTGCCATATTAACTCTCCCCCTTGCATCGATGTTAATGAAATAAAGAAATATGATGGTTCCGGACTTTTAAACTTCTTACAGCTTGATTTGCATAATGGCCACTGCTACCCTGAACAGGAACTGATCTGTCGAAAAATATTGTTCCAGTCCTCTATCACTCTGCTCAATGGGAGGCACAGATTGGCCCACAGGGGCTGGTTTTTGCTGATGGAATAGCGTTTGCCTAGTGCCAAACATAAAAAGCTGAAATTAGGACTCTATCCAATATGGTAAAAAAGAAATTGGTTAAAAGTTATAGATCAATAACTGTTAACATGACCTTTTTTTTTCAGCCTGATCGTGTTTACTGCTGCTGGTTTAGATGTTCCCTTGTTATGGGGATGCAGGCTAAAGGGCCGCTGCATCCTCCATCAGAGGAGCAGGTGCTGCCAGTCGTGGCAGGGCTTTCCTGAAGCAAGGGTGGTCAGCAGAGTGCAGAGGAGCAGCTTCTCGTGGAGGTTTGTCCCCTCTCTGCCCAGGGTTGTGCCCAGCACCTGGTGTCACCCCCATCTCTGCCCTCCTGCACAATTCTCAGCTGTGAGCCGGGGAGCAACGTCAGTGTCCCAAGAGCACACACAAGAGGTAACATCTGGCTTCCCAGTGTCCTAGATTTCTGCTCCTTGATACTCTAGATCAAGACTCCATGATGCCCTGGATCTCCACTCCTTGACTGCCTAGACTCCACTTCTCCATGCTCTAGATTTCCACTCCTCCATGCCCTAGATCTCCACACCTTGATTACCTAGATCTCTCCTTGCCCTAGATTTCCACTCCACGGTGCTCTAGATCAACCTTCCTTGACAGACTAGATGTCTGCCTGCAGCAAAAACGCTGTCTTTCTCATCAGACGGTTGCTGAAGCATTCCTGGCTTTTTGAGAGGAACGGGAGGTTTTCACCTTGGTCCTTGGCATGTGTTCTTCCCACTCACAAACTAGGGGTGAGTATTTCTCCCCTCTGTTGTGCATATTTAAACGATGGTGCCATCGGGGCTGGAACTGTCTCTGTGTGTTCAGGGAGGGCAATCCCAAACACTTGGTGCTGGGGTTGGGGCGCGAGAGCTCTATTAGCATCGGCAGCCAGCCCAACAAGGGCCTTTCTGCCCCCGGGCGACCTTGGACTTGCCTCCAATAGCTCATTACAGTCAGCCTTTGATCACTTGCTTCTCTCCCTCTCTGTACTCGGAAGTGCTGGAGAGTTTTCCTGACCGATATCATCAAAAAGGACATTTTTATTTCCAAAATATACAACGTAATTAGAACTGCAAAGAGAGAGAGAGCAGCCAGTGCATAAAAATACCCACTCTGCGACAGTCTTTGTCCTGAACTTGCAGGAATTGGGGACAAAAGACATCAGGATTTCAGTGGGAACAGGGTTGTTCTCCAAGGAATGGGAATACCTCCTCACTTGTAGTCCTTCCACTTCATGGGAAGAAATGCTCTCTGTCACAAACTAACTCACTTTGCCAAATTGGCTATTTCAAGCATGGATTGAAGGCAGCAACCAGCAACACAAGACCCTCCTCTAAACCACCATGTGACTGTACCTGTTGATTTAATGAGTAAAGATTCCACTGCTATCTACAGTATTTCTATCACTAGGCCCAATTCTAGCTTTCCTGGGACTTCTCCATGGAGTCTGCTGGATGGGTTTGGTACACAGCACGAGGGGAACACGACTCGTTCATCTGTCATCAGTGGACTGTCGACAGGGGCTAGGAGAAACCAAGTCCAATCTCTTACACCTTTAGAGCTGCCCTACGAAACAACTGACATCTTAAAAATTCATGGGGTTCCTTCCCTGCCTCTGTGTATTGGAAGTCCTAGCTCTGGATTACAAGCAATGAGTCTGTAGTAATTTTAACCATAAACAAAAAAATCACCTACAAGCTTGGGCTTGTAGCCCAAGCATCTTCTGGTATGATTCATTGCCTGGAGATCCGCATGTCGCCCCCACAAAGGGTCACTGAAAAAGCCCCGTCAGCATGGCCTGAGTAGCACCCAAGCCGGGCTGACCAAAGAGAGGCTTCTGAGCACAGCAACCCACCAGAATGATGACCTAGAGGACACCAGGACGGGCTGGTTTCCAGAGAATGCAACCTTCATTCGGCATTCTAGTCCTTGTCCTAGTTCAGACATAGTCCTGCCTCTTCCTAGCCACCTTAAAAAAAAAAAAAAAAAAAAAAAGAAAGAAAGAAAAGAAAGCATAATAATCACCAAGTATACAAAAGATAGGTAGTAATTCTTCAGAAAAATGCCTAGGCATTATAATGAACTGAGCTGAAGATGAACATTAGCTGGACATGAGTTATCAGTAACACATCAAAAGGCAGCGTCCTGGGATCCATGAAGAGCAGTGTGGCCTATCAGATGCAGGAAATAATCCTCATCTATCCGGGATTGTCAAAGACTGTCCTGTAGTACTGAGTCTGGTACTGGCAACCCAACTCCTATCTAAAAGGAGGTGGTGCCGCTGCAGTCAGCACAGAGGAGACAGGGAGACTGATCAGAGGTCTACAAGACATGACCTACAAAGAAAGATTGAAAGAACTGGGTTATTTAGCCTAAAAGAGATGATGGAAGAAGAGATGTGATAACAGTCTTCAAGTACTTAAAAGGCTGCTGCCAAGAGGAAGAGAATAATCTGTTCTTTATGTTCATGGTGGACAGGACAAGAAATAATCGGCTTAAATTACAGCAAGCGAAATCAGGTTACACATCAGGACAGAAAAGTGATGCCAGGGCTGTTGGACACTTGCTTAGGAGGTGGCAGGGCTCTGTCACAGCTGGCTGAGGAACAGACTGGCCAACAACTCCTGGGACTGACAGGGGGCAGGGGGATCTGCTCGGCCTCCCCGCGCCCCTACTGTGCCTTTCATCTGGTGGCTGCACTACGGGACTATCCCAAGCGAGGGACTCCTTCAGCCATCAGCAGACAAATCTTTGACACCATGGCTTGTGAGAAATTCCAAGTTAGTGAAATTTG
This sequence comes from Nothocercus julius, assembly GCA_013398735.1. NCBI lineage: Eukaryota > Metazoa > Chordata > Aves > Tinamiformes > Tinamidae > Nothocercus > Nothocercus julius. The sequence continues at coordinate 1,815,628 of VZSV01000059.1, read as the reverse complement.
ATTAGATGTTTTTTTTCATCAAACGTGGTGAAAGTCAACAAGTTGGGTTATTTTTCTCTCTCCTCCAAACAATTAGATGGAATTGCATCTCCACTTCCTCAGGGAATAGAGTTGCCTTATGATCTTTCTTCGACTGGCTCGGGGGATTATTGCTCCTGGAGAGATGCAAAGAAGACACTTCAAACTCGGGCTTGGTGCCAGGGGCCGGCGCGCTGCGGTCCACCCCCGTGTCTACGGCAGGCACTGCTCAATCCACTTGCATTTGGCAGGGCCCGTGGCTTGCTGCTGAGTGTGCACTGTTGTGCTAACGATGAAGAGATTTTGTGTTCTTGGGAGAAATTATTATTGCCACTCCGGATTCCAAAAGCAATTCTTTATTTTAAAAACCTGCCTCCTAATTCATTTTATATTTATCCATAAAATCTTGGCTGGGGCTTCTGAGAGCTGCAGGCTTTTGAAAGGCCAAATTTTAGATGAGCTGACTCAGCAGAAGTGCACTTGATTGAAGCGGTTCCAGGGTGAGTTTATGCCACTGCTGGGCATGGATGAAAAGAGCGTGGCCAAAATGGGACCCTCTGCAGGCCTTGTGTTCTCCCTGGGCTCCTGGCCCTTGCTGCCGCCCTGCATGGCTGGCAAAGGAAAGCAGAGCCGAAGGGAGCAGGCAGACAGCACTGCTTGTTTTCCCATGCTGTGCATCCCATACTCTGTTGGTTGAAAGTTTAGTAAAGCTGAGATAGGGAGGGGAGGAGGGAAAAAGAAAAAGTGGGAAGAGATAATGAAAAAAAAAAAAGATGAAAACCCTGTAAGCAATTAATTTTAAGCTTCGCTGCCCATCTCCAGCCTTGGATAAGGGACTAGGAATGGTACTAATACTCAGCTTACTAAAATATGACACTGGCTCCCTACAGTTTGCTTTGGGACAGGCGAGCCCTGCCTTGGGATGAGATGGTTCAGCTTCCTCCCACGCCGGGACAGGGGCTCTCCAGGGCTGGGACTGATTTTAACACAGCCCCTGGTGCCAAGCCTACTTCTGCCTTTCTGTTCCCAGCCTGCCGATTGCATCGGGTGCACTGGCTCCCAGGTACAACCGCAGCAAGTCGGGCTCCTCGTCTCTGCAGGGCAGCGCTGTCCTTGGACCACTTGGGAGATGAGTTGCTGCTTGGGAGAAGAGTCTCTGCTGCATGTTGTGGCTTAGAGCTCGTCTGCCGTTCTTCATCCTTGCCTAGGTCTTCCTCATTCGAGAGCTGGAGCTGGGCAAAGAAGACCAGCCACGGCAGTAACCATCACAGCTGGCTGTGGTGGGACCCATCCCAGGTAGACCAGGATTCCTTTCTTACAAGGAATAAGTTATTAGGTTCAATGAGAAAAAAAACAGAGGCTCACCGAAGGTAGAGCGCAACCACATATCTTGGAAAGGGACTGCCTCGGCTGTCCTCGCTGTTATGAGGCACTTGAGTGGCAGCCAGAATGTGAAATACGGCCAAGGCTTTTTGAACTTACAGCTCGTTCCATGTACAAGCAAAGCCCGAAAGACAGTCCAGTGCTGCATAACAAGAGCAGGCAAATAGCTACGAACACAGAGGAAAATCTAACAGGAACCGCAGTATCTCCTAACTCCAGCTTCACATTAGAAGGCAAAGAATATGAAAGTGAATCAATTTATGTCCAACAGCCGTAATGAACATGCCAGTGGAGATGCCCAGAAGGCATAATACCGTAAATTGGCAAGGTGGCAGCTGCATTCATCAGCTCAAACAAGAGCTGGCCATCCATAATCCAGCGGTATCAAGCAACAGTACTTCAGCTCCAATGCTATTTCTACCTTAACATATGGGTGGGAATGCTGGAAGTTTGCCAGCTGCCCTGAGATGTGTCATTGCTGCTGAAAGCCAACCTGCCAGGCGACCCAGGCATATGAAATGGAAGCAATTTATTATAGCAAGAGCTGAGAGTCATCAGCAGAGTTAAACACTTCTCACCTCCCAGGCGCCCTGGAGAAGGTGGCGAGGATGCGTCTGGGCATCCATCGTGCTGCTTGCTGACCCCTTGAGGTGCTCCAGTCTGTGAAGTCATCGCTTCATTTACCCAGAGCAATGGGTGCAAGGAAGTACCATCCCTTGAGGGTCTCAAACTGCCCTCTCTGCAGGTCCAGAGCACCCAGAATAAGCGCTGGGGCTCCCAGCTGCCACGTGGCCACGATTCCCTTCATGGGGCAAGGAGGGACATGTTGTCAGCAGGGAGTTTTGGTGCTCTCGGTGGGGTGACCAGGGCACCCTGTGGTGCATCAGCACAGGGCGAGGAGCCGCAGTCCCTGCACCCGGCTGGGCGGTTCGCGAGGGCAGCAGGGTAACCTGGAGCCCAGGGGCGGCCACGAGATGCACCGAGTTATTCATGAAACAGCTCATGGAGCTCACTCAATCCATAAAGATTTTAAGTCAGGGGTTTGATGTTAATTATGGACCAAAACATTTAATAGCCCGCTACACTTCCACGAGGCATTTTTTTAATTAAAAAATGATATATTGCACAAAAGGGAAAAGGAAAACAGAGGGAAATAATTGAAGATTGTTTTATTCAGGAAGGACCCGAGGCAGAGAAGGCAGTGAGGAGTCAGTGCATTGGATGTGACTGCTGTGACCTGGCAGTGCAGGAAGTGGAGATGGAGAACCTCATCCTCTCGGGAGAAGATCCCCAGAGACAGGGAGAGCCAGTGTAGGCACCTGGCTCTCGATTCTGGCCTCCGAGCTGGCCCTTCATCACAAATCACTGCCAGGATGAGGCAGCTCAGCTTCAGCTTTATCCTACCTGTTGAATCATTTGCCTGTGCGATGGAAGACCTTGGTTCAAATCCCTCGTTCTGAATGTATATCACTTGTCTCGCAGGAAAAATAGCTAAACCCCCAGGGTGGAAATTACTCTGAAGTACGTCAGAGATGAAGAAAATCTGACATGTCTTGCTCTGAAGCTATTCCATTTTTCTTTCAATATTTAAAGATGCATTTAAGCAGCGACGGGCCTGATGTGCATTCAGATAATCTGTGCAAAAATGGAGGGGCTTCAAGAGCGCAAACCAAGGCTTCCCCTCCCCATGAGGACCTGCCATGGTGCCCATCAACTGGTGGCCCATGGGGACGCACTGCAGGAAGGCACCAAACAAGAGCAGAAGAAGTAGATGCTCCCAGTAGGATTTTTCACCCAATGAACTTGTGGAGGGGAAATAAAGATAAGTGGGATGGAGACATAGCCAGGGGGATGCCCTGAAGTATGGGGGTGCCCTGGAGGTAAGACAGCTGGAGTATGACCCTGGGGACATGGAGGCTGCTGTCTGGCTGGAAAGGGAGGGGTGAAGGGAAGAGAAGGGCTGGGATGAAGCTGGGGCCTCCATGTGGGAGCAAGGCTCATGTAAATGCGGTCCCTGCCTCTCTCACATTTTGGCTCCCCCAGGCAGAGAGCAGAGTCTGGACTTTGAGGCAGCTCCCTAGAAAGGAGGTGGTGGTGCTCAGCTCCCCAGAAGAGCTGGGATCTGAGCCTGGGGTCTCCTGATGACCACCATGGCAATGTTTGGTGGCTCATAGGCCCAGGGCATCAGCTGGCCTGGGAGACACTGAGGGGGCAGAAGAGGAGGGCCTGGTCTGAAAAAAACGATGGTCAAGATCATCTGGGCTCTGATACTTAACTCCAAAACTTTGATCCTTGCACTCACCCAGCTGCTGCGGACATGGGCAGGAGCTCCATTCCCCAGCCATGGACGGAGCTGCCCAAGCCCTCCCACGGCTCTAGCTCGGAGCCTTGCAGTCATTCGCTCCCCCCAACCCTACAATGGGAATAATATTATTCCCTCCTCACAGGGTTTTGAGATGCTCAGTTACTATGGTGATGGGGCCATAAAAGTACCAAAGATAGCAAGAACAATAATAATATCAGACATGGTAGGAGCCAAATAATTGCATTTAGGGCACGCATGCGACGCAGAAGGCAGAGCCACCTCCACGCACTCCAGCTCTAAAACCTTGAAGGCAACAGGTTACGTCAAGGACAGGAGGGGTGCTCACAACCTATTTAAAGGGACACCTCAGTTCCTACCCTATCCATCCAAATGCAAGGAGTAGCCAGACAAAGGCCACAATGTGGTGAGAGATGCCACCTTTCCCAAGCAAAGCAAGGGGAGCAGAGAGAAGGCGGCCCACGGCCGACACAAAAATCCCACGTTTTGCACCTGATGCTGCCGCACAAAGTGCCCACAGACAGTGTCCGGGTTGGCCGCTGGCACACTGCGCCTTTGCCTCTGCCGAGTGTAGCGTACACCTCGCTATTTTTTTTTAATTTATGGGTTTTTAATTGAAAAAATGTCTAACATCTGTGGCAGTTCAATAACACCTGCGTGTGACACGGCGGCTTTTCAGTGGTGATTGTACCAGTGTTCCCATCTGGGCAATGCTGAACTGGTGACATGTGGCCTCCTTTGAGCTGCTCAGACAGGAACGATCCTTGGAGGGTATGCGATTAATAAGCAGCACAAAACAAGATGCAACTAAAAAAATATATGTGGCATCCCTCTCAACAAGGGGAGAGCTTGGTGAAGAGCAAGGGATGACTTTGCAATGCCTCTCCCTAACAAGAGCCTGCTGGCAGTCATGAAGACGGGATCCTGGTGTTATTCCTTGTTGGAGCCCAAAGGAAGATGAATGTATCCTCTGCACTGGCACTGGTTTGCACCTTGCACCTTGCAGCCAACTGCCACGTAGTTGCTACTAGGAATAAGTGTGTTTTAAAATCCCTTGCTGATGCTGCCACCCAAATGCTGACAATTTTGACAGCCTCATGTGCCGGGGCAGCCTCTACACATGGCTGCCTCCGTGCGGCATCTCCTGGGGCTTGTCGTGCAGGTTTGCCATGCAGAAAGCACCAGGCAGGCTCTCTACCCCGGGAGGCTTATCAGTCTCTCTTGCATTTCTACATGAGCATGACAAAGCTGCTGGTGGCACAAGGAACACGGAGCCAGCGAGTGCCCTGCCGTGCCCAGCCGCGCAGAGGGGAGCGGGCAGGAGGAGCAGCTTCCCGTCGGGGAGGTTTCTTACCACGTGCAGGGCAGGGATGTGGTTGAGCTGCTGCTTAAAGAGCTCTTAACTCAGGGCTGCTTAGGTCGGCCTGAAATCCCTCTCCCACTGTGACTGGGTGAATGAAGAAAATCCCCTTCCCGGCTGTGCACTGTGGTGCAAACAGGGCTGCCAGCTCTGCAAACCACAGCCGTCCCCAACCTGGACTTCGCTGGGCTGGCGGGTAGGGAGCAGGGCTGCTAGAGCCCTTCTTTGCTCCTTTCTTTAGGGGAAAAAAAGGGGCAGTAGATGGTGTGCAAGAGCGCAATTATGCCCAGCCCTTCCTCACAGCAGTTTTGCACATTCCCTGTGCAACACGGGGCTTTCGAGTGGAACCCCCTTGTACAGCCCTTCCGCAGGGCAGCTGGGCCCCGCCACTCTCAGCCATGCCACCACCAAAGCTGGCACACGCATTCAGTCTGTAAATCTCCCTCACCCTTTGCAGTACATTAAAAATCAGTGTAATTATGCAGCAAACATTAATTATGCTTGAAAACAGTACCGAAGGGGATTGATCTAGAAGAGGGGTGGCTGCCCCCCCTAAAACTGAATCAGGGAATCTGAGGCCACAGGGCCCATCTGGACAGGATGGTGCCCTCAGAAACACCCGTCTCTGGTTTCCTTTACTGCCTTTTCACTGAAAACTGTAGTTCATGGCATAGTCCACAGAGTAGATGAATATAAGGTGTGTGTAGCTGTATGGCTCTATATTAATGCATTGTGTTGGTGCATGGCTACGTGTATGTGCCCGTGCAGCTTAGGCCCAAGCCTGTCTAGTTGCTCTCATCTGCAGGAAGAGCCTCGGGATACGCTGCTAGCACCTTGTCAGCACCACATCTGCCCCTAAATGCCCCCCTAGCAGCACCAGACTCATTGGCCAAGACTTCAGGAAAGACAACTGCTACAGACATGAGCTGCCTCCAGCCAGGCGCCTGCTAGAGGAGCCTGAAATGTTCTTATGGTTTCTGTGTCCATCTCCTGCCCTAGGGTTTTTGACATTGCCACAGAAACCTGCCGAATTTAGATCTTTCCCTAAAGCAAGTTCCCAGATAAGTTCTCTTGGCCAGATCTCTCTCAGATGTTGCTGTGAGCCATAGATCATAGGAACAACTCAGTCTGCCAATTTGTTCACTGCAAATCCATGCTCATTTCCATCTTCTTCCCAATCTTAGACCCTCAACAGCCTCTTTGGGCAGCTCCAGGAAGGACAGACCAGAGCAGAAGTGTAGCTGAGAGCACCTCACCCAGGAGCACAAGGGGACAGGCAGGTACCTAGGTGGGGTGGATTGGAGCACACCAGGGGTGCCTCTCTGTGTTGCATCGGGAAGGTTAACCATGGCAATGCAGAGGTAAGACGTGTCTCCATGAACCAGCACTGCCCAGGAGAGGTGCTTCTTCCCCCCGCTTCCCCCCCTGATAGGGTTTCCATCCTCTCTTTGCAACCTGCACCCGCTCAGCCAGCCTTGCTGCTAGGAAGCTATTTGTGAATGTCTAACCTAACACATCTTGTCTGCAATTTAAGCCCATTACCACCTGTCTTATCCTCAACCGGTTGATCACCATCATCTTTATAACTACTTTTTCCATAGCAGGTGAATGCTACACATGCCCCTTTCAGTCTTCTCTGTCCTGGAGCAAACAAACTCACTGCAGTTTATCTTCCCAGGGCATGTTTTCCAAACTCTTTCAATTTGTCTGTCTCTCTCTTAAAGTTGTGATGCCCAAGCCTGGATATATCTCTCCAACTGATGCCTCACCAGCACTGAATAGAGCCAAATAAATTACTTTGCTGTCTTCCATCTGAAAATCTATTAATACATCTCTTGGCAAGATGTACCTTTTCTTTCCCTTCCTAAAGCATCAGGTTTATTTTCTGCTGCTCAGTTTGAGGGCTACTCTGCTGCTCAGGGCCTCAGCGGCTATCCTGATGGCTTACCCATTCTTTCCCATTTTATATCCACAATTTTGAGTTTGCCTTCCTAAGCAAAGCACTTTGCACTTGACTTTATTGAATTTCAGTGTATTGATTTCAGGCCATTTCTCCAATTTATCAAGATCATTTTGCTCTGAGGAATCTTGCAGCAGCTTGTCTTGTATCTGCTCTGTTGACAAAAGGTCTTTAGTTCTCAAGACTATCAATCCAGGACTTCACAGGAGTCCTTAAAATAGTCAGAAGGAACTACATGGGAGGTGCTGAGGCAATGGAGGATGGGGGTACCAGGCTGGTTCTTACTGAAACGGCTCTACCCTGTCATACCTGGGGACAACACAAGCTGGACTAAGCCAGAAAGCAGACTCCTCGCTGCTGTGCACAGACCAGTTTAGAAAGTAAACAGACCAGTTCTTTTTGGTTTTGATTGTGGCTGCCTATGCGTAGGAGAGCTCCACTATTTAAAGCAGAGAAAAGGGCTGGGAAAGTGCTGCTTCCCAGGGTTGTCCTGGGTGGAGCAAGCTGCTCCTAGCCCTTCTGCGTGGTCACTCTCAATAAGGCTGTAAGCATCCAAGAGGTTCCAGAGGAGCATTGTGGACCTACAGTAGTTCCCACCGCATTTTCTTCCCTCTGCTTTTCTGTTGTCTTACCAACAACATCTTCCTCTATCTCCTCTTCCTCCCCTCTAAGCAAGCTAAAGTTCAGGCAACATCTATCCTGGCGCAGGGAGGAATTTCCTAGAAAACTTTGCAGAAGCACCTCCTGCAGAGCTGCCTCCTAGTAAGTCCCTGCTGGTCCGCGGGGGGCAGGCGAGACGGGCGAGCTTCAGCTGCACGCGCAGCAGGAGGGCTGGGGAGGCGCAGGGAGGGAGATGCAAACAAATCTGGGCAGGGGGCAAAGCAGAGGCGTAATGGAGGAGCCGGAACAGCTTGGGAGAGGGAAGTGAAAAATGATTTCCTTGGGAAAGTGCTGACAAGCCTCCATCAGAGAAGAGGCAGCAAGGGAGCGGTGGGAAAAGGGTTCCTCCAGGTGTGCAGACCTTGGGGAAGGAAGAGGAGGGCATCTGGGGCAGAGCCCATATGAGCTCACCCTGGCCTTGGTGAGCTAATGATGCAGAGACAAACACTGATGAGCTCTGCTCCATGCACATTTTCAAATCTAAGTAGCTTATGAATAAGTAATAATCCCTTATTCCCAGTGCCATAATCTATATTTAATTAAGAAAATAACTAAATGGTGGGGGTTAGAGGGGCTGTGTGGGGAGACAGAGAGAAACATTGTGAGCTACAGCATGTAGGGGAACAGTCAGCAGACCCAGCACAGAGGTGGCAGCAGAGCTGAGGCCGTGGGCTGACTGGGAACGTAATGCGAGACCTTGTCAGCCCTGCCCAGAGCCCGTGCCAGTGCTCTGCAGCATCCCTTGACAGCATCCCCGGAAAAACGTCCTCCTCACCCTCACCTGAGCACCCATCTGCATGAACTATCCGGTGTGGGTTTTACTAGCACAGAGCCAGTACTAGACCAAAGACCAGAGCATGACTTCTCTCCTGGTCTGCATGCTGAGAGCGCAAAATTAGCTCTCACCAACCTTTGCTTTGGACAAGAGAGGAAAAGACAGACAGCAGAGTAACCACAGATGCCTCCAAGCGTCCTGCATCTATGTCCAGCCTTCTTCCAGCACCCCCAAAAGCACATCCCAGCTACCGCCCCAGACCTTTCCCACCCAGCAGCTTCCCAAGCATCTCTGCAGCCACGCTCAGGCTCCCCATAGCAGCATGCTTAGATTGCTTTCACGCTGGGAGCTGTGTTAACTAGATTTTGCTTCTTGTCGCACTAGTGGGGGGTCTGCAGATGACAGGTTTTTGCCTCTGCTTCCCTGAATTGTCAGGAGTGGAACTTAGAGTACACCTTAAAGGCTTGGTTAAAGAAAACAAAAAATCTCAATCCATATGCTATACATTATAAACAGGCCTTCTGGTTTTTAAATTGAAAAATGACAATAATCACTGCTAAGAGCCTTCTGAACAAAAGCAGCCTCATTGCCACTGGGACAGATTCATTTTTATCCAAAGAAATATAAATAGTTTTCAAGCTGCTCTTGAACACCTGAAGTTGCTAATGTCCCGCTGCGTTTTTCCCAGGGAGTTGCGCGAGGCTGGGAGCCGCAGCTGGAGGCAAGGGGAGCGCTGTGTGGGGAGCGCAGAGGAGGGCTCAGCCCTCCAGCTATGGGCAAGACAGAAGGAGGTACCTTCAGGGAGTTCATCTATATATGGTTTTTTTCTCTTATTCTGCCTCTAACTATTGTGTTATTGCAGAGTAATGGGGTTTGGAAAAACAAGTAGCTTAGCCTGGACGGAGCTGAGGGGCAGAGATGGGGCAGGTGGTGTCACAGAGATAACCTTGCCTCTCAATTCCTATCAAGTAAGGGGGAAAACCATGGCTTCTGGAGAGGATCTGGTGTGTGCAGACCCTGGGGTTCACAGCAGACAACCGCCACTGTCCAGAGACAGGCAATGAGTTTGCTGAGTGACCTGAAAGTAGAGGGATGGGTAAGATCAAGGTTGCAGATTGCAGAGAAAGTCCCAAAAGGGAAGCCAAGAAGATGCTTTATGGAGCTAAGAGCAGTCTGCTAGAGGAGAAGTGAACCACAGCAACCTATTCTCCACTTCCTGACCAGAATAAATGAAAAGGGAAGGGGAAAACGAGGCCACACAAGACTGCCCTGTGAAGAAGCATGGATCTCATCAGGATAAAGAGCATCACCACCAAGCATCAGAGCCAGGAGGGAACACAGCACCCTAGCATAGGAGGAGGAATAACCACCACCTGGCAGGATGCTACCCCTGCAGCAGGACACAGTTCGACATGTCTGAGACTTAGTCCTGTCAGGACCCTAGGACTGACGTTCATCCCAGCATCGCAGAGAGGCTGAAGTCTGTCCAGAGAGTGCTGAGTAAGCTGAACTCTCATATAACCCCGAAATGGAAAATTAAAAAGAAAGCAGCCTCATGCCAAGGTCGTAAGATATTGTTCTTCCTTTCTTCTCTTCCCAGGCCATAGTATGGTGAGCTCACGAGGAGCCAAGTGCTGGCTGCTAAATCTAATCCATCACATACTTTGGGAACAGCATGACACCGTGGAAGTCAGCAACACGCTGTGGAAGTGGCCGCCAAGCCAGGCACATGACTTGAGCAGGTGGGAGACTGGAGCCAGTGGAGCTAACATTATTTTATCCAGGTTTCAATCCCTGAATCAGAGGGCTGGAGAGCATTAGCTATTCCTGACCTGGAACCAGTGTCTGGATGACCGCAGAAGAAGCTCACGCTTGCTGGATCCCTGCCTGGGCACTGTTTCAGGCACAGCTGCCAGCAGGCTCATGCAGTCGGCCTGCCTCATATTGTGATCAGAACAAGCAACGCGGTACTGACAGGGTCCCACAGCCCTGGCCAGATGAGCATTTGCCCTGACCATTGCAACAGGGCAGCCACATCCTTGGAGAACAGTCTACAAGGGTCTTCTCTCTGCAGGAGTCTGAGCTTGGCTTTCCAAGGAGAAAACATGGATTAGCGAGGTTGACTTATCAAGTGATGCTAACTGTTCCATGATGGAAGTTGTCTTAGTGCAAGGTGCTTGTTCAAATGTTACAGAGAGATAAGAAAGGTGAAGCTTTGGAGGTGGAGGAGAAAGGAAAGGAACAAAAACAATTTAATAATGAATATATTATGTAGACATGTCATGCTTCTTGCCCGCTGGCGTGGATTAATATCCATAAATCAAAGAGGAAGGGATTGTTTTTAATGCTAGAGATGGAGGCTGGTCCTCAGAAAATTGCTAAGGGGGCATTAATAAGGAGAGACATCTGGGAACAGCTCCAGGTGCATTGGCTGCATGCACGGGAAATTCTGCAGAACTGTTGTCAGCTAAAATTTATTCCTATGCTGTGAATACACATGGACTGTGAGGACAAGAGCAGAGGGACCACAGGTTCCTGTGCATAGGCCTTGACCAAGCTCAGGAGTTCACGAGGAGGAAGGTGGCCAGGCACCTTGGTTTTCTCAGCAAGAGGCTTTCTTGCCTTCCTCCTCCCAGCCCAGGACTCACATACCAGGAGAGCTGGCTCCATGGCTTGACTTCACACAGCAAGAAGGACTAAGTGACCATCCAATCTCAGCCGGGGAAATCCAGGAGGAAGGTGGGACATGCTATTATGCCTGTCGTGTTCATCTGCTGGGCACGCAGTCCCCAGTGAGGCTGGAGTCATCCAGCTCCTGCGCTGGGTGACTTGGTTCACCCCTTGCTGCTCAGCTGCTCAGGTCTGCTGCCGCCTGAGGAGCTGGTCTGCAGGTAACGTCGCTGTGGGGGGACACTCGGCCAGCAGCCCCACGAGCCTGTTCATCGCCTGCTGGGTTCAGTCCGTGTGGGATGCCAGGGCCTCCTGGAGACACCGAAAGGGAATGCGCTCAGCCAGCCCTCCCGCTGGAATCGAGTGTCTGAGACAAACCTTCGGCTCCAACACACCAGAGTAAATCTAGTCAGTGCACTAGCAGAAGAGTAGAGGTGACCTCAGAGAATCAACATCTTATGAACAGCCAGTCAGACCATCTAAGGAGACCAAATCAGGCAGATGGTCCTCCCTGACCTGCCCCACCTGCCTGCCATTAGCTCCCAGCCACCCCGGCTGTCACCAGACTGCAGTAACCCTGAGGACGGGGGCAGCATGTCTTCTTGCGGTGTAAATATGCGTCAGACCACCCCACAATGACAGCCCTGTGGTACGAGAAGGCACCGTCCACATGTGAAAGAAGAGGCTCCGAAGTTGAAAGGAAGAGATTGAGGGCACGGGCTCAGAGCATGGATGATGCCCTATAGCTTTTCTGGAGCACGGTGCCTGGTGAGTGTCAACCTGAAGGTGACTGGCAGCTATTTGTGCAAAAGGCAATTGCCCTGCTGAGTGGGTGCAAAACCCAGCGCCTTAATCAGGGTCTGCCCTCCCTGGAGATGGTTCCCTTTCAGTGACACAAGACCTTTGTCAGGATTTCACAGGGACTTTAAACTCTGGTAAGATGACGCAGCTCAACCTTTCATATCCCTGGGCAGGCTTTGTACAGTCGGGGCGGGTGTCAGCAAGAGGGTCAGTTCTGCTCTCAGTATTTTTGCTAAGGAGAGGATATGGAGTGCCAGGATTTCATTAATCGCATTTTGTGCGCATTTGAAAAACCCTTGAAATCTTCATTTTTTAAGAACATCTCCCTCGCTTTCTCCTCTCTCTCTCCTGCCCTCCTCCCATCACCAGCCCCATAATCTGTCACTCGCGGCCTCTCGCGTTCGCTTCCTCCCTTCCCTGGGCCACCTCCTTCCATACTCACTGACCCACTTTAGCTGTCAGATTTACAGCTGAGCAGTTCACCAGAGGGAAGAGGATGGAGTCACAGAATAAATTTACGGAGCCAGGGAAGAGTGAGTAGGAATAGTCTCCAAGAGAGACACCCACTCACGCTCCCATGTCCACGCACAGGCAGAGGCGAGAGACCTGCTGGGGAGCCAGGGATGCTACGAACAGCAGCTATTAGTGGCACAAATGGATTTGAGGAGAAAAGGAAGCGAGCAAGGAAGGGAGAGACGGAGGAGGATAGAGGGAAGAGCAAGGCAGAGAGGGGCTGGGGTGGGCGGCACATTCGAGCAGCCGCAGACATCTCAGTATCCCAGGGCTTATTTGAAGTGAGCAGCAGCTCCTTTGCGGTTCACCTCTTATCCGCCATCCCAGGGTCCCAGCAGAGAGATATAAACCCAGCCAAGAGACCCAGAAGGTTTCTCACAAGCAAACCCTTCATGGCGACAGTAGCAAGATGCACCAAGGTTGATTTCATAGGCAGAGACAGGCGCAGCCCTCAGAGAGTGGGGAATTGCTGTCTGTCTGTGTCTCTTTCTGTTTTCTCTGTTTTTATTGTGTTTTGTTTAATTAAATCACACATGCACATGTGCACACAAAGGCCCAACTTGTGGTGTAAGTTCTGTAAGAAAATGTGCAGCAAATTAATGTTCTGGGAGAGGCAGCGTGGGGTGAAAACATGATACTGGGAATGAGAGGGAAGCAGGAGGGAGTGCAGCAAGAGAGGAGAGAGGAAAGAGGCAAAACCTACCTAGTAGGACAATTCGGGCAGAGGAGGCACTGCTCCAGCTTAGCAACCCCAAACAGGAGGGCAAAAGGAGCAGAAAGAGGTAGATAAGGAAAGGAGAAAAGCCTGGGAGAAGAAGGGAGGGAGTAGCCTGAAAAATGTTGTTACTTCCAAGGTCGTTGCAGCCAAATTCTTCCTGAGCAAAAGGTGAGCTGCAGCCCCTGTGCAGAGTTTGGGTCCCAAGGCAACCAGAGAGGAGAACTGGAAGAGAAGGAATTGGAGAAGAGAGCTCCAACAGCTTGAGAGAGACAGAGAGCCTGCAAGAGCCTTAGCTCCTCTGGAGCTCTCCCTGCAACTTGCGTTCCCAAATATGAACAAAACACCCCTCTGGACCCAGTATCTTGAATCTCATCCAGCTTGCCCTCTCACATGGCCACCTTGTCCACCCCTCAGCCCCCTACCCAGCTAACCATCGGCTCCCTGTCTCTTGGTGGAGGGGCCCTGCTGCTTGGATCATTCGTGGCTCCACGCAAGATGCTCATCCTCAGGAAGGTTGCCAAGAAGGCAGCAGCTCCCTGGCCTCACTCCCTGCTTGAGAGGTGCCAGGCACCAACAGCGCCTCATCGCCCTTCACTGCTGGTTGGACACGCTCTCCAGACTGGGCTGTGAGGAAGGCAAAGGGGATCAGCCACTTCACGGGCTGAAAATCTCTCCAGCATCGGTGCAAGGTGAAAGGACGTGAGCTCCCTGCCCAGGCTCGCTGTGACAGACTGCACATGCACTTAGTCACATCCAGCGATGAAGCCACTTGAGTAACCAAGACATTTATTCAAAGGAGCAGCAGCATTGTGTGCACATCTGGCTGTGCGAAGAACTTCAAAAGGGCTGACAGTCATGGAGCCCAGCAGTAACCTTTGGCTAATTAGCTGTCTTGATTTCCTTGCAGTTTGTTCTTACACTTCTCTGGCTCTGAAATGCATTTACTGGAGTGTCAGAAAGGTCCCAGTAAATAAAAAGGTTCCTGGCAATAAAGATATCCACCCCACTGGGCTTTGGGACTGATAGCCATGGTTTAGTTTGGGACAAGCGGGTGGATGATGTTTTGCTGAGGTCTTTATCTCGCATGGGATTTATAGAGATGGTGGCCGTAACAGTGGCAAAGGCTCCTGGGGCAAAGTGGGTATTTTCATGGAGCATTGTATGCACACAGTGGGCATTTAAAAGATCTTTCCATGGAGTCAAATCACAGATGATCAGGAAAGATGAGGAGGCAAAGGAGCCTGCAGAAAACAAAGGCATGAGCCACCTCATAGAGGAGAGGTGAGGTCAGGCAAGAAGAAAAGCAGGTGACTAGAAAGCTGGGAGCTGGAGGATAGAGATGGGCATGAAAAGACAGACCAGAGGCAGGAGCAGAGAAAGGAGAGAGGAGACAGTGAAAACTCACTCATCTGGAGATAGCTAGAGGACCATGTCAGAGAGGCTGGGATCATGCACTGGGGTGGGTTATGGGCTGGACACATGCTGGAAGACCTGGGGGAGCTCTAAAAATAATTGTGAATGAAAGAGTCAGCAGCACTGGCCTTAGAGGAGCAGAGCAGTTCGGGGAAGATGCTGAGGCTTTGGGTAGTGAAGCTCCTGAGACCTGGGCCATGAAGGGATGCAAAGCCAGCAGAAAGGAGAAAGTGGGAACCCTGCTGTCACTCAAACAGGTGGGAAGGGTTAAGAGCCTGGCACAAAGCCTGGCCCCATTTGCACTAACATTACTCCCCTGAAACTCCATCCACACAGCGCAATTCCTGTGGCATGAGTGACACCTGCATTAGCCTTGGGTCTCCATGAAGAATAACAACCTAGTGTCCGTAATAACTTATTGCCATGGACAGAATCTGTAAGCAGGGGAACCGCTGACCCAAGAGCTGGGTCAGCTGATGGACGTTCATGCTGGAGAAGGTTTGTGTGCAGTAATTCACATGCATCTCTGCATTAATGAAAGCACCAGCTGGAGCTGTTATCCAGAGAGCCTTCTAGCTCACAGGGCAGAGGAAAGGAGAACAGGGACTGTAGATCTTGCTGGATCTTAATCCAGCAGCAATCTGAGAGCCTCAAATCCTGCTAAGTTCGAGGACGCCTATGGCTATTGAACTGGGTCACTCTGCTCTCCACAGAACCAAGGAAGGATTGAAAACACCTGCTAATCCTCCTCACTCCTTCCCTAAATGTGCACCACACCTGCCACATCTCACGTAAAGAGTGGAAAATTGGCCAAATCAGCACGTGCTCATGAAACAAGTGGGACCTGACCTCCAAGAGCAGCTCTAATAACGTCCAGCCCTTGGCTGATGGAAGAGCTTCCAGCCCTGCCTGACACCCCTCTGTCCCAGGAGCTGTCGTGGGACTATCTTGCACTCCAGAGATGAAGTTACCTGGAGGTGTGCACCACAGCACTGATGACGACCTAAAGCTGTGCCTGCTTTCCTCCATGCAGCCCACCCCGACCTGCAACTCACAACGCGTCCACCTGCCACTGTGTCCCAGCGCATGTGGCCTCCTGCAGACACCATCCTGATGCTGGACCAGAGACAGATGGACAACAGGCAGGGAAGTGAGAAGAACCCCAGCGGCACTATCAGAAAATGCAAAGAGCAAGAGAACAGCTTCATTAGCACTGTGATCTCTAGCACAAACCTCCCATGTTGGGGAACACCTGCAGATGGGCGGCAGGTACCTGAGCACTGCAAACATGGCCATCCCTGCCCGCTGCTCCCTGCCTGCCTGTCTCCTGTCGCTCTTCAGGACAGCCCCAGCTACTTGTCACATCATTGGGTGTCCATTAAAATCCAGCTGTTGTTTCCTTTGAACTGCAGAGAAACAAAACCCTCAAATCCAACCTTTGACTTCTTGACACATCCACGCTGCCCAGCGTGGAGTGCAATTTCTGCAGAAAGCTTTGGGCTGTTTCAGCGTACCGCTCAACTCCACCGGCAGAGGCTGGGGCTGCCTCAGAAGCCCAGCAGCTTAACTCCAGACCTTTCATTTGAGGGGTCAGATCATGATGGACTGTCTCAGAGAAGTTAATAGGAAGTTTACCTGGGCCTTAGCCATGTGAAAGTAAAAGAAATTCCCAGCTGTGTTCAGTGATAAAGTTTCCAATTTTCCATCCCAAACACCCTTTCCTTGAAGGCAAGTTCTGTTAGTTTTTTGTTTCGTTTCAAATGCACTCTTACAATTAAAGCTGATGCTGCCTGGGGTCCCGGATCTACAGCTCACAGATTGGCTTTCATCATGAGTAAAACATCTCAGGTGACTGATAATAAGACAAGAGGATTAATTCTCGGTCTGACCATATAAGTGCTCAGATCTGATCCTGCCACACACACTTTACCTGATGCATTTTAGGTCAGTTCAGGACTGTCTGTAGGGCCAAGAGGACTTTTGCTGTGCAAGGACCAGCCTTGCTGTGTCGAGTCTGTTCTGTGCAACAGGCAGGGCCCTGACTGCACCGCCTAATGAATCTCTTTGCATCTCACTCAAGCACCGCAAAAGGCGGTTGCAGCTCCTTGTACCAACAACCTTCATCTTTAAAGGAGGCGAGATATGGGTGCAGTTTCAAATCATCTTACTGACCACTAGGCTTGTGAGCAGAACAAGGTACTAAGGCTTGCAGAAAGATGTATACATTGATTTTAACCCTCCCCACACACACACACACACACACACCAGCCGCTGGCTATATCTGCAGAATATCTCAACTGATGCCTCTGTCTGACTCATAACTACGTAAAGCTCTTTGACAGACTCAGAGGATGAAAGACGTGGTAAATTCCCAAACACGAGTATTTCTTCAAAGGTGCAGTGATTATTGGAGCACGGATAAATAACAGCTTCTCCACAATTTCAGGAATGGGGGCGGGGTGAACCAGGGCTGTTTAACCATGCTCCTGCAGCTTTCCTTCACAAGGGTGCAGGAATACATGGTCTGGATACACGAGCATGCAGGCAGAGCATTCATGTGTGCCCAAGGAGCGCCTGTGCCTGTTGGAGCAGAGCCAGCTGTCCCATGCGGATATGTTTTGGATGGCACTCACAGAGGAACCGGGAAGCGCAGTGACACGGGGGTGGGTGGACTTGAGTGGGATTTCTCCTGCGCTGCGAGCTCTGGTGATTCTGCACGCATGCCTGGCTGCATAAGTTGCTCTTCATTTGGCTGACACTCAAAAGGAAGCCCCATGGGACACTTTGGGAGGATGTTGCATCCAAACGAGGGGAAACAGCCCCCATGCATCCGCAGGGATGCGCTGTATCATATCTGAGCCTAAGGGGCTATGACATGGAAAGCAAAGAGGGGTCCCTGGGACAGCATGAGCAGCCTGTCATGCCAGTGCATGTCTCTTCTGCTGATAACTGTCCACCTCTCATTACTGCCTTCCTTATTTTCTCCAGAAATGGGCCTGCTTTGAAGCCCCCCCACTACATCAGCTGTCAAAGATACAGGAATAATTATGAGAGCACCCTGATAGAGAGTGAACAGGCCCACCTGGCACGCAAGGTAAATGGGGCATGCCCACCAAACCCGCAGTGGGTTCTGCCTATCCTCCCTCTGGGCATCTTCTCCCCTTTGCCAGGCTGGAGAGGGCAGGCACCTGTGCTGGAACAGGCCAACTGCCCGCACCACGTATCACATTTTATAATGCAAAACCATTTCCATTGAGGATAGGGACACTGAAGCATAGCGAAAGAGGAGAGCATCTTATCTAGCTTTAATCCCTATCATCCCAAAGGATCCCACTGTCGTTCGCTTTACTTGCTATATGCACAGGTAATTAGCATTACCACAGAATGGTATTTGCAAGCTTAGGAAAGGGAGTCTCTTGTAATAGTGGGGTAAGCAAATTGTTTCTGTGGTTTCTATTACAGCCAACTTTGATTATCCAGGGTAATGGGATAACAGGAATAAAACAAAAACATGCCTAACATGAAACCTATGCAAATTAAGCTAGAAGTGATGCTGAGAGTAATGGAGAAAAGAAAGGTCAGCAATACTGATTAAGGAGCACAGAGATCTCTGTGCTGGTGCTGCCCTAAGCTCATAAGCCCCTACATGCTGGCACCTGGATAAAGCAGTTATTTCTGCTCAGACCTGGTGCCTCTGCCCTGGAAGGGCCTGGGGAGTCCAAACGCCGCTCAGCTGCTCACAGATAATCCTGGGCTGAAGGTGATGCTGCAGATCTATAGGGGTCTGGCACTGTGCAGGGAGAGCAGACGTGTCCCCTACACAGGAATGCCAAGTCCGATTGCATAAGGCTGATTTCAAAGCCTCCACGTGAGGGATTTGTCATTAAAATGAATAAAATTTGGGCACCCCACCCTCCTCCTTCCTACGGGAGCAGGAAGGAGCCCAATTTAAAGGTCAGCATCTTAATAGCTTTCACTGTGTATGTGCCGGGATCACACCTCTCCGAACAGAAATTCAGCACCCGCTAGATGAGCCGTGGCCACTGCTCAAAGAAGCACAGCAGGAAGGAAAACCCATGGGTGAGGAGGCGAAATGTTATAGCTGTAATATTAGTATAGCTGTTAGATCATATATGTTTCCAGATATATAACATATATCTTAACATATAACATAACATATATGCTTGCCATATGGCCAAAGTTGAGTAAAGGACTCATCTAGCAGCACCTGAGTTTTGCTGTCATCCCCCAGCTCAGCAAAGCCCAGATTCACTCTGCTCTGCCACAGGAGATTTTCAAAGCTCCCTGGGCATGAACGTGCTGGAGGCAGCTCTGAAAAATCTCTGATGGTGGGTGGATAAAAAGGGCAGAAGTGGAGATGAGACGGAAAGCAGAGAAGGAAAAATCTTAGAGGAAGACTAACCTTCTTAATAGGTTCTATTGATTTAACCCAAAGAGAGAACAGTAGGGGGAAATTTAAGCCATTTAAATGCAAACCAGCAATAAAAATAATCATTAGAGTCATAATCTCAATCTGTTAGCATTTCATGTAGAAATGAGCTTAATGGGAAATATTTGCCATGTAAACTATTTTGCATTTAGTTAGTACAAATGTGCCTCTTAAACATAATGTAATCATTAGTGCAGACTTTCTTTAAGAGGCTGTTCTGGTCCTGAACTCTTTCAAGCACCGCATGACTTCAGATCCCCAAGTGAGGCTGACTTGGAGAAATTGCTGGCCCAGCCCCTGGAAAGCCGCCTCCGTCGGGACACCACCTCACGACGAGGCAGTGCTTTCGGGTGCCTGTATTCCTGTTTTCCTACCGCAGGGACACAGGGCGTCTGAAGGTGGTTAGAAAACATCCCTCTCCAACAGTGCAGTATTTTGTGTCTGACCAAGGAGCTGCACCTCTTGATCACATATTGGGGATTTGGAGGAAAAGTGACTTTAGTGCGCGTTTCCAGGCCCGTAACCTCCCAGAGGAAGGAAGAAAAGCCTGACAAGCGCTCCTAGCTTCAATTCCTTTTTAAAAAAGGAAGAAAACCCGGAACATCCCCTTTAGAGAGGGGACACAGGGTGCCGAGCGCTGCCCCCTGCAGCGCCCTGGGCGCCGGAGGCTGGGCGAGGTGTCAGGCTGCGTCTCAGAAGCCGCTTTTCTGCAGGGCCCTTCGTCCCCGGATCAGCCTGGCGGGACTCAGCGCTGCGCACGCGCCCGGGGGGGTCACCGGCCCCAGGCTCCCAGGGCCAGTCCACCTACGTGTGACCGCAAAGCGAGATACCCTCTCCTGCCTTGGAGCACCTTAATAATCTCCGTGCTAGATTTTCATACACCAATCTGCGGTCTCAGCTGGGCCAACCTTTGTCTCTTTTAGCGCCCGCATCACTCGGCTCTGTTCAGCCCGGGCTTTTATTTGATGCTGATCAACCTGTCTCCACCACAGTCCCCGGGAGGACAGTCCTGCTGGCACGGAGCCCTTCACTCCTGCACCGCAGTGGCCACAGGAGAGGCAACCACAAGAAGCCCTGCTTGGAAACGCTGCTGTGGGGGCACTGGGAGGAGGCCTGGGGCAGCCACGGTGCCACAGCCAACACCGCCAGGAGGCTGCCGGGGGCCTCGTGCTGGTGTCGGCCATTTTGGTGTTAGTGTCAGCACCAGAGAGGCACAGCAGGAGCGGGGCGGGAAGGACTTCGGTTTCCTGACTTGTAGTTTGTAGCCAGGGGGGGCTTGGTGGAGGGAGGCCGCAGGTGGGGACCATGGAGGCCCTGCTGCCTCCGTGGAGGGAGTCGCAGATTAATCCCATCTGCCAAATGTCTCAGCTCTGACGGGATAGCCGCGCGTTGGGAATGGGCCCATGGCACCCAAGATGCCTCCTGCCCGTCACCTTGGAGGCTTCAAAGCATCTTCTCCCCATTCGACTGCCCTTTGGGAAGGGTCTGCATCTGCCTTGGTCCCTGCAGGGCACCCCATGCCTGTCCGCTGCGGGGCTGGAAGTCTAGACCTGACTTCGGAGCAAAACCAAAAAAAAGACACAGGTAATTTGAGGATGTGTGTGTGTGTGTGTGTGTGGTTAGCGCTATGCAGGCTAAGAAAAGAGTAATCAGAGCTCCAGGCTGTAAGCCGATTCCTTGCGAGTCTTAGGAAGGAATTAGCCCCGTCTCCTCTGCCGCCGTGCCGCACTTGCCTGTGCAGCCACACGCGTCTCAGGAGGCTTCAGCGCTCCACGTGACGAGGGTCCTGCTCCCGCCAAAGGCAGGGTGACGAGGACACCAGGCAGGTGGCACGGAAAGTCCTGTGGGCAGCACCCTGGGAAGAAGTGAAAGATCTGCCCTGACCACCCTCAACCAGGGCAGGTACCTCCTGCATTCTTGAGCATCCAAGTGCCAAGCTCCCTCCAAGCCTCGCGCCGCTAGCCACATCCTGCTCTCCTTCCACTCCCAGTCTGAGTGTTTATTAGCAGCGGGGATTCCTCCACATAGCCTGAGAAATGAATTACAGTCTCTAATAGCTCAACCTTGCTGGAAGCTTTTCCTCCTATGTAAATACTATGTGTATAACAGTGGCCTAATTTCAAACTACAGAAGTGCCTCAGATGCAGATAAGCATACTTTATGTCCACAGCCTCGGATGGCTTAAATCATCTGAATTTAACATGGGGTTATGTAGTCCGAAGATTTTGTTGATATTTTAGGCTGGAAGGCACCGTTATAACTCAGCAGTCTGACCTCCTGGCTAGTGAATTTTACCCAGGGATTTAAAGAAAGCCTGAGTGTAAAGCTCCATCCTTCTGATACATAAAAATTAGCCTGGTTCATCAGCACAGGGACAGAGCAGCTGCTGGAGGGAGAATGATTACAAGTCACCCAAATACCAAAGACCACAGTGTTGAAGGGCAGCAGGTCCTGGCTGACAATACTTCCCCAATCAGGATTATTTTGCTCTGGATATGCCTCAGTATGCCCGATTTGTAAAATGAAAGTAATGAAGAGTTCTGAGGTCAAAGCCATTATTCAAAATTAGTACCGTTATCCCTAATTTCACATACAGAAGTGCTGCTATTCAAAAGTCAACAATATTACAGGAAAGCAAAACCCTAGTGACTGCCAGCAGGTAGACAGACAGGTGCATGAGACTTCTTAAGATATGACCTCAAAAATTTCTGGATTTCTTGCTCAGCAGCCCAGGAGATGGAGGAGGGGAGAGGTGCGGTGTGGCAGCCCCACGCACAGCTCATATCCCTGCCATCCAGCTCCAGCACCTCGCGGGTGGCACAGGAAGACATGGAAAAGTGGGAAGGCCCTTCTCCCCACCAGCCTGTGACCGGCATCCACATCATGCGGCAGGTTACCATGCATCTGGGAGAGGGCAACGATTCCTTTTGCCAAGATTTTAATTTATCTAATGAGAAAGCAAATAATCAAGCAGACAGTCACCCAGGTGGCTCTGCACATTTTGCAGCCCCCCCTCCCTTTTTTTTTCCAGACCATTTTGTAACAGGGTTATAACCTGAGGACACGGTGATAACTCCTGCTATAATCTTTTCTTTATGAAAGTCACTTAGCAGATGGAGTCATTTAGAGGTGCTCACGTTCAAATGAGCGGCTTGCCCTGAAAGGGACAGAGCTGGGGCTGCTGGCAAGATTTTCGGGATCGTTAGCCTAGAAAATGCTTAGCAGGGGAAGCAATTGGCAGGCAGATTTCACGGACATGGCATTGGTATCCTCTGCCAGCAAAATTACAAGGCTGAAATCCTGGAGCTAGATGGGGCCAAACTGTTCGCAGCAAACAATTTAATTGATGAATGGAGTGAATTGCCCAGGAGATGATTTTTATTCATCTGCTCATCGTGCAAAACCATTTGGAGAAGGGTTCATGCAATCGGGTATCAGCCAGCTATCGGCCTGCAGAGCCTCCTGCATCAGACATGAGCTGCCCAGGACTCACCTCCCTACACTTGTGCAGATCATCACCAAAATCATACCAGCATGTGCTCCCAGAGCAAGGAACCAAGAGCTCTGAGCACGGCTACCTCCAAGCTTGCATTTTCACCTCGTCACAGATATTACTCTTCCCAGCAAATCCTACTGCTTGGTGGCTTCTGTAATTCTGCTGCTCCAGTGCAGGAGATTTCAGCACTGCCTGTTCGCAGTGGAGCCTACATAACATGAAGAACGGTGCCAAACTAAACAGCAACATCTAATTTTCAGTTCATGAAATAAACTGAGCAGCAATCTCAGAGGACCTCTCCTCTCTAGCCCTCTGACCTCCTCACACAATATTACACTCATGCACTCCTTTCAACTGGTCTAATAAAATCTGTTACTTCTCCAGCTCTTCCATGAAAATGTATATAGAGATGAATGCTTGCAACCCTTGAAAATACCCTCATGCTTATGAAAAGGCTTCTGGGAAGTGAACACAAGGGACAATAACTACCATGGAAAGGAGCACTATTTGTGTTGCTGACTTGGCAGCCTTTGACCCGGTCTTGCAGTCTTGTGGGAGAAAAGGAGGGGGAACTAAGGTGGGGAGCAGAGACCTTTTGTTGCAATTACTGTTTGCCGTGTCCAGAGACACTGAGTCCTAAATTATTCATCTCAAAACATTCTTCTGCTGCTGCTCTGTGGCAGGCATGAGGCTTTCTCTGGAACTCCCATTTTATGTTATTGGTAACTCAGCCCTACGTGGCATAACACTTTGTTGTGCCACTCTGAAGGAGTCTTTGATGTAAGCATCTTCAAGATGCAGGGCTGACCGGCTCAGTAACAGAATTCTTCGTGTCCTAAGCCTGCCATTTTGGCATTCATATGTGTAGTTGTGTGGTTTTGGGTTTAGATCCGTCAGGACATGTGCTGCTGCCTGTCTGCACTGTTGAGATTTCTGTGTGCTTGGAGGAACCTGAGCACCTAAGCTCTACCTACCTTCAGCAATGCTTTTAACCAATCCTAATCAGTTACAAAAGTCTCTTCTTAAAGCATATCCTAGGAGCTCTGGACTTGTGCCTCCTTTTAAAAACATTAACCCTGGGCAAGGCTGTTCATCTTTCCTTCCCACCCTTCAATGGCCCCTCTGGCCTTCAGAGGTGTCCATGAACCTTTGGCACTACCTCTGGTTCTTCCCTCCCAGACTGGCTCAAGCCCTATGGTCCACGCCCCTTGCAAGCCCCCATAGCTGCACACCTTTCACCTACACTGAATTTCCTCAAAAAAAAAAAAAAAAAAAAAAAAAAAAAAAAAAAAAGACAAATGAGGCAGAGGAAAAGGTGAAAGCAAGATAATAGCTGTGGGGAAAGGCCACTGCCATAGACTGGACAATGCTGGAAATGGAGGCTCAGAGAAAAGTTTTTCTCCTGAAATTATTTTCTTCAATTTCAACAGCACACAGAAGGGAAGTTTAAGCACACTTTTTAAACACCTTTTGTACTCAAATTCCAAATTTACCTGTCTACCCAAGCAATAACAGAAGTAATCTTTTTTTATCCAGCTGAGCATTTTGCTATAGAAATTTGTTTCCATTAAACCATTCCCTTTTGTCCTCCTAAAAAGCATATTTTAAATAATAACAGTACAAAAAAAAAAAAAACCACTACCCAAAAAACCCAACCCTGTCTCCTGTGCACTTTTATACCAAAGTTATCTCTCTTTCTCTCTATCTCGAAGGATTGATGAAAACCCTTTTTATAGCGTCAAGGCAGAGATGAGAGAGAGGGGGAATATTTCTTAGAGCCCAGCATAGCTAGTCATTTCAGCAGGAAACACATGGCAAACTCTGATCTTAGAAAACTAAATTACAGCACCAGTAGGAACTTGATGTTCTCTTTCTGCTTTGTAAAACACAATTTTGAAGGAGTTGCAATGGAAGTATACATCCCACTTATCCTTGGGAAAAAAAAAAAAATCCATATTCCTTGAAGTGTAACAGAAGTATATGAATTTTATCTAAAACAAACAAAACAAACAAACAAACAAAAAACACCACAGAAACAAAAAAGAACGTACCCCACCCTTGCTCTCTCCAAAAGCTGCCATGGGGAAGCCACGATACGTTCCTTGCTACCACCCTGCAGAGGTGGATGGCCTTGGGAATTCAGATGTTTAACCATCTCCCATGCTGACTCTTGCCATCTGTCCAGTCTTTGCTCATCACAGCCTCTGGGCTCCTTATGGTAAGGAACGACTCATTTACTGAATTTAGATGTAGTCACACATTTGATTTTTCCCCTGCACATGTGGCAGGGCGGCAAGCCCTCCTCAAGCACTTTATGGCTAAGTATCACCTGCTGAGCACACTGAGACACAGATCACTCTAATCGTGGATTAGACTTGAGCAGGCATGGTGTCAAAGGGTTTGTGGTTGGACTTGATGATCTTAAAGGTCCTTTCCAACTATAATGATTCAATGATTCTATGGTTTTTGGAAGGAAGCTACCAAATAACTCTCAGGATTCCAGGTCAAGCTGTCCTGGTAACCCTGATCATCCCTAAGACGACTGGCCAAATTCCCTGGAAAAGACAATTTCACCTCCTGTAGCAGCTCATCCATTTAGGGTTATAGTGGAAAGGTCCATACTTAATCCATGCTCAGACCAGAGGCCCTCCAGAAATCCTCCCAGGAACAGCAATGCGTGAAACATAACCCTGAATTGCTGTCTACATCTGCACCAGCCTTCCTTCTTGGAAATGAATGCTGCACTCTGGGTCTGAGGAAGGCATCCACCTACTTGAACCCTCCATCTATACAGTCCTCGCCTGCACTGTCCTATGCCCACATGTTTCACACCAACTTGTGCACAGCATCCTACCTCTCTCGCTCTACAGACACAACCAGAGAGATTACCTTCGTGCCTGTGTGTTGCTGCTGGTTCCTGCTAAAGTCATCAGCGTTGCTTAGTTGTCTGTAGGGGCTGGGAGGCACGCTGGACGCAGCATCGAGGATCCTGGAAGCTGGGTCACCAAGCCCAATATTTGAACTGTAAGGGAAAAAAGAAAAGAAAAGAAAATGTAAGAGGGAATTTCATATAAAAGAGCTTTAATTATTACAATGGCTCAGTTGTCCCAGGGACAGTCAGGTAGTGCATCAGACTCAGACAGGTATGGACCAGATGTGACAGGGAAGAGGAACAAGGAATGGACCAGCATCCATGAGATTGGCTGCTCAACATAGCAACTCAAAGGAGAAAGAAATACACCTATTGGTGGAGGTGGGACTGTATGAGGTGTTGAAAGTGGACCTGGGACTGAAGTAAGAAGGATGGGATGAAAGCTAGATGGGAACCGAAATAGCTGTGAGGAAGATGAATAGCTCTGAACATGCACAAGGCAGATGGTACAAAACAAACATCAACACAGAGCTCAGGAGAAGGGAGGAGCCACTACCACCACCACTGAGCCATCAACCAGCAACCCAGCATGGACAGAGTGTAATAGGCTGAACCATCCGTATGCATGACATTGGTCTGGTAAATGCAATTTTAAATCTTAATTGAGATTTTTATCATTTTCTGTTCCCACTCTTCACCTCCAACCCCCTTTCTGCTTATTCCCTGCTAGTCTTGCTCATCTGGCCAGGGCTCTCTATCCTCAGCACTGCTGTTGAGTTCTTGCTCACCTGTGGTGCTAGACAACCAGCAGAGGGGGAGTAAGTGATAATAACTGTAATAGCATCATGATTATGATATTCAGTGTCTTGTTTTATTATCAGCATCATAATAACAATATCAGGGACAACTATTTTATTATTCCTCCTGTTTTTATTATTCAGACGTGACCTAAGAAATATTTCAGAAAGACAACACAAATCCGACACAAGATCCAGCAGAACAGGGAAGTTAATTAAACGTCAGAGTGATGGACAGAGCTGGGATAAGCCTAGAACAGTATCAGAGAGCTGGACAACCTTGACAAATGTGGGGAGATGGATGGATCTGGGACAAGTCCCAGACCTCTCCCCCAGCAAGGCAAAACTGTCCTACCTACACACATCCTTAAATACAACATTGCTCCCCAATCTGTCACTGTTTCATTGATTTATGCAGGAGAAGAAATTTTCCAGAGAGTGCTGCCTTCCAAACCATGCTACCAATCAAAGTCTGACGTGGTGACACTTTATTACCTCCAAATGATGCAAAGAAAATAAAGAGCCCCATTGAAAACAGCAGTCACTTAAATGTAATTTTTAACCAGTACGTGTCTGAACTGATGACAAGCAGGATTTTTGTAAAAGATTTCTCCATCTTTTTTTTTTCCAGACTGGACTTTTGCAAGTAAGGCAGGTGGAGGACAGTGAATGGGGAGAGAGAACATTAGCCAGAGGGTGTTGCAAAACTCCAAGAATAAATATTACAGAGGAAAAAAGCAATCCTGTGACATATACGAGGCAATCTGTAAGTCATCAGGAGAGTAGAGAACATAATAGACTAATCAATCAGGTAGACAAGGGTGAGAAGTGTCACAAGGAGGCAATAGTTAGTTGGAGGTCTGTTATGAAATAATGTCTGAATTGGAAAGAGAAGGACAGTAGCACAATAACGACAGGTATTTGAGCGCAGGTTGGATCAGTGATACCCAGGGGAGTGAAGATCACATGAAAATATTATGGGGATGAGAAGGACAAATAACCTGGTATTTCTGAGATGGGTGCATATCCTGCTAAATGAAAGGCTGAACAGGTGAGACTTTAAAGTCTAGCTTCATTTCAGAAATCAGTGATGAAAGATAGATATTGTGGTTCTCTTTTGGTTGTTTCTCTGGATTTCCAGACAAAGTTTGTTAGGTTAAGAGGAAAAAGTGGTGCCTTTCCTAAGCACAAGGCCTGCAATTACCACTACACATTTGAAAGCTAAACACAAACCTTTTCTAGCTTATGCTTTCTCATCTATGATCATGGCATGAGTAATTTCTAATCCAGTTAGCTGAGAGGTAGGGAAGTTGCATAGTGCTATGCATGAGAAGACAGGGATTCTGCTTGTGAATTTAATTATTTCTTCTGCTGAGAATGTGGGAATTGAGGGGGGGAAAAGAAAAAAAAAAACACACACTCTCTGCTAGTTATCTGAGCATCTGAACTGCACAGTGGCAATAGGATTTCATATAATTTCATTTACATCTGTTGCTTAACTGAGCAGGTAGATTCCCATTACGCCTAGGGAAAAGCTTGACTTATCATGGAGTCATTCTTACTAGCACTTTCCTGACCTTTACTTCATGTTACAAAGGCATCACACAATCCTCTAACAACAATTAGACCCAAGCAATTAGAGCTGAGTGAACAATTCATAATGAATAATCTGTTTGGCAAACTTCACCTCATTTTATGCTCATGAAACGTTCACACACAGATTGCAAAGTTCTCACATTTATTTGTTAATGGAAATAATTTGCCATTTTTCCCCTGAGCAAATATCACCGTAACAGTTCATTGAAAATAATCTATATTCCAAATGTAGGCTGTGCCTATGAGCTGCACAAGTCACATGGCAATGTCTCAGTTCCTTCATTGGATGAGTCAGCTGGGACCAGACTGGCCCTCTGAATTGCACCAAATTGCTCCGAAATCAGGTCTGGTAAATCTTTTGCTTTGAAATTCCCTTTTGCTGAACTGGTCAGCATTACAACACTCTCTCTAGACTGCAAATCAGTCATGCCTGTGGGATAACATGGGGAAAGAGCCAGCACGGCTGGACTGAACAGCTGAATTTGTCCAGTGCACAAACCCATGCACCCTGTGCCTGACAAGGGACACTCTGAAATACCATACGAGGGCATTTTATCTGTGAATTTGGTGCTGGGGTGCTGATATTTGCTCCCCTCCATCTACCATGGCTGGCCACATCATCCCAGGTAATGCCACAACCTGCTTTAGGTATCTCCTCAGGAGCTCTGCAGAAACATCATCTTTTGAGTTACTCCCTGCCAGGAGGCAAGATCAGGCCATGAGGTGAAATTCATCTTGCCTCACTATCCAGTTAAATAGGAAACCCCTTTTCAGGGCTAGTTGATTGGGGTTCCTGTACAACTGATGGAGGGAGTCATGCATCTCAAGCCACATCACCCTCTTGAGGTGGACACCAAACACACATAAGCATTGACTGGGAAAAAAAATGATTTACTCCCTTAAAACAGGTGCTTAACCCTCAGAGAACATCTTCAAAAACTCATCCTGGGTCCAGTGCTGCCAGGGTCAGGGCAGATCCTGCAGAGAGAGGGGCAGTGCTCGAGGCAGCGTGCTGCTCACGGGAGGCTGGGCTGAGGGCAAGCGGGCAGACCTTGTGGGCTGCTAATGAAGCCTAGAACAACGTGTTCTCTAAAAGACTGAGACATGCGGAGAGATAAGAGAGCATGGGGCAATAAATCAGGTTTTCAAAGCAGAGCGTATTAGGAGATCAATGGGACAGATATTAGACTGAAGGAGCACGGAAGAGACAGGAGAAATTCTGTTCCTTTGCCTTCACCCCCGCCGTTGCTAAGGAATTTTTTTCATTTAATAACATCCTCATTGTTTTTAAATGAGCAGCAAAGCCAATGAATTCCACGTGGCATTAGCAATGCATTTGTGAAAGGGAAAGCTACCGGCTCCTAGCAGGATTTGATAAAATCCTCTCCAAGCTCCAAGTGATTTACAGCTCGGGAAAACAAACACAGACTGATACAAATGCAGAGAGAGGCGAGGACGACACCGACATCCAGGTACACTCAATTACCAATTCATCAGCCCAAGTGAACTTGAAGGGCTTTTCAAACTCTACATGGCTCTAAATTAAAGGAAAGCTTTTAGATGGATAACATTCTGCTGTCATCGGGGAGAAGCAGACTGATATGTTGATCTTGTGAGCTCCTACCTTACGTGGGCAAAGGACCACAGGACAGGGTGGCAGGTGAGAGCTGCTTCTCCTCACGTGAGGAAGGACAAGATGCCAGACTGCCTTTTGCACTCTGCTGGAAAGCTCTTTCCACAGACACATCCCTTCCTACTCACTCTGCACCAGTCTCTCAAAGACCTTTTGCTCTTGTTTCTGTTACAAATTCTGCTTTTGTCTGCCCTGAAGGTATTTATGGCAGAGCTGTGAACATAACCAAGTTTTGGGATCAATGTCTGAGCTAAAAAAAAAAAAAAAAGGGAAAAAAAAAAAAAAAAAAAGAACACTTCACGGTGACCCAAAATTAGAATCACCCAAGCTCTCTTCAGCAAAATGTACTTATACATGCATATGGTCAACCCAGCTGTTCAAATCAACCTGAAGCTACTTCATGAGAAGTGTCACCTCCCCTACACCCTCCAGCTAGAAACACACTTTTTTCTAGAGAAGAAATGACTTGCAGCTGCCCAGCTCCATGCCCAAGCTGCATTGACACTAATATTGTGTTTGATACCTCCCCACATTGCATTAAATCCCCTCAGCTGCTTCAGCAGTGGGGTTAAATCCCTATCATAATACAAGATTGGCAGCAGCTGGGGGGAGCAACAGCTTCACAGGAACAGAGGGAATCCAGCAACTAGGAGGCTGTGGGAAACTCTTTAATTGTTCATGTGGAAGCCGTTTGCATTTCAGTGTCTAATGAATATCTTGGGGAAATGACATCTTTGCTAAAGAGGGAGCATCCTGCTCCTCAGGCTCCATGCATGTTCACAGCATCCGTGGGAAGGGGAGTTGTCTAAGGCTGCCTGTGCCACGGTAGCGACTCCAGGATATGCTCTGGTGCTTTCTGTCAAACACCCCAAAACACCCTTTCCAAGATTTCCTCAGAGAAGTAGTCTCCCAAAGAGCTGCATTTCAAACATAAAGCCCTCAAAAAAAGGCCCTTAGCAAGAGTCTTGGTTCCTCTGTGAGATCTTGTCATTCATCTCCCTCTTTTTGCCAACAGGAGCAAGGGCAGGACCAGGGGGCAGAGCTTGGTGCCGAGAGATTTTTGGTCCATCAGCAAGGAGAGACGTTTCAGCAGTTGATCTCCTCTCAGTGTATAACTGACTACACAAACCCCTGAAGGATCAAGCTGCCAACACCAGCCCTTCTCCTTGTGGAAGGCGCATCAAGCTCTTCCCACTGGATATCAGTCCTTTTCCCACCTCTTTCCTTAGATATCCTCCACAGACAACTGAAATTGCTCACATACTAGCTGCCTCCTGCTCACACACTCAGCTCCAAGGCTGCCTCTGAACTATTTAAATGCACAGCAGGCTTTTTAATTATTCACATCAAGCACACCCTGCTTGTCAACAGCTATTTGAAACTATAGTAGCCAGCATGGGGCTGAGAAGAGCCCTGCCAGGCAGCTCCGCAGAGCCCAGCTCCAGGGCAAAGTTTGTATCTGCAGAACAACCGTGACCACACGTTGCCACAGGTGAGGAGCACCCAAGACATCCCCACTCACACCCACATCACTACACAAGCCAGCGGGTGTCCTCCACCCTGGCCATCGCTGAGGCTGCCATTAGGGTACCTGCTCTTGCAGTTCTTTCCTGGAATATCTGCCTAATGTTTCGCTAGTGTGGAGAGCTGCCATACTCCATGCCATTAGATGAACTCTCATAATATTTTAAGGGCACTGGAATTACCAATATGCAAGGAAATAGATTGGTACTTGTAGAGCACAACTGGGCAGCTTCCCATGAAGACAATAGCAGAGGTGGCATCTTTCCTCGCTGCCTTGAGCTGCCCCCATGGCTGCATGCAATGAGCTGCTTTGCAAGTGGAGCCTTTTCCTCTCTGCAGTAGACTGACATATCTCTACCCTCTGCCTGCTTTTTGATACCATCAAAAATACTCACTGCCATAGCACCCTCTCCATGCTCTGCTAACCCAAAAAACTACAAGGTTTTCCTCCCCAAAAGCTGGCA
Organism: Nothocercus julius; assembly: GCA_013398735.1. NCBI lineage: Eukaryota > Metazoa > Chordata > Aves > Tinamiformes > Tinamidae > Nothocercus > Nothocercus julius. Next base: position 1,784,202 of record VZSV01000059.1, on the reverse strand, counting down.
CCAGTGCTGAGCTAGGCTTAGGACAGAAGCCACTCATCTTTGTAGAGAAGAAATAGCTTCAAAAAGAAGGACAGCATCCCACCAAAGCATCTGGAAGAAAGGTAAGTTACGTTAAACTGAGCCATACTTGTGCCAGCCTGACCAAGGCTGTTCCTCAGCTCCACAGTGCTGTTGTAAGTCAGGGCTCAGCATGTCCTGCATCACTGAAGGATTGATGGTCTGGGGTCTTTCACTTTCACCCAATTAAGACTCAATTAAATGAGAGCTTTCCCTTTCAAACTGCTGCACCTGGTTTGACTTCCTCACTGAGGTTCTTCCTTTCCCCTGGAGGTTGCTCTTGGCTAATTTTCCTATTTCTGCCACTTGTTAAATAGCTCTTCTAATCTGCCTGTGCTCAACATTTTTTCCCAGTGTCATTTTGGAGGATTTCTGGGAGCTCCAAAAATATTGAGGTCCTTAATTACTTCCTATATGTGAGCAGGAGCCTCATCTTGGGTATCTCTGAGTTTTAGGGCCATTTTCCAGCCCTCTAACCCCCTCCCCAACACCACATGGTCTAAGTCTGCGGGCAGGGAGAGCCCCACTAAGGATTATCGTGTGGTTGCAGAGTTGAGATCTTCAAACCCACTGAACTGTTAGAGCCTGCCCCTCCTCTTTTTAAACCTACATGTTTTTTTAATGCTAATTTCCACTACATGCTCCATTCGAAGCTCTAATAATGAACAACCGCTTTCTTCCTTTCCTTCTGATTTCATATTCATGAGTCAGGGTTTCCTGGCACTAAGCATAAATGCTAAACGGAAATCACTGCACAGTGACATGCCTGTGTAGCTTCACTGTCCATTTATTTGCCTTTTCAAAGAGCTGCTGTGTTAAGCAAACATCTCTGCCTGGATCCTATCTGGAGGAGTTTGTCTGGTACGGCATGGTGCCCGCCGGGGTGGGGGAAGCGGCCGAGTGTGTGATGGTGTCTCGTAGCTCTGTTTTTGCTTCAGGGTATTTCTTGTACAATAGTTTGAGCTCAGTGAATACCTCAACCGTTTCTCGACTATTTGCTTGAGTTTTGGCAGGCTCTGTTCGAAGCTGACACAGCAAGGGCTGAACCAGGGAACTCCCAGAGTCAAACATATCAAATGCTCCAGCTCAAACTCCTCCGAGGGCTGCAGAAGGCTGCAGTGGGCAGATGTCTTGGCAGGGGAGGCAGAGAGACACCTGTAACATTGCTGGGCGAATTATTTTTTCTGGCAATAAGAAAATTTACTCATGAAAAAAAATCCGTTTCAGGACTCATTCAAACTTATAGCCTCCCCCAAAAACGCAAGGGTAAAAGGAATACTGAAAAAGGGCTTGTTTTGGATCGAGCATAATGGTCAAAACATTTCAATATTTTCCTTGGATGTTACGTTTCCATTTTCATTTTATGTATGTTAAAAATAGGCAAGGGCAAGAATAATCTGAAAGCATAAACCAAATATTTCAAGGCTATTCAAGGATATTCTTCTCTGCAGGGCTGCTGAGCAGTAGTTACTCCTCCTTGTAACTCACCTTGGATGAAAGCTCTGGACACAGTTATTCATGTTCTGAAGCTACCCCTCCAGCAGGCCAACCTGCCAGATGAGCACCACATCCATCCACTTCATCTCATGACACATATTGTAGCCATTCAAGCTGTCCTCACCTATGTGCCTTACAACCAAAGGAGAGCAGGTATCTACACCTGGGGAGCAAGGCCTCCAGTTTGGAGCTGGTGTTGAGCTTTGCTTGCCTGTCATCACAGTCTGCTCCTTTCAGTAAAACACCAGCTGAAGATGGCTTTGCTCTAGGACATTGGGCTGGGAAGAAAACTGATGTCCATTGGGAGCAAACTTTCCTCTAAGAAGACCTCAAGACTGATGCTCTGGGCTGCTCTGCTGCTTCTGCTCCTCCTTCTCCAAGATCCAGAGGATGCGCTATAATTCCTTACGCTCTTGATACTCTACTGCATTCTCACTTTCCTTTTGGGCTCATCCCTTGCCTTTCTTTGTACTGCCTTTATAGCTTAAAGTTTAAAATGCTTTAGCAAATGAGCTCAGAGGGAGGCAAGTGCAAGGAAATGTGATACCGGAAATGAGGATAAGAGAACGATTTCAGACCATGAGAAATGAGCACACAGAGGTGAACATTTGCAACCAACCAGCTGAAGGGTTGCATTCCTGCTCATGGAGAACATCCTGTGCGACACACTCAATCAAGTAACCAATGGAGATTGAATTTGGAATATTGTCTACATGGAACACACTCTTGTGAGAAGATCATAAAGCAGTATTTATTAGTGGCAATGATTCAGTGTGCAATAGAAAGAAATATTCCTCAAACTGTGTCAACTTTTCATAGACAATTCCCAGGTGGGACTGAAGGTAAAAATTATTTCATTAAAAAGCTATTCAGTTATGGTAAAACTGTCCCACGACTTCCTGAGAAAGAAGTCTGATTGTCAGAACTTAGACTTGAAAGTGAAGGGAAATCTAAGTCACATTTGAATAGGGGTTTCAAATTCTGTCTTCAGAGACTCAAAAGCATAGCTGGCTCTCAAACAGCTGAAGATGTCTTGCAGTTGGATATCTAGATTAAAGTAATTGTCTCAACTTCTTTTATCACCAGTGAACAGAGATGTACACCATCCCCCAGAGAGTGATTCATTCTTCCTGTCTTAGACATCTATTTTTGGGTGGGATAAATTGCATTCTGGAGGTGTTGAACTTTCCCCACCAGCTACGGAGGAGTCTAGATGATGAACTTAGGCTAAACACTTAACCTTTATATTGCAAAAATTAGACAATCTTTGATTCTGGTGAAAGTACGTGAAATTGTGGCACCACAATGTCATAGCAACTGGTAAGTCAGGAGCACTTGGCCAACGCCTACAGCTGACACAAGAGAAGCAGAGCTTTCCTGCAGATGACTCCTCCCACAGCAACTCTGTAGGAGAACCAGACATTGCAATTTCAAAGATCAACATGAGAAAATGACAAAGAAATAGTGGAATAAATAGAAGGAGAGCTTACCAGAGTACGGGCAGATTTCCATCCATAAATAGTTTTCTAAAGGAAATGTTTGCAACAGGTTCTGAAGGGGCAGTTAAATTACAAAGATTATGTCAGCACCTTCTCCAAAACCAACAAACATCTGAGAACAGTGGGAATAAAACTCATGAAGCTAAAGACAGAGGTGGAGGGTTTTTTTATTTCCCAAGTAGAAGGCTTAAATTCACAAGAAGAAATATTTGTACTCCTTCCTGGGCTGTACCACTGCCAGAGAACTCCAGAATGCAGGTAATGACTACGAGCCAATGGTTAGAACCCAAAAGGTCCCTTGGGAGCCAGGGAATGCCTTCCCAGTTCTATATGCCCCAAGGCTCCCAGTTCTATATGCCAGATGGTTTACTCATATAAAAGGAAAAATAATGCTTTTTCCTGACGCACCTGTAAATTCGAGATGGGTCATACCTTTTTAGGGGGATGTTCCTAGTGCTCAAAATATTATAAATAACATTATATTACAAATAGTAAAATATTACATTTATGTACTTAAATACACCCTATATGCATACAATATATATGTAAATATTTATATATACATTATATCTACATCATATGTACATATTTGTGATATTTTTGTGCATATTTATTTACACATTCGTATATATGTGTATATATGCATACATATGTATGCAAAATATGTGCATGTATATATAAATACTCACATTCACATATACTATGCTTCTATCAACATGTGCACACACACATACTTCTTCAAGGCTAGTAATATAAATTATATTCCTGGAATTGAACAGCTTTCCTTAATAGAATGATGCAGCAGTCTATGAGATATGGCACTAATGACTCTCTCTCTTTTTCTGCCTGATAAAGCCATAGAGTGACCTGGGACACGTTTCTCCAGCTGAGCCTCAATTTTTCTGCATTTAAAAACAGACTAGTGTTACTGTAAAATGTCGGAGATCTCCCAGGGAAAGACACCACATGAAAGATATTTTTTAATTTTAAATTCTGAAAAGCAGTAGCCAAATGCTAGTTCTTAAATACAGCTGGTGAGTATATGAGAAAAATTGACTTTTGCAGAAGACTACCTCATTTAACTGAAAAATCAATAATCATCCTCCATACTAGCGTTCAAATATTTGATAGGAAAGATACAAATAAAGGTACTTTTGAGTTCAGTTTGTTCACTGGAAAGCAGGGGAAACACAACATTAAGCTCAGTTTTAAATACTGCATTGATAGAGAACACAAATGTCAGTATGACCATCTTAGAGACGATATTTTAGAATATGTAAAATTAAATGACTCAGGATTACTCATGATATATCCCACAAGAAGCAGCAAAGGTTCTTATTTCAGAAAAATTCTGGGAATTACTAACAATGTCAAGAAAATGTAGTTATAAAAACTGCCTCCCTTGGTAAAGAAATACAAAGACTTCATGCTCTGTGGATGAACACTGTAAACCAAAACCAAGATAGAATACTAATAAGAGTAACAGAGATCTCAATATATAACCAAGGGAAAAGGCAAAATCACAAATAAAATTGGCCAGAAGAGATTTCCATGAAAGGGACAGCAAGATAAAAGGGTTTGACTTGTCTTCTTACAAGGGAGTTCATATAGAGAAATATATGTATTAAAATATGGAAATGTTTCAGAACAAACAGAAAATTATTTAAATAAGAAGATACAATTCAGGCAGGAAAAAAAAAAAAAAAAAAAGAATGAAAAAACCCACATCATGGTGTTGAGCAGTACCAATGCTCAAAGAGCTGTAAGACACTTAATTCTTGGTGAAGTCTGGGTCCAGATGGCTTTACAGCTAGTTGCTTCTGGTCAGACATTAAAACACTTTCCCACCAGAAAGTTGCATTCTAGCAAAACTGATATTTTTTCCTGACATGTATTAGTTCTGGCAAAATCTCATTTTAAAAGAATTAGAAGTACTTTGATAAGTCAAACATTTCATTTCAAGACTTTCATTTCTATTTTTATCCAATAATATAATTTTCATACATGCATATCCAAAGATATTTAAATTAACCTGAAATATACTTTAAAATTAACTTAATGTCATTCTATTCAGAATGCAAACAAATGTCAAAATCTTGTAATTTCCTGCAAGTTACAAATTTTTACATCAACCTACTGCTTGTTCTTTAGACTTTCCAGGTGTTCATTCTAGAATTTGTATAAAAATACAAGAAAAAGGCAGTTTCATTTGGATGTGTTACTGTTATTCTCATATGAAACAAGTGGACACTTTTGGCCCTAGAATCAGTCTAAAATGTAAGTGTTTAGCCTGTAGTCTATTAAATGCATGCAATGTATGCAAAGAAGAAGACTGTCTTCAGACTATCTATAATGCATAGTGACCTGCTCCCACTTGACCTAAGTGAAGAAACAGAAATTCATGCACATTTTGGGTACAGAAAAAACATCAGACCATGTAGAGTGGCCATTCCTCATGAACGTTCCTTTATTTGCCTGGATTTGCTTTTATATTTGGAAATTCTATAAATATCTTATATTTAATCAAATGAAATAATGTTTTGATAGATGATTCATTCATTTAATCTCCCCACAAGAAGGGCTGCAGATAAGACTGTGTTTTCACTGCATCTGTTCTTCTGGCAGAAAATAAATAATTTCAATGGAAACATTGCAAAAACCAACTTTCTATCCAGATGCTCTATTTCCATATTTCTGATGCCACCCTGCCTCCAACCATTTATTTAGATTTACATGAATTAACTAGTGTAGAACAGATACTAGACTACAAAGTAAATATTCAAAAGCATAACGATTGCCTTTGAAGATGATTTTGGAAGTTCAAAACAAAAGGTGTAATCTCTTGTCCATATACAAAAATAAACACTAGGGGACAGATTTAATTCACTGAATAGCTTCATCCCATAAGGTGCTGTTATACAAGTTTCAGAACAAAATTACAATCTAGAACAAAATGGACAAGTTTCAACTAAGCAGATAATGTATCATTTGTATGGAATTATTTCTTGCTAATTTCTTTCATTCTGCAGGTTATTTCCACAAATATTCCAGATCTCTTTGGCACTTAGAAAAAAAAGTGCAACTAAAACTTTGCAGGCTTTTTAATAAAAAAAAATATTAAGTCAAATATGTCAAACATAATTTTCCCTGACTGTTTTTAAATTAAACCAGTGTTAAGGTCATCTATATTAGCGCTGGGCAGGAAAGTTATAAACAATAGGTATCTGAGATAGAAGTTGGAAATACTTTGTACTGAACCCAAAATGGAGACTCTTTCAATCTCCCCAGGTCTTCATGACCAACTGTAGGGAAAATCCATAATATAAGATAATATTAGGTCCAATTCTGTGTTGTCCTGCACCAAATAGAGCTAATTATACCATGTGGAGTACGTACAAGGTATACAGCAAGGGAAAATTAAGCCCTTTGTACACAGAGAATTGGGCAAAAGATACAAGATAATGCAAGTTATCACAATTATGATTCTCCTGTTTTATCCTAAAATACTTGATCATCAAGGAAAAAAAAAAAAAAAAAGTCTGTAAAAAAAGACATTGCACCAAGTACCTAGGATCTGTATTATAATAATCGTATGCTATAGTCAAGGACAAGAATTTTATCTAGTAGCTACTGAACTGAAGAGACATATCCTGCTCCTCAGAAGTTGGATTATAAATTTACAGTCTTCTGGAGTATGGAGCAGCAGGAGAGCAAAAGAAGAAAATATTTGAGTTTTTAATGTCTCTGTTCATCAGCATCTACTCCTAATTGCTATGAAAGTGTTATAGCCTTCACTTCAAGAAGCAGATAATAAAAGACAAAAATCAGAAAAACAATTAAAATGGGCTACAGTGAGAGGGCCCTTTTTTGTTTATATCCATGCAACTTTGCAACAACAAAATCATATTTTACTAAAAGTCACTCAGTATAGCTGAGTAGGAGAACTCTGCTCTCATTAGATAAAAATTATAGGTAAAATTCTTGCAAGGTCTGAAATAAAAAAAAATAGTCATCAACATAAAAGCTATTTTTGTTTTTCAAATGGACAGGCAAAAATGGATTGGTATAACAACATGATGAAGTAGCTAGTGCATGTAATTTGATGGTAAGTCTGTATAAAACTTAATATAGCTTCTATTGTGCCTCTTCCAGATTATGGTCTTGATGTTACTGATTCATGAGCAGAGCTGGAGAAACTGCAAGTGAGGAAAGGAGCTTCCAACATGTAATTTGGTTTTGTCCTAAAATACAGACATATTGTCAGGAAATAGTAACTGTTACCAAAAATAATGCTGGAATGGAAAGTATTGAGTTCTCTCCACTGGAAATAATCTCAGGAGAAGATACCAAAATAGCAGACACTAAAACACAAAGTCCCTGGAAGAACATACCCTGATTCAGCAAAACAGGTAAATACGTGCTTACATTAAGTGAATTCTCCTCTGTTGAAATCTCATGTTATAATTTTAAGCATGTGCTTATGTCCACCTGAAATCAGTTGGACAAAGGAATTCATATGGTTTAGTGCTCTGCAAAATCAGGATGGTATATTCACTTTCCCAAGGCTATGGCACAATGCATGGGGAAAAAGGAGATCTGGGAACTTAACTCACTTGAAAACAAAACTCTAAAAGCTCTCTAAAACTCTGCAGCTTCCTTTTCTCATATCATCTGATCACGACAAAGTGTCCTGGACAAAAGATGACCAGAAAGTGGAGGAACAGACATCTTAAGATGGGATTGAAGTAACTCGTAATCTGCTAGTTAGCTGGATTGATGAACCATTGAATGCTCTGGGTCATCACTCAACCCTGGTGCCTGTGGAGAGGGACCATCCCTCTCCAGGCCCTCAAGCATATGGAAAACCCAAGTGTAGGACCAGGTGTTAAGGGAGCAGTTCCCCTCCAACCCACTGGCATGTGAAGCCTCAATGCAGTTTTAAGCTAAGTGATATTCAGACATAAACTTCTGCTGAGGGCCTCCATTGAAGCATCAAGGATGGAAGCCAGTTCAGGGTGCACAGCAGCTCATTCACGCCTTGAGGCAGCGACCCCTCCTCACACAAAAGAAGAATTGTTCCCACTGTGAGTCTTAGATCCAAGGATGGGACCGCTGAATATTTACTTCAGAATCTGGGCTTTCATTTGCAGCTGTTTGATCTTTTCTTTTTGTCTCTTTACTCATTCTTGAGTATTTAGCTCCATCCCACAGCTCCTGAGTAGACGTGTTAAAAATAAAATAACAACCAGGGGTGGGATTTTCCAAGGCGTTCAGCATTGCCTGACTCTGTTCTCTTTGAAGTCAGCAGGAGTTTTATTATCAACTTCAATGGGAGCGGTTAAGCCAATGCTACACATAGTGAACGTGCATATTCATGAAACTAGAAGCATTTGCTAATGGTACATGGATTCAGAGGCTGATAAGATTTCAGTGAAAAAGCTACTTGAAAAAAAACAAGTAGTTCCATGAACATCAGAACTACAAATGCTGCTTTCCTTGAGCTTGATTGACACAGGCGCCACAGAAGGTGTGTGCTCTGCTTGAAGTTCCTGTGCTTGGTGGGGTGCTGAGATGTGTGCTCTTTCCCAAATGGATTCTCCGGCAGCTAATAAAGGCTCAGCACAACATGGCAGCTTTTCCCGAGCACAAGTAGGGCATCTCTCTTCTACCTCTGCCTGTCTGCTCAAACCTTGAGGGAACTTGCTATTTTTGAGACTGCTACCCTCTGTTAAATTCAGCCATAACTGGATAATGCACTTAAAAGTTACTTGGGATACTCACACACACATACGCACTCATTCAACGTGATGTCCTGCAAGAAATCAAGTGAAAGGTCTCTCAGCATCAAGCTGTTAAAGGGTTAAAGAGGTAGTTCCAGACGAGCTAACCAGCAGATAGCCTCATAGGGATGACCTGTGATCCTCTGGGGATCTTGGTTATAGAGAAGGTGCTAAAAGGGGAATCCGCGAGAAAAGAGTAAGAAAATAAGAATTTGCTCCTTGGGAGAATTTAGGAAAGCAGCTTCTGAAAAGTGTCTTCCAGATGGAAAACTGCCACATATAAACATGACAAATTTGCTTAAAGTACTCAGAAATGCCTTAAAATTACAGTGGTTCTTTATTTTAAAGGGCAAAGAGCTTTTGAGGGATGGTTGTGCCGCACTTCAGGAAAGCCAGGCCATTTGAAGACATCTGTGGTTGGGTGAGGAAAATGAAGAGAAGCAGCAGCAGTGACTGGTCCCTTTGGCATCAGGATTAAGCAGACCAAGAGGGAGGGAGAGCTGGTTGGATACACTCCCCAAACTCCTTTCATATGTGAATCCTGACTCCCAGAAACAAAGCTGGGCAATGGATTTTCCCTGCCAAGAGCAGCCCACTGCCAGGCCAGGTGCTCACACGCAGCGTTACTGCCTTTGGCATGCAAGATGTCCAGAGAAGGGGAACAATTCTCTTTCCATCCCGCAATTTCCACACCACTGACAACACACACACAAAAAATCAAGAGGGAATTCAAAGGATCTGTTGAAATTTCAACGAGGAAATCTGAGTGAGCATATGTAAATAGAAAGAATGAGGAGCACATAATTACATCAAATTGTTACTTAGCAAGGGAAGTAAATAACTCAAAATATGCAGAGAGCAAAAAATGGCGATGAATTAGAACTAATTACTTAAGGCTAATTAAAATAAGAATGGCTTGAATAGAAATATGTTAATAGCATTGAACCTGCCACCTATGAGGGAATTTAGAATGATAATGTCTCTTCAATCTTCACCTAATGGAGGTGGAAAGTTGGGGTTTGGAGCTCACGGGCCCATGTGGGTGCTGACCAAAGCAATGCAGGATTTCTGATTAATCTTGAAGTTGGAGTTTTCTGGTGGGTGCAGGTCCTCTGGGCACAGAAAGAAAGAGATTATCCTAGATAATGGATGTGAAGTAGAGAGAATATTGAAACAGGCCAAACCTAAAATCCTCAAAGACAAATAGATCCTAAGGTACTTCGTCATGCTGGAAAGTACTACTGCTGAGGGAAAGACAGAGTAAAGGAAAGAGACACAGACATAATGAGATCACAGCGAAAGAAAGAGAAAAACAGGGAATAAGAGGGACTGAGAGAACGACAGGGAATTAAATAGATAGTGCGAGCCTATAGCCATGACAAATCATCACTGGTTTCAATTAAACGAGCCTGCTGGGCTATGAAATCTGCCAAAGGTCACTGAATTCCTGTCTTGCAATTAAGAAACAAGTGGCTTTGCTGGTTCAACCCCATGGCCCAACAGTCTGTGCAAGCGTCCAGGGAGCCAGCAGATTCGCCTGTGGTTGTAGGTACCTGGACCGAGAGCAGGTCACTAACAAGCCAGCGCAGAGAGCAAGGACATCATCATTTAAAGGAAATGCAAGTGCCTGAAGCACTCGTCAAATCCTAGCATTTAGAATGCACACCGCAGGGCCAAGGTGCTGCTGTACCAACATCAAATGCTGCACCGACCAGCACAGGGGAAGCCTCTAGCCCAGGAAACCAAATACAGGATGTTTCCTGCTGTCCTGTAGCCGTGCAGCAGGACCCGGTTCTTGCTTCAGCGCTGCCTGTGCAGACTTGTACCCACCCTGGGCATGACCAGGCACAGGCAGAGCTGAGCTGCAGCCCCCCAGCTCAGGAGATCTGAAGTACATGGCATTTACTGCCTATTTCTGCCTGGTTCTTCTGATTCTCCCTGGAGAAAAGAACCTCTCTGCCTCCGCCTGCTCAGGATCCCCATGAAAAGCACTAGTTCCCATCACAGCGTGCCGTGCAGACAGGAGTCGTGAAGGGATGCAGGGTGGGATGCAGGTGGAACGATGCAGACTTTCCCATGTCTAACTCCCTGTTTGGTTTTCAAGCCCAGGCAGAGAGCCTGAGCAGAAAACTACTTACAGGCTTGCTGCCAGCTGGTAAATCCAAGAGGATTCATCTTGGAGCTCTGCATTCAGGAAAGGTGTTATACCAAGGCACGGTTGGGTCCCTGCTCTGAAGCAGCAGCAGAGATGCTGGCGGCTGCAGAGGCCCTGCCTGCAACTGTCTTCCCAGCCTGGATCTGCTGGTGAGACTGGGCTGCAGAAAGACTCTCAATAGCATCTTCACAGTATTGACTGACCTCCCCATGTCCTGGCATCAGTAACAAGCCCAGGATTGATGGCCCAGGTTACAGGCCGTGATATAGCAGTGACTGTCTCAATGCCCTTCTTATCCCAAAATCCTAGCCAAAGGGAGCCATGCTGGGGTACATCCTGGTAAGGTATCGTTCTGAGCTCCAGCTCTGAGGTTGGATCGGAGCAAGGTACATAGGGTAGCTCTAACGCAAGTCTCTTTCTCCAACCTCCAAAAGAGAAAAATTCACCCCCTCATGAGCTAATGCTGGATTACAGACACGCTACTGCCTCCTTGCACGCAGGGCTGGGACACTGGGATCCGGTCCCCGGGAACCTGTGACCGAGGTCGCCCGACCTCTGCGTGTGCGGAGGGGAAACCCTGCTCCTTGGCAAGGAGGTTTCCTCGGCAGACGTAAAGCAGCCGGCTGAAAGACATTTCCTCTTTACTTCTGTGCTTGGTGTAATGAATCCTACCTCCTACTCAGCACTGCTAAGTAAGAGAAGTTACTATGAGTAATCCCTGCTTCGGCATCTTCTGCTGTAATCGCCAAGAAATCACCTTTTTTTTTTTTTTTTTTTTTTTTTTAAGAATAAGGAGAAAATCATCAAATTGCAAACTGGGGGGAGAGAACACACGCGAGAAAGCCAAAAACACTGTGCATGTACCCTGCAAAAATCCCAAAGTTGACATTTACATTTCAAACACTTCTAACAGCTAAACAAATAACAGCAATTATACTATTTGCCCACTTCGTTAAGGAACTGCTTGCTGGGTGAAGGGAGCCTCCGTGTCGGCGTGTGCAAGGAGCCAGTGGAGCACGGCAGCCGCTTCCTCCTGAGCACTAAGGCAGGGCTGCAGCATCCAGCCATTCCCGAGGACCGGGAGAGCGAGCGGGGCAGGAAGGTGGGCTGCTTTCAGCCCCCCGCGCTCCTTGCACCCCTCCGCCGCACCGGTTTTGGGTCAGCAAATCCCCCAGCTCCGTATGCCCTGCAAAAGCATTGCGGCTTTTATTCCCTCCCGCACAGCAGACACCTAATTGCAGGGTTTTCTCCAGCTCCTCATCCCACAAGCCCAGCAAATGCCTTCTAATCTGCCCAGCTTCCCCGGCGATTGGCTCTCGCCTCTCCGAGCTCGCCGCCTGCTTTGGAACGACGCGAGCTGGTGGAGAGAGGAGAAGCCGTCTGCCCCTGCTAAAAGGGTGGAATGGAGCCAGAACTGCCGAATCCTTTCACACCTGGCCGGAACCAGGTCAGGCAGCTAATGCGCATCGCGGGCTGCTTGTTGGAGACGCACAGACGCTGCTCGGCTACCTAAGTGCTGGCGGCAGGGCGAAGCCCAGCGAGACGCGGAGGACGGCGGAAAAGGCCAGGAGAAATGCAGGGCACCGGCGGCGCGGGCAGCTCTGGAGCGCGCTGCAGATTTAATAAAGTCTTTGATGACTTTGAAACCAGCCCTCTAGACTCAATTAAGACAGACTTCATTAACTGGAAGAGCGAGTGCTCGTGCCCTGGAGGGGTTCCAGATGTGGGGGTTAAAAGCATGCACGCGGGGAGGGAAATGGTGCTCTGCTCCAACGTCAGCTCCGTGTTCCCCATCCAGGGATTTGCCTTCCCCAAGCACAGGCAGGGAGGTGGCAGAGACCTTCCCAAGGAAGCATCGAATGTTGGGAGGCTGCAATTTGTGCAGCTCACATTTGTATTACAAAACCAAAGGCATCCCATGGGGACGCGAAAGGGTCCAAAATAACCATTCTTGCCTCGGAACATTTTCACGGAAACTGTTTATAATCTTCCCTTCAAGCCTAAACTCTTCTTCCTGATTTTTTTTTTCTCTAAGCTGAAACAAACTTTCCCAGTTCCACTCTAGTTCTTTCAAGCAGCAAGTAGAAATATTCAGTTTTGTTTTCTTTCGTGACTCTTTTCTCCTTCCTCTCCGACTACCCTCTTTTTACTTGGTGTGGGAAAAATAAAAGGAAAAGAACAGGGGAAAGAGGGAAGGAAAACCAGCAAAAACAGTGAGAACTTTCCTCCACTCAATTCAAATCCACTTGAAACAACCTTT